>OZ020294.1:2312057-2368447 GCA_963971205.1 Aethes cnicana
GAGACCTTATTTACGACTTCTGCGCATCGAAGGCCAGCGATCAACTTCCGTGCCGATGCCTGTACAAATTGGCTAAACAGTCACCACAGAACTTCGTTACACCGAAATGTACCGGTCATAACTAGGACACTCCTCATCATTTCAGCCAAAATATGTAGTGGACGTCTCAACACCTCCCCGAGGTTTCTCACTCACTTGCGTGCCCACTTAGAAATAACAAAATTAACCATCAAGTTTAGTGAACTGGTTCATCCCATCACCGTCCTCTCCCCTCCCGTCCTAACGTCAGTTAAGTCCCTTCACGTTGTAGGTGAAGTCGGTGCTCGCGACCAACGAGTCTGCGGCCAACAAGCAACCCATCAAAGGGCACCAATCAGTCAGCCAGCTCAAGAAGAAACTCACCGCCATGTCCTAAACCCTAGCTACATAATAACCCCTTGGCATACGACGTCAACCTTTAGAAACTACATCTAAATTTCACTAGCTCCCAAACCCAAGTTTGTTTTTGTTCAACCGAGAACATTTTGTTCGGATTCAACCAATTAAAGTGGCTAGCCACTGCCAATTGCAACTCGAACGAAATGGTTTAACTAACGTGTCGGTATACTAAGGAGAGGCCTCGAAGCTACATTCTGATCGTACACGCCACGACGCTGTGACCCGAATGATTGTATGTGTGTGTGTTTTGTTCTGTAAATTTTTACATAATAAGGTTTAAAGATAATGACTGGTTTATATGTATACATAATATTTTGTTAGTTAACCCAAACCCCACGTATCGTGGGCGCGCTTGTCTTAATATTTCGTCGAATTGACTCGCAAGTAAACAATTCAAATGTTGTGTCTTTAGAAAAAATTGTATAAATTAATAAAATGAGTGCGATTAAACTCTAAAAAATATGATTTATGTGAAATAAGATGCACTAATACGACGATATGTTGCGATGTGAATTTTGTATAAATTAATTAAATACTTGCAAGTTATCGCAGACTTTCTTTGGATTTCATTTCACTTCGAAATCTCAATAGTTTTCAGGTAATTTCCTTGTTTTGAATTCCGTTTAAAATCATATTTACGTAATTTCATTAGTTTGACTCGATTCGAGGAGTAATTTCAAGTCGTGTTTTGAATGTAAAAAAGTTGTACTTAAGTAGCATTAATTAGTCAATCCATTAGTTAATTACTAAATAGTTTACTCATATTCACAATTTAATATCCACTATCCGAAGGTTGTCTGGTAGAGATAGCCTATTTTGAGAGAGAGAGAGAGAGATATATATTTCAAATATTTTCCCATGCAACTTAAGACTAGTTTACATGAATAACTTAATGTAATATATATAATTAAAATGTATAAGCATGCGAAAATTATTAAGTCGGCAAACGCAAAGACGTTCCGACGCTGATTTTCAGAGGACTTTTTTTGCTATTGCTGTATGCCATACTTTTTGTGTAGTTAGGTACATTTATGTATGTACTGTTCCTTGAATTTTTGTTGTTCAAAAGGCGCGGTCCTAGACAAAGTTTTAGAGGGGGTCACTAGTCACATAATTAGTAAAATTGTCAATTTTTACCCATCAAAACCCCCGCTAGAACCGCGCCTAAGGTGTAATGTAGTATTTGCAACATGATTGTCCGTGTGTAACGTTCCGTTTCTCCGTTCCAGTGAAAGAGATTACGACGTTCGACGGCGACCGGCGGCCCGGCCAGGAAGAGAACGCGATAGCATGCGAGTGTGTGCGCTGTGTGTGTGTGTCTGTCAATCGTCGAGCGTCGCGCGGACTCCGCGGCACCGCCGCCAGATTACTTACGATCGATATACTTTTTAAACTTCGGTGACTAACTTTCGATGTGTGTGTAGAGAGCGGCCGGGACCGGCCATTATAAAATATCGATGTATTTAAATATTCCCCGCGCCGGAACGCCCGGCCGCCAGAGGGTATGTTGTAATATAGTTACGTTACGTTCGATTCGTATTAAACATTAACATCCAAAAATCATTGGAATGCATTTTTCGAAAGAATAAGAAAACAAATGTGTAAGATGTAATATAACGGAGCAGTCAGGCGTCGGTAGGTCATTGTATCGCTCTCAATATTTAGTTAGTTTCGATGTTAGTTTATTATTTTCTAATTAGCTAGTGTTTACATTGAATTTATTGTAATGTTTGGCCGGCGGCGCGCCCCAGCGCGGGGCAACAGCGGCGCTGGGGCGCGTGGCCGGGGGCCCGCCCCACGATATTGGCTAAAAACGTTCATTAAAAATTTACTAATTATAAATAGGAATTCTGTATTGTAATAAAAATTGTAAAAGATTCGAAAAAAATATACTTAGTGTAAGTAACTGATTCCGTTGGTCCGGCCGCCGGCGCGGCCCCTTTGGCGACGACACTCTAAATTGTACATATAACGTAACAGCCGCGCCGGCGGCGGACGAGATTGGTACATTGCGTATCGTATATTTTAAAATCGCAAGTATAAAGAAAAATTGTAAATATAAGACGGTGTTCGTTTTAACTGTTATTTTTTTAAGAACACGCTAATATTTTCATTTGATTGGTGACGACCGTGACACTCGCGACAAGGCCTGCGCCCAGATGATATTTTTGTATGAACCAACCTGTAGCACCGACTCTTCCACAGACAGTGGCGTAGCTATCTAGGCTTGGCTTGGTGAACTTAAAAATTCAATTCAATTAAAATCTTTATTGCTATCTATACATATTTTAAGGAGTTCCACATATGATACCCTGTAAGGGCACTCCAATTTTTATAATTATTTTTACCTAACCTAAGTAAAAAAAAGAAGGTCACCGAGCTCTGAGGTCACGGCCCCTTACCGCTCGACCACGCTTCACGCGTCAGCGGCAGCGGCTATCGTTTTACTGACACATTGCGCGCGACGGTCGCGGCGGGCGTCGCGAGCGCGCATTGTGTCCGCAAAACGCTGGCGCGCAGTCGTAGCCCAGCGGTCAGTAGCTACGCCACTGCCCACAGTCAACACTCAGATGTCACGGCGTCGCCGTGTAAAGTAGGACGACAGCGCGGCCAGCCGGGGGCGCCGCCGGGAGCGCGCGACTGGCTTGTGATAGAACGGATCTCATTCCTTTGTTACATTAACTCGCGGTCGGAGCGACCGCGGCGGCCGCCCCCGGCCGGAGAGAGCGACTGCACTTTTAACTATAAAATTTATGAATACAAAATAAACGAGTAATTTAATTTGTATGTTTGACTTTGTTGTACCTACTTCCTACATAACATACCCCTAAAACTAGCAACTATGAAGATGAATACGACGGTAAGGACCAAGTACCTGGGCGAACGAGCTTTGCTCGTGGGAAAATAGCTAAAAATGAATTTTCCCAGATATGAGACTTAGCTAGATCATTTGTCGGTTTCCTCACAATGTTTTCTTTCACTGAAAAGGTCCGTGGTAAATTAAAATTAAATTTATTATCAAATCATGACTGAGGTGCGAGCCGGATTCTAATCCCCGACCCTCTGCATGAGGCGGTAGGTCAAACCACTAGGCTACCACGGCCTGTTTGCACAAACAGAAGGAAATGGACGAACAAGGGATTTGATTTGCGGTCGTTCGGGGAACGAGGGCCACCGCATTCCAGCAAGATTCCAGCGCACCTGACATTTGACGTTTCCGAGACCTCAGTGTTGCCAATTTAGCGTGTAATATGGCACATATTAGTTCTATCTGTCTAGTAACACTTTCTGATTTCTTTTTCTCTTGTAAACTTTTAAGTTCATGTGTAGTTATTTTTCATATATGTTTCAGTGGAAGCTGTTTAGGAAATAAGTGCATGTTTATTTTTATGTGATTCATATCTTTCTTGTACATTTATTTCTGTTTGCTTTCCTAATAAAGAAAATAAGAAAATAAAATAAAATATGCATGTGCTAAATTAGCAACATTGCACCTCGCAGAACACCAAGCGCCTAGCGGCGGATTCACTAGCGGTGACCCACATTGGTGCCCTAGCCGAACTAAACTAATCCCTTATGCGCAATATATAATTCCAATTGGCGCTAGATTTGCATAGATAATGATCTGAACAATGTTGTTTTTTTTTTCTAAATAAGTACCAGCTACCTCATCGCAAAATATTGCACCAAGTTGAAAAGTAACAAATGAATGGATACACGAACTGTGTTATTTCTGAGGAAATAAAATAAAACAACGATACACATTTTACACTTTATTTAACATCATTCTCATATAACAATAATTCACTTGACCCGCAAGCGGGCCGGGAGGAGTGAACTACTCTAACGGCAACGTACGACATCCACTGAACAGCGATAACCAAGATACGAGATAATACTGAGAGGTTAGCATTTGTTCATTCTAAGTGCTTTGAATTCATTACATATAGAAACATTCAATTTTCACTGTAAACGGAATATAAAGATATAGCATTCATGTCATGGGCGTCCCAGGGAGGGGCGTTCTCCTCCTGAAACTTGGTCTCCCCATACAAAATGCCCCGAAAAAATTGATCTGCCCCCCTTTTACCAATCCAATGTCCAATGATACCATAAAAATAGAAATTGAGACACGGTCACGGTTCAAAATGACTGACGCGCTGCTTTGTACTATACATTATATTATGATCGTGAACCACGGCACTTAGAATAAACTAATTACAGTAACAAGTGTAATAAAAGAGTAACAAATTGATCAGAAACTGTCTACCTTCAGTGAAATAAGAAATTAATATTTACACAAGATTCTAATCTTTCATCGATTAGGTAGAAAGCGTTTAAAATTAACAGCAAGTTGATATCTTTTCATGTGATTAATAACATACTATAAAGGCTCCTACACACTCGATTATCGCTTTTATCGATATTCGCGATTATCGCTTGTGGAGAGCAAGTGATCAAGACGAAGCCGTAAGTAGGTACGTAGCTAAGTACATCATAATGTACAAATGACTAGAAAATGCCTATGTTTGCTAAAGCGATTAAGCTTGATATCGTTCGTACACAATTACAAAAACCTATTTTAATGCTTAGAAAACGACTATGTTGCTGTGGTTTTATTGTTAGTGCTGTTGTTTTGTGACTACTACATTGAACAAATGCACTGAGCGGACGGGTAACTTAGTACATTTATAATCTCTAGGGTACTATTCGGCATAGTGAACGTCTCTAATCCCTAAATAAGAGTACATTTTCTGCCTATAATGTTAGCTATACTAGTAATATCAGAGATAAGGTAACTATTTTTTCCATGGTAATATACCATCTCTCTTAATAGGGAGAGTGTATTTTTCATTTAGGTATAAGGACGCTCCCTTGTACAGTTGCGAATAGAGCTCCTAAATACGCTCTTATTCTCTATCTAGTCTACTTTTGAGTAGGTACCCTGTCCGCTCTGCAAATCATTTGGTGGCCGACTGGTTCTACGGTGCGATAAAAACGCTTACGACAGCCGTGGCATTACGTTTGGCCATTCGTTTGCGATGCGGAATACGACCGGTAGTTTTTCAATACGGGTGACGGGCATAAGGATAGCCAAACGTAATGCTGCTGCTGGTTTGGTGGTCTTCCCACGATTTTCAAACGAAGTACTAGGTACTTACCGTAAAGAATTTGTAAATTTCAAATAAAACATAACATCATAGCGTTATAGACGAAGGGGCTTCAAGTATGTTTAATAAAGGCATTTGTGACTTTTTTACTTGCAGAGTGAGCGCGATGCTTGTGAAGGCAACAGACGAAATTGCTCTAGAAAACTTAAAAAAGCTATGGTATCTATATATCTATTATAACCTTATATCTATTTGTCACAAAAAATGAGATAAAATACAGGAATGCGTCGTTACAATATAATGGTCCTCTACTAATGTATTTTTTTCCTAATTTAGTGACAGAATGCACAATTGAAATAATTATCTATATTTTTTTACAATATTCAAGTATTAGGTATATTTTTCCACGCACGATAGTAAAGTAACATTACAGATGGGGCGGCATTTCCTTCGAAAATCATATTCTCGGTCGCTGTTTTATTACTGTAATATGTATAATGTTTGATCATGATCAATCTTTACTTTAATTTCATGTTATATTTTTTTCATTCTATTACTAACATTTATACTATCCCTAAATAAAACTTCTTTCTCCAGAAATGCCTTCAAACTCGTATGATTAAATACTCAGGTAGGTACATCTTCCTTTCTTTCAGTTATTGTAAAACTACTTTTAAGAAACGATAAATTTCACGACAATCGTGTCACTTACCCAGTAATAATTGATTTTCACATCAAATTGACAATATTAATTGATGCATAGACCTTTGATGCTAACACGTCATCAGTCAGAAGTTCGCCGACTCGCTTCTTTGTTAAATGCATTTTAAGTTGACAAAGTCCCGTCGAGTTCAACATTTTCAAATATTTACACATTACAACGATTAAAAACAACATAACGATTATAAAAATATATTTAAACTCTACAGGAGAAATAAGCTGTACTTAATAATATTAAAATGAGTAGAGTGAAACAGATTATTTTTTAAGAAAACACATTATTGTCGCATAGATTTCACATAATCATACAATTATTATTTAGAGACAGTCACGTCACATTCACATAAAAATTAGAATCTTTAAAACAATCACATATCATCGTCAGTCGGCAATAGGAATAAACGCTAGACGAATTATGCAATTTGTAAATCAAGGGCCAAACGTAATAATAAACGCCCTAATCATGCACCGATCGTTTCAACCCTTTTTTATTCGTATGCAGATTAAATGTCAAAATACCTACTCTAAACTTCTATTTTGAATAGGTACGTCTGCAACTGCCCTCGGTGCAAATATTTTCTGATAGGTACAAGTTGTTAAAAATCGTTTTAAAGTCAACAATGTGGAGAAGTTTGATAGCGGATGAAACTTGAGGAGGAAACTGTAAAATACCGTTATTATTATTAGATATAAGTAATATAAATATTTAAAGCATACATTATTTTAGGTTTTTAAACGATCAGCATAGAAACGCGTGTCACGCCCACACACCTAGGTACGAGTGATGTGTGAGTTGAGTTACCACCTCATCAATTTTTATTTGACTAAGCAAGCTTAATTGCATGCGTTATTTGTTACTTTTATTTACATATTTTTACGTTAGATAGCCATCATTTAGTAAATATATCTACTGTTAAAGTTCCATAAATATGCAATAAAATATTAGCTTGTACTTTGTAATTTTAATTATATTAAACAAATAGGTACAACGCTTTTTGAAAGTGAAATAGTTTTCGTTTATATTTTGATTTATTTCAATAACAGATTAAATGTTGTGCTTGGCACAAAAGCATTTCTGAAGTGAAATCAAAGGAAATTTTCCAAATTAATTAATATAACTTAGAGTAATTTACAAAACGGTTTATAATATCAGAATTTCTGTTCGGATTGTTTGGTCAAATTGGGTACTTTCTTGCTTACCTACTGTAGACTTTTAAGGGAAGAACCATGGAACAATTGAGGTACTTTCTTGGGAAATTTTCTTTTCTCAAACATGCTCGGAAATGTTCGTGTTACTTTCAAAAATAGAAGACGCGAGGCTGTCCATTGCCGGCCTTGGCCAGCAAAAACATTATTGTCGTGTGTGTGTTTTTTTTAATTCGCTTGCTATTTGAGACACCTCTAGAAACTGACAAATCCATGGAGGTAATAAGTACAACTTCCATGGCCAAATCATCCACGATCATGGTAGTAGTAAATACTGATGTGGGGTAAGTGCGCCTAAATTTATTTCGCCCCTATGCCGTGTAAACAGCCAAGTACTAGTTGAGTAATATTTATAGGTTTCGATATATTTATGTTAGGCGCACTTACCCCATCCTGGCGCACTTGCCCCGAAACTGACAAATCCATGGAGGTAATAAGTACAACTTCCATGGCCAAATCATCCACGATCATGTAAGTAGTAAATACTGATGTGGGGTAAGTGCGCCTAAATTTATTTCGCCCCTATGCCTTGTAAACAGCCAACTAATAGTTGAGTAATATTTATAGGTTTCGATATATTTATGTACGCACTTACCCCATCCTGGCGCACTTGCCCCGACTGACCTTACGTATTTCCTCGCTGTTTGAGAAAAGCATTATATATACCTCGGCCGCAATTGCGATTGCCGGACTCGTCCTAATAGAAGGCTTCGCTTCGCTCAGCCTTCTAACTGACTCGTCCGGCAATGCGCTACTTGGCGGCCTCTGCAATAATGTACTATTTCAGTCCATACTTAATGTTTTTAATAATTGGATTATAAACTTTATACCGGAACAACACTAAGATAGAATCGGTGTATAAGCTACAGTGGAAGAGCTAGAGGTACAATTAAAAATCAGATATGTATACACTATACATATAACTACGAGTATATATCGTATAGTTTAATTATATAACAAAATATAATATTTTTTCAGTGTTAATTTCAATTCGTCAAGATTCGATGATTTTGTTGTGTCGAAAATCGTTTTAACCAATTACAGTTCAAAAAATGGTTAAAGTAATATTCAAAATAGAAAGGTTCACGCGGTCGGCATTGATCGATGTTATTTATTTACACAATTTAATACTTCTTTAAACACTTCTTTATATGCATTGAAAAATGTAATTTAATTTTTCTATTTGATAGTCTATTTTATTAAAAAAGTGTTCTAAGTAAATCCAATCCTGTGCAAGCTATCAGATAGTTTAAATGACAACCTAGCTGTTCTATTCGTATAATCTGTAATAATCTTAGGCCATTATTGTAAATAAGTATGTATTTATTGAATAAGCCCTTACACTAAATTTTATCGCGCACTTACTACACAGCGACAAATTCTCGGGTACGCGATAAATGAGTGTGGTGGGGCTCTAAGATCGAATAATTTTCAAATTAAACTATGTTGCTACATCAAAATATATCGGCTCTATGCCTCACTGGATAAAAATCAAAACCTCTCGAGGCATAGAGAACCGGTGATATGATTTTGAGCATCGCAAATGATCAAATGAGAATAACAAGTACTTATGATTATATCATAATTATGTATACATTGTGACCAGATTATTTTTGATAAAAAAAAACCCTAAACGAAGCTCTATTTAATATAACCTATGTAAATAAGTGCGTGCCCAAAATAAAATTTAGCAACTTATATCATTTATCTACTTCATTGTAGACTCTAACCTCTTATAAATTAAGTGTGCCAACATGCTAGTATCGTGATCATAAGAGCTTCTGTCCTTTTCTTTTTACTCTAGTGCAAAAGAGGCGAGAGTAGCATGTTGGCTTGACCGAAACATCATTTTCCCGATTTGTAGCTTAGCAACGACACGGGATTGTTGATATTTCGATCAATATTTACTATCTACAGTAACTGAACTGACGTCGTTATATACTTAGACATGAGATATACATTTACAGAGAGCGAGTACAACATCGATGTTTTATTCATCATAAGACAATGGCATTACGTAGTAGAAAACTTAGTGTATTCTATAATGTTTTACATATACTAGCGTAAATAACGCGATAGTCACAAAAATAGTATCTACAAAGGTACAATAGGCCAACGTATGTAAAATAGAAGGGAACTATTAGATTTATAAATTTCAACATTTAGCTAAATTGTCTATGCTTTTATGTTATAAGATGATGGCAACACCGCGTCAACGTAGCCAACATAGAGGGAGTAAAGCTTGATTCGCGATGCAAAGCGCAGAATCGCAAACTTGTGACGTCATAGGGTGAAACTTATCGATTCACTGCGACGATTTCATTCGACTACCGTAAACGAGCGTTTTCCTGTTACATTGCAGTTACACGAAGAATATTCGCTGCACTGAAATTAGTAGGCATCAATGGACATGCGTTTTCACAGACTAATTCTTTCTCTCTCTCTCCACTCTCTTCCAAATCAGCATTGATGACTCTCTGCACTGAGCTAACACGATGTCAATCGCTGATTTGGTGGCGGACTGTCTTGTTTTGAAGTTAGTGACTGACTCAGTAAAACATTGCGTATGATGCCAACCATATGCCAAACTAACCGCTATGCGCCGAGTCGCTCATAGTAATACAATCCAATAATTATAAATACATGTATTGCAAAAACGCTTTCGTCTGAGTCATGGCGGAACCGTTAGAAGGGCGCCATTAAAGTTCAGTGATAGGGATACGGGAACTCCCAAATCCCTAAACCGATTCATTATCTCCCTATTTAGCAAGATATCATATTAGGGCTGAGTTTTCAATCTACGGATAAAAATTTTTCGTCGAATAGTCCATACAAAATTTGAATTTGTTCCGGAACAAATTCGAATAAATTTTATCTGACGATTGAAAAATTAGCCCTTAATGAAATTGATGTTCTAAGTATTTCAATCTTAAAGGACAATATTCCAATAGAAACTGAGTGAAATAGGGAGGCAATGTAGGCAATATACAAAGGTGAACTGGTAGAGAATGCCTTATGGCATTAAGTTATGGCATTAGCTTTTTTACTAATGTGCAATAAAGTTTAAATAAATAAATAAATATAGACGGAAGCCCACATCCCTATTTATAAAGTCGAATGAGCCCCGTTGCTGCAATATGGCATCGATGTAAACGCAACTTCACGCTTCCCATCGCGAATAAGTACTTGCGGATTTAGTAAAGGGAAGGGCAGTCGGGCGGGTTGAAGTCCCCGAAGATATTGAGCTCGTACAGACTGGCGAACGTTATGAACAGCAAGTACCAGATCATGAGCACCACGCCGTACTTGCGGTCCAGCTTCCAGCCGTTGGCGTGCGTCGCCACCACCAGGAAGATCACGGTCGAGAATAGGGAGAACGTGGAGTATGTGAGGCCTGTGGGAAAAGAGAATTTTTGTTTTAAAAAAAGTTTGTAGAATCAGGCGTTACTTTGCGGAAATCATAGGATTCACAATCAGCCGGAGAAAAATGGCCCCGTCAAAACGGGTGCCCGAATAGCTCGGGCACCCGTTTGGCCTTCGTTATAAAGAGGCGTTATTAGCATATTGGAACGTATTTTCTAATGTCAGTTTGCTCCATATATTCTGTTAGGCACAATTCGTCCATATGTTATTACTTATAATAGGTCAATGGCGGAAATCCATAACGAGATGGACGTGATAGACCATCCCCATGACAGAAACTAAAGAGGATGTGCCCAGCGGTAGGACAGTGGGTGCTTGCTACATGTATGTGCCCAGCGTAGGACAGTGGGTACCTTTGCTGTAGACGTTGACGTGTGATCCTGGCTGGATGACGGCGGTCTGGATGAACCACGGCAGCCCGAGGCACACCAGGATGTCGAACACGTTCGAGCCGACGGCGTTGGAGACTGCCATATCACCGTACCTGCAATGTCAATGTACTTATAGAGCACTTCGCCCGCATGGAATTCGGTTATCGCGTTCCCGCGGGAACTATGCGTTTTTCCGGAATAAAAAGTAGCCTATGTTCTTTCCCAGGACCCCAACTATCTCCATACCAAATTTCATCTCAATCGGTCCAGCGGTTGAAGCGTGAAGAGGTAACAGACAGACAGACAGACAGAGTTACTTTCGCATTTATAATATTAATATGGATTCCTTGGCTAGCGTACCCTTGCGAATTATTTTTTTATGTAAAATAGATTGACAAACAAGCAGACCTAGTGGTACCTAAGTGGTCACAGCCCGCCTATAGACATTTGTAACACCAGGGGCGTCACCAATGCGTCGCCGATTTCGAAAGGGAAGGAAGATTAGGCATATGGGATAAGGGAGGATAGGTGACATGGGATTAGGAAAGATGGGATAGAAGGATAGGGAAAAGGACAGCAGGCCCCGTCCTCTCACTTACCGCGGACGAAACGCAATAGCGAACTATTACTTCACACCGATATTCTGTGAAAGGAATCTTATTGTTATTTTTTTCCCAATAGGGATGACGGCAACTTTTTTTCCTTAGTCTATCAGGAAGATTATTGAAAAGTATTGGACACGTATTTTTTTCTTTTTTCACGTAATCAAATTTATACGGAGATATATTGAGTTGAAAAGTCGCGTGACGTCACGGTTAGGTACGATTTATACCTAACGGTGACGTAATTAGCCCCCACTCTCCGACTTTAATGCGTTTTAACTTAGTCATTCTTTGTTAATTTGATAAAACAAAAAATACGTGTCTAATATCTTTTTATTACCTGACTGACGGACTAATTAGAATTTCGATTTCTTCACCCTGTCGTCATCCCTTTGTACGTATATCCCGGCACTCACCCTTCCTTGATGACGGCGAGAGACGACAGCGCGTCGGGCACGGACACGCCGGCCGCCACGAACGTCAGCCCCATCACCGTGTCCGGGATGCCCAGCGTGTACCCTGATCATGATACAGGTTTACACAACTTAGAAGGCGCATGGATTCAGCAAAAATAGACACTGGTTCAACGGCTTAAGTGCTTCGCCGCACGCCTTCTAAGTTGGGTTGTGCTGTACATAATAAACTCGTGCGATATTATTATGAAACTCGCCTGGCGGCTCGTTTCGTAAAACCCCACTCGTGTTTTAAGGCCTAATTATGTACAGTTGCATACACAACTTTATAAATCCTCCAAGTGCTTCAAAATATGTCCACGATGGCGGCATGTCGATTACGTCAGTGTCTCACATTCAATTTTCAAAAAGAATAGACTAAATAGAACCGACATTTGAATTTGGAACGAATTTTCGTTGTGTCTGGCTGAAGAATATACCAAGGTGGGCATTGCTGTTCGAAATTTGAACGTCATTATAACATCAAAATCGATTTTTACTGTAGGAAATTGGCTTTGACAGAACTCGCTGTCATAACGGATGTCATTACTACCGATTTTTGAACGTATCATAAAGAATTTATGATATGAGTGTAGTTAAATTTATTTACGTCACACCAGGCCGAAAAGCGGGATTTACCGCCCTTGGGCGCTACGAAAAATCCCTTTTCATGGCCAGGTGGTGTCGTAAAATCGTATACTAACCACGGGCGGTCGCAAAGAAATCCTCAGACCGCTAGATTATAGCCCTCGCCTCCGGCTCGGGCCTCAATTACCCGCGATCTGAGACTTTCTTTACTTGATCGCCCTAGGTGTGTAATGTACTATTACGTCACCCTTGGCCGTAAAGTGGGATTTTCTGCCCGCTTCTTGGCCAAGGCAAGACGTAAAACTTTTGACAAACCACGGGCGGTAATTCGTAAAGCCCCAGATCGCATCTTTATGAAACCTGCGATCTGGGACATTTACGAATTCACCACCCTAGGTCTGTAATGTACTATTATAGCCGTTGTGGCCTAGTGATTCGAACTACCGCCTATCATGCAGAGGGTCGGGGGTTCGATTCCGGCTCGCACCTCTAAGTTTACTTATGTGCGAAATTCAATTTCAATTAACCACTGAGCTTTTCGGTGAAGGAAAACATCGCGAGGAAACCTGCACGCATCTGCGAAGTAATTCAAAGATGTGTGTGAAGTCCCCAATCCGCACAAGGCCCGCGTGGGGACTATAGCCCGAACGCTCTCGTGATGAGAGGAGCCCTGTGCCCAGCATTGGGACGTAAATAGGCTGTAGTAGTACCTAGGCAGCGACATCTATTGTCGTATTTAACACTTATTTTGGGCGTACGCTGATTTGTTTGAAGGTCAATTACCTATAGTAAATAAAGGTGGCTACTAACTCCGCAGGTTGAATCTCACTGCACGGCCTGCCACATCCACGCATTTACAGATTTGTCTGCTTTTCGAGAAAATGAGATAAGCTATACTTAGGTTACCTATTGAAAATTTGACGCGCCGTCACTGGAAGGTTGTCATTATAGCCTTGCTTTACTCTTTCTATGTCGACTCACCGATGATGGTGATCATCCACACCATGAAGTAGGAGTAGAAGGAGATCCAGAGCATGGAGACGAGGAAGGTGACGGGGTACCAGCGGCCGCGGCAGTCCGGCATGGTGTGGCGGCACGCCCAGTGCACCGGGAACGCCACGTACCAGCAGGCGAGCTGCAGCGCGTCTAAGGATGCACACACACACACACACATATATAAATACAAAAAAAGCAATAATACCTACCAGGGCTTGTAACCGGTTAATTTAAAAAACCCCGAAATAGCCAAATATTTGGAATTATTTCATACTCTTTATGTGGAACTCCATAGTGTATTAGGTTATTTATTACTTCGTATTATTTTATCGCCTTATTAAACATGAAATAGTAAACGAAAGAACGATAAACAAACCGGTTTATTTGTATGGGGGCAAAAACCGGTTACAAGCCCTGATACCTACCCTTTATTGAACACCATAAACAAAAGACAGAAACTACAGAAATAATAAAAAGTTAACTGGTAAGCAACAGGAGCTGTATTCGAAATCTTAAATAGGGATCGCCTTGTTCCCTATAGGATCGCCGTGAGTTGAACTCTAAATCCAGCTGCTTAAAGTTCACGCGACGCGCGAGCAGTCCTATAGGGAGCAGCGAGATCCCTATTTGAAGACTTCGAATTTAGCCCCAGGCGGATTTATCACTAAACAGCGATCTCTTCCAGTGCTTTAGGAAACTGATGCAAAAGAATAACAAAGATGCATAACTAACTATAACTTTACTATAACTTATATTATTATGTTTCTTTACTATTGGGCCACGCAACGGACAGACTATGTTTAAGAGTTGAAGACACCTTCGTCGTAATTGACTATGGCGTTGAAGATTCTTTTTGGTTATTGAAGTGTCATTCCATTCCACTCGTGGTCAAATGCTTGCTTACAATAAAAAAATAAAAGAAATATAAATGAGTTAATAGTTCAACACCTATTGGTTGAAGTAAAGGAGAGCAATCTTTACAGTTCCAAAAGTGGACACCAAATCGGGTAGGTTGGGGGCGCTGCGGTCGCCACTCCAGTCAAGCCACCTAGGCGGATAGTCTGCAGTAGCGCCTTCAGATGGCGCTGCTGTGGCGAAAACGGTTGTGAGGAGAGTGTGTTTTGTTTTGTTGCTTATTAAATCCGCTGGACACGTTTTCAACGGTTTCGCCATATAAGATTGCGCTCCTTACCAAGACACATTCCACACTCCATAATTGGGTGGATAGAGTTTGAAAGAGAAAGAGAGATGTGTAAAAAATTACTGGGCCCTGTAGCCCAAACTCTCTCGTGATGAGAGGAGGCCTGAGCCCAGCAGTGGGACGTAAATAAGCTGTTGTGGTTGTGGCGGTGTCACAGAATATTTAATAGTACTACGTACTGAATGGCCACGGAATCACCCGCCTGAAATTAGCCGGCGCGCAACTCGCTCCCTACTCGCCTTACCGTAATTTGTATCACCCGGGGATGGAGAGTGGATCACTGGCCCGCGTAGTTGGTACACACACATTTACAAGTGTACAGACGTCCTCGCACGCACACAGACGTCCTCGCACACAAACATTGACACTTCATTCGAATTGTGTTCGAAAAAGTGTCTTTCCTTTATTTTTACGCCGAATAAACCATTCTTATTCTTAAATACTTACTAGCTCCGACGGGCTTGATGAGCGGGTTGACAGCGGTCTCGGGGTTGTACTCTTTGGCCTTATAGTACGCGGGCGCAGCGGGCGCCGCCGGCGCAGCTGGCGGCTAAAACAAAACCACTCATCTATTAACTATTCCGCATACGAAGGCAAGTGACGCGCGTCAGGTGTTTCTTTTTTAGGGTTCCGAAGTCCACAAGGAACCCTTATAGTTTCGCTATGTCCGTCCGTCCGTTCGTCCGTCTGTCCGCACTATTGCTCGGAGATGCTTAGTTCTAGAAAGCTGTTATTTGGCATGAATTAATATAAATATAATAGTTACGCCGACAAAGTGGTACAATAAAATTTTGATAAATATTTTTTTTTAGGGTACCTCCCCTACTCGTAAAGTGGGGATGTATATTTTTTTTCTTGCGTACTCCTTGATGTGGGGTGTCGTTGAATAGGTCTTAGAAAAACATTGTGGGTTTGTTATAATCATTTTTTGATTAAACGATGCGTTTGTGGAATATTAAAGCTTTAAAGTGTTATTTTTTTGGTAGAGTGAAGTGTCTCCCCCCCCCCACTGCCAGCTAAATGGTGGTTTTCAGATAGCTGAAAAAACCATGGTGGTGGCATATATAACGCAGTTGAAAGGAAAACTATCACAGCTAAGAAGGCTATGACAAGTTTCCGGGTCATAGTCGACCAACTACAAGCAAAAATGCGTAGATACCTACGGAAAAGTAAAATTCCATTATACATACTACTGAGCGGCAGGGGCGTCGTCGGGCGGGCACGTCATACCGCAGCCTAGCTAAGGTGCAGTCTTAGAAAGGTATTAAGGGCATCGTCAACTTCGGAACCCTTGAACCCGGAACATTGCGCGTGGCCCGACACGCACTTGGCCGGTTTTTTATGTCGAATGTATAGACAAATGAGCGCACAGCCCAGCCAACCCTGATGGTAAGTGGTCACTGCGTCCCATGGACACCGAAATCCTTTGATATCTCATTAAGAAACAATAATGCGTTACCTACCCTGAGGTCTAAGATGGAATGCCCCTGTGCCAGGAATTTCACCGGCTGCCTTAACCCCCTACCGGAACAGAACAGTGTGAGCACTGCTATTTGGCGGCAGGCTAGCGGGGAAAGACGGTGGTTCCACCCATTAAAAGGAGCAGAAGATCTGAGTGGCGAGCCTTGGGGGACGTCTTTTGGCTGACTTAATGATGGTGATGATGATGAAATACGTCAAGTGCAAACCTGCGCGGGCGCGTGCTGCGGCTCGGCGGGCGCGGGCGGCGACGGCGCCGCCGCGGCCTGCTGCTGGCCCTGCGGGGATCCAAAATCAAAATCTAAACATTTATTCAACAAATAGGTCACGTCACTTTTAAATGAACTTAACAGAAATGAATTTACCAGGCGCTTCCAAGACCCATTGCTTGAGAAGAAGCGCCGCAACAAACGCAGCTCTCTCCTCAGCTCTTGGTACTTAGGTACTCCAGATATGTGACAGCTTATAATGATGGGCAAAGTTGCCGGCAAAAGATCAGTCGGCCGTAGAAAGAAGTCGTGGTTGCGCAACATACGCGAGTGGACTGGGATCACGAGTGCCGCGGAACTTTTCACTCTCGCCAAGGATCGGGCGAAGTATGCAGAGCTGATTGCCAACCTTCACTAGTTGGAGAGGCACCAGAAGAAGAAGAAGAAGAACAAACTCAGCATCATAATATTTATTCAGCAAATAGGCCACGTCGCTTTTAAATGAACTTAACAGAAATGAATTTACCAGCGCTACCAAGACCCATTGCTTGAGAAGAAGCGCCGCAACAAACTCAGCAGAAGGCCTTTTTCAAAATTTACACATATAGACATTACATTTTCATTAATAATCCAACAACGTCAGCGCGCTACAATATATGGCAGCAGCGCGTGTTTCTATGTCACGCTAGCAGTTGCCCGCGACTTAGGCCCGGCTGGGAAGAAACGACTCGTTTTGGCTATGTACGGATGGGTAAAATTTGGAAGATTCTCTATGGAGCAAATGTCAAATATTTACCGCCAAAACGAGGCGTTTTGTAAATAAAGGAACCGGGCCTTTGGATTTGTGAGCCTGATAGGTGCTATACGTGACATACCTATATGTTTATTGCTAGCGTGTCATATTTTGCGTTTTTAAATGTAGGTAGATAGATAGAGATCTTCTACTAGGTATCTAAAGTCCCGCGCCTTCACATTTCAAAACGCTTCAATGTATTTAAAAAGCACCACCAACACTCTCAACACATGTGTGCGAGCTGAGACCGCCATCAACTATGCGTTGAGTGTTGGTGGTGCTTTTTAAATAATAATAAAAAAAACTGAAGCGTTTTGAAATGTGAAGGCGCGGGACTTTAGATAGTAGAAGATCTCTACAGGTCGCGGCACATAACTTGAGCGGTGAGGTAACGTAGAGGGGATTTCTGCGCATGTTTACGACGGAAGGGCCAATAAGCGTGCGATTACAACAAAGCGCTGCGTCCCGCGCCCCTCAGCCGATGAGACCTTTTTTGAATCCTGCGCATCCAAGGCCACTGCTCAAGTTACGTGCCAATGCCTGTTACTT
The DNA here is from genome assembly GCA_963971205.1 of Aethes cnicana. Taxonomy (NCBI): domain Eukaryota; kingdom Metazoa; phylum Arthropoda; class Insecta; order Lepidoptera; family Tortricidae; genus Aethes; species Aethes cnicana. The sequence continues at coordinate 2,330,196 of OZ020294.1, forward strand.
TACGCGCCTGCAAAGTCGCGGGCAAATGCTATTGATATATAATAGTACATTACTACAGAGGCCGGGAAGGAGGATGTTGCAGGCCGAGTATTATATACGGCCGAACGTAGTGAGGCTGGATAGTCACGAGGCCGACAACTTCCGTTCCGCGCCGATGTACCTATGTATAGTGCTTTTCTCAAACATTCAATGAAATAAATAAATAAAGTATTTTTTTATGTATAATATATTTTGCCTTTTTTACATAAATAAAACAGCGATACCTATGTTGGCAGAATGTCATAGCAAACCATAGAGTAAATATTGCTTGTAGCTTTTTTTAAATGGCCGAATGCCAAGATGCTGTGTCACAAATATATCAAATGGAAATAAAAAAAAAGTGAGTTGCCGGCCTAGGCCTGCAACGTTTGTATGAAATTTCATTATAGACCAATTGTCTAGCCGCGCCTGAAACGTGATACTTCCCAGGCTAATAAGAAGAACGTAACATCAATATTTCATTGCAAGTTTGAGAAAAATGTTTTTCACATATCTTTACTTTCATTCGCAAAATATTCATTTATAAAACTTGAGGTAATAATAATAATAATAATTCACAACCAGTGCTAAATTGCTAAACCCAGCTATAGTGATGAACTGCGGGGGCTATATTCGAAATCTTAAATGTGGATCTCCCTGTTCCCTATAGGATCGCCCGCGCGTCATGTTGAACTTTAAATCAGGCTGCTTAAAGTTCACGAGACGCGTGAGCGATCCTATAGGGAACAGGGAGATCCCTATTTAAAGACTTCGAATATAGCCCCAGGTGTGATCACAATTTAACTCAATTGCGGTTTTGCGGTCAGCAAATCTGGACCTAACCCGATCAAGAAAGGCGGTTAAGGCCAGCGATCGATCGTTCGTAGCGGCCGTAACGTCTGTTGCTCCCGTAAACCGCGCGCGATAGTCGCGACCAGCGGAAGCGGTTCCATACATTTTCATACAACGAAGCCATCGCTGGCCTTGGAATACCACCTTGAAGCCCTGGGCACGCCTGGCACGCCTACATTCTGTACTGGCTGTGTGTGTGACGGGCCTTACAAGAACTAATGCTATACAGATGCAGAATTGCAGACGCGCCTCAGATGCATTCGGTGTGGCCGAATGTCAACAATACGAGAGTCAAGAACCAACCTGTTCGCTCCAGGAGTTGTTAGGGTCCCATGTGCTGTTGGGGTCCCAGGTGCTGTTGGGATCCCACGCCTGGGCGGCGGGGTCCGCGTTGTAAGCGGCGTTTTCGTACGCGCCGTCTTTGTTGTAAGCTGGAAGCGAGGTTTTTCATTAATAAACATAGACGTTCACTGCTGGGCTTAGGCCTCCCCCAAGGCTCGCCACTCCGACCGGTCCTATTTATTAATTATTTATTTATGATATTTACAAATAAAGGCTTACAGTGTGATACCAAAACGCTAATATTGTTATGTTATGCCGCTCGCATCCACCCAATATCCGCGGCCTTGGACTGTCGCTCCATTTTGTTGGAGGCCAACCTATAGCTCGTCTTCCGGTACGCGGAGACCATTCGAGAACTTTTTTGGCCTCATCAGCCATCAGTTCTGCCAGTAATGTTATCCGCCCATTGTTCGAGCTCTGTCGGTGTCTTTAATAGGGATGACGACAGCTTTTTTCCCCTTAGTCTATCAGGAAGATTATTGAAAAGTATCGGACACGTATTTTTTCTTCTTTCACGTAATCAAACTTATACGGAGATATATTGAGTTGAAATGTCGCGTGACGCCACGGTTAGGTACGATTTATACCTAACGGTGACGTAGTTAGCCCCCACTCTCCAACTTTAGTGCGTTTTAACTTGGTCATTCTTTGTTAATTTGATAAAACAAAAAATACGTGTCTAATATTCTTTTATTACCTGACTGACGGACTAATTAGAATTCCGATTTCTTCACCCTGTCGTCATCCCTATTCTTCTCATTTCTGATCCTGTTGTTGATCCTTGTATGGCACTTACTATAGGGTTGAAGTAAAGGAGCGCAATCTTTATAGATCCAAAAGTGGACACCAAATCGGGTAGATTGGGGGCGTTGCGGTCGCCACTCCAGTCAAGCCACCTATATCAGATAGTCTGCAGTAGCACCTTCAGATGGCGCTGCTGAGGCGAAAACGCAGCGAAAACGGTTGTGAGGAGAGTGTGTTTTGTTTTGTTGCTTATCAAATCCGCTGGACACCTTACCAAGGCACATTCCACACTCCATAGCACTTACTCTTGGGGTCGTGCAGCGCGGTCTCGGTGGTGTGGCCGTCCACCTGCGCGTACTGCTCGCCGCCCGGCGCCGGCGGCGGGCCCGCGCTCCTGAGAGCAAAGCAGTAATAGTAGGTACACGGTGTATTAGAAGGGTTTATCCCGAAAGTTGGCAACGTCGCATATAGCTGTCAAATGTTACGCTGTTTTTATTAATTTCTCAATATTACTGAGTTAAAAAATAGTTATCATGACGGTTGAATGAAGCGTCTCGTATTTGTTGGTTAGGCATTCAAATGGTAAGATTACATTAAAACGCATGAAAAATGCGATGGAAAGTTTTCAAAAGATATTAATAGGCTTTCAAATGATAAGATTAACATTAAAATGCATGGAAAACGCGATGGAAAGTTTTCAAAAGATAGTACTTCCATAATCCTAAAAAAAAATATGTTCCTATGATTCAACCATAGAGCGATAATTCATATTTTCATTCAGTAATATTCAGAAATTAATGAAAACAACGAAATATTTGACAGCTATTTGCGACGTTGCCAACTTTCGAAGTAACTTACTACTTATTTGTCTACTCGTGAACATGTGTCCTCTCCACTACTCAAAGGTTAGCTGGAAGAAATTCCTTGTAGGGATAAGCTCGCCTTTGTACATGTGTCTCTTCTCTGTATTGATAATTGTATTTGTGTTTTTTTTTTTCTGTACAATAAAGTGTTACTTACTTACTTACTTACTTAACTTAAGGGCGGTAAACGAGGAATTGTAGTCGAGAGCATTTATAATCCCGAAGCCGAATCCTATACCGCCCGTGATACACACAATCAAATGATTTTCATCACACTTGCGAGGAAAATAAAGGAAATATTCACTAGGACGACCTTTGAACTTGTGCCTGTAGGTTAATCGGCAACACGAACAAACCTTTTTTGTTTATTTTTAAATATTCAATTCGTACTGGCCAGTAACAATGGTGCGGCCATTTGAGTAGTTTTACTTTTTAATATTTTTTTAATGGACAAGAAATCTGCATAATTTGGCCACTAGGGGCGCTGCGATCGCTTGACCCAAACCATCTGTCAATTACATAAATAAATATTTGTTGTTTTTGGTATTACTTAAATTATTAAAAAATGCCGCGCTGTGTATTTCCAGGATGCAATGAGAACGGACGACACGTATTTCCGAAAGACTTGGTATGTATCTGGGGCAGGTATAATTGCATTGGGATGTCTTCATTTTCATCACAAATAACTGAACCAAAATTAAAATTGCGGTTAATATTTAACAATTTTAAACAAATCTACTTAAAATTGTCAGCAAAAAAACCCGTAAAAATTTGTCAGCTGCAGTGTTTGGGTCAAGCGTTTGCAGCGCCATCTGAGTCGAGCTTTGCGTATTCTTGGCCATTTGTATTATTTCGAAAAAACAAATACTTTGCGGCCCGTGGGCTCATGAGATCTCGAAAGCCCGTGGTCTTGAAATGGGCCTTAGAGACCGCTTTGTCTGCCTGTAACGACACCGTTTTCGAGCACGTGTGATGAAAACAGTTATTAGTATAGTGAGCAGTTTCGATTCCATTTGTGTGGCTATAGTTACTTGTAGGTGACGAGCGCGGCCTGCTCCTCCCTGGTGGGCAGCTTGAAGGGCAGCGGCAGCGTCAGCGCCCAGCGCTCCAGCGTCGAGTTGAACCGGAGCGCCACGCAGTACACGCAGTACATTATCAGCATGAACAGCGCCTCCGGCCTGCGACACCACCGTAGGTAGTTCAATAGGTACAATACAATACAAATACACTTTTTTGAACACCAAAAAACAATTACACAAGTAAATACAATAAACAAAGAAGAAGGGTGACAACAGGCGGTCTTATCGCTAAAGAGCGATCTCTTCCAGACAACCTTTGGGTAGTGGGTAGTAGTTGTCAGTTAAAGTTGTAAAAATAGCGGCCATTGGATATAAATATGCTTTCATATACACATGCGGGAAAGGAAAAAACAACGGGTGGGCTGTGTCGGTGCATACGGCAGTTTTTAACGTGAAATGTGTACAAGTATTTTTAATTAATAAAAATGAGCGAAAACGTCGGTTTGTACGCAGCGCGCTCCCCCGTGAACCCGCGCGCCCGCGTTACAAAATGATGGTATACATACACCGAGCTAAAAGATATGAGCTAAATAATGACATTAGATTGTAAATGTGTCAAACACCAATAGTTTTTTTAGTTATTAGGGTAAAACGATATAGTTCGACCTACCGCCTCTCATGCAGAGGGTCAGCGGTTCGATTCCGGCTCGCACCTCTAAGTTTACTTATGTGCGAAATTCAATTTGAATTTACCAATAAGCTTTTCGGTGAAGGAAAACATCGTGAGGAAACCTGCACGCATCTGCGAAGTAATTCTAAGATGTGTGTGAAGTCCCCAATTCGCACTGGGCCCGTGTGGGGACTATAGCCCAAACCCTCTCGTAATGAGAAAAGGCCTGTGCCCAGCAGTGGGACGCAAATAGGCTGTAGTAGTAGTAGTTGCGTAGTTGCAGTCGTGGCATTGTAGTCACCAATTGAGGTGCGACCCAAAAATTCTTGGCGAAAAAACTAAAATACTGCGTTTGAATGTTGATCAATAACGGATCAGGTCAAGGCATTTGACAATATAGGCCATCTCTATTACAATTATTATTATCAATTATTATTTTATAACTTTTTGGACCCTTGGAGATATCTCTAAGATCTAGATTTGAATAACAACTTTCCGGTATCTTAAAGAAATGTATGTCTTAATATTGGGACAAAAATCCAAACATTTCTTAACCCACGATATTTTCCACCTGAATGTGTTCAGTGTCAAAACTGGAAGCTTTTTTCATATAATATCTGTATAATATCCATTTCCATAAAACCGGCCAAGAAGCGAGTTAAACTCGCGTGGAGAGGGTTCCGACCCTTGATTATTTTCAATGACGTCATTTTCAAACCGTTTCACAGGATAAGCTCTTTTATATGTTGGTTTTCAAATACCATGGACTTCTTAATAATCATCCTGTAATCTATAGGTCAATAACTATCCTCCGTATTTTTTCCAAAATTTTAGGTCCTCTAGTTTAGGAGATAAGGGGGGGGGAATGGTAATTTTTCGCCTATTTTCTTAAATAACTCGAAAAGTATTGACCAAAAAAGAAAAAATATATATTTGAGACCCTCATAAGAAGTAAGTACTTTCATTTGATATGAAAGACAGGCACACGAGTGATCCTATAAGGGTTCCGTTTTTACCTCCTGAGGTTCGGAACCCTAATAATATCGAAGGCCGTGTGACCAAGTGTCATGTCTTACCAGGACACGTAGCCATTGGCGATGGTGCACAGCATGACGAGGATGGAGATGGCGTAGAAGAAGCAGTCGCGGCAGAGCGGCCACCAGTTGAGGTGCGACACGGTGCCGGCGCACAGCGCGCACACCGAGATGACGAACATTATGTTGAACACGGCCGAGCCGATCACACCCGACACCCCTGCGGGAGAAGGATGTGGATGGTGTTGGAATTACACATATCGGCTGTTATTGTTATGGTTATGAAATAGATAGAGAGGAGAAGGATGAGGATATTATTGGAATTGCACATAACGGCTGTTATTGTTATGGTTATGATATAGATAGAGAGGAGAAGAATGAGGATATTATTGGAATTACACATAACGGCTGTTATTGTTATGGTTATGCTATAGATAGAGAGGAGAAGAATGAGGATATTATTGGAATTACACATAACGACTGTTATTGTTATTGTGTTTATGATATAGATAGAGAGGAGAAGAATGAGGATATTATTGGAATTGCACATAACGACTGCTATTGTTATGGTTATGATATAGATAGAGAGGAGAAGGATGAGGATAATATTAGACACACATATCGGCTGTTATTGTTATTATGTAGATGGAGAAGGAGAGAGTAGGTGTAAGTCTGTGTGTCGCTAAAAAACAATCCGCTTTCCAAATCCGAGTTAGTTAAATATGGCCGTCGATATTTTTCCCATACCTAAGTAAAATGAGGTTTTTGTATGGAGTGACAGCTTGGCGCCTTATTTCACGATAATTATAAGCCTGTTAACTTTCTTGAAGGAACCCAAGCTTAATAATTTACATCCAGTAAAACGGGGAGATATCGTTTCCTTCTCATTCCTAGACATCTTAATCACCAGGCAATAAGTTACTTTCCTTTACACTCCTTAAAGAAGCCAGTATTCTCACCAATGTCATCCTGTGCGCAGAACACTCCGATGACGACGGTGGCCAGTTCAGGTGCTGAGCTGCCGGCTGCCATGAAGGTAGCGCCAGCCACGTCCGGAGCGAGTCTCAATTCTGTCGACAAAAAGAGAATACTTACTTAGAGACCGACCACAAAACACTCACAAAAGCCGTGGTCGAAGTCCCACAGATGACCCCACAAAAACCCAATAATAATAGAGACCGAACACAAATATGGCGTCAAAAAGTATAATTAGGATTTTAAATTTCTTTCCCGATTATATAGCCTGGTTTAATGTCGTCAGAATCACTTATGAATTGATCAAGGTTTCAACAACATGTTATGCATTAGGTAAATAATGAAATTCTCCCTTGTAGGTAAATGATTTTGCTAGGTATTACTACTACTACAGCCTATCTGCGTCCCACTGCTGGGCACAGGCCTCCTCTCATCACGAGAGGGTTTGGTATTACTATTTGGCTTTATTATCCAAATATCTGTGAAAATTTTCTCATACTTAGTCAAAAGTGTAGGTAGACATAGGTAGGTAGACAAAAAATTGTAAATATATACCTACCTACTTACAAAATTATCATGATGATGATGATGATGATGATGATGATGATGCTGATGATGATGATGGTGATGACAATGATGAGGATAATGCTGCTGCTGCTGCTTCTGATGATGATGATATGTCATGACGATGGTGATGATGATGATGATTATTATCATAATAATGATGATGATGATGATGCCGATGATGATGCCGATGATGATGATGATGATAATGCTGCTGCTGCTGCTGCTGCAGATGTTAATGATGATGGTGATGATGCTGCTGCTTCTGCAGATATTAATGATGATGGTGATGATGCTGCTGCTTCTGCAGATATTAATGATGATGGTGATGATGCTGCTGCTTCTGCAGATATTAATGATGATGGTGATGATGCTGCTGCTTCTGCAGATATTAATGATGCTGCTGCTGCTGCTGCCGCTGCTGCTGATGATGATAATCTAACCTTCGCAGATGCGGTCGAGGCTGGACACGAAGTACTCGTCGCAGACTATAGCCAGCCCGATGAACGTGAACACGCACACCAGAATGTGGATGATGAGTCCGCCGTGGGTTCGCGCCTTCTGACCCATCAGGGGTTTTGGGAACTGCAAGAATGCTTCAGTTACATGGATGAGTTCTTTGATGGAGAGAAGTTTTACACGTGGTCGTTAGGTACAGGTGAACTATGATAACATACGATCTTATTTATACATCTATACCTACTATAAGTCTGTAGAAGAAGTCGCGTCTGAAACTTGAAAATTAAAAGAAACTATCAAGTCGAGGGGACTATATAAACGATACTGAACACAAAATAACGATTATTAGAAAAAATGTCTGTATGTGTGTATATTACATGTATGTACCTATGTTCGGATTTAACTCGAAAACTACTGGACGGATTGCATCAAAATTTGGTATGGGGGTAGTTTATAACACTGGTGTTGACCATATAGGCTACTTTTTATTCCGGAAAAACGCATAGTTCCCGCGGGAACGCCTATTACCGAATTCCACGCGGACGAAGTCGCGGACAGAATCTATAATGCAATGCAATAAATGAATACAAATACAATACAACATGGCCAGCCCCTCGAAATTCAAAACGCAATTCAAACGCTTTCAATCTATTAGAGGCTCTATCCAGGGGATCTTCAAATTTTCATACAAGCTGCCTAGGCAGCGACATCTATTATTAATAGTAAGTAACCAGTACAGTATTGAGTACAAAACAAATGTCTTACCTGCTCGATAGCAGGAGGGGTGCAATTTCTCTTAGGATGGACTGTGGGTATCTGAAACAACAGTTGTATTATATCAACACCATGCTTCACCGTATTTTGAAGACCTTATCAAATACATAGAGATCTTCTACTATCTAAAGTCCCGCGCTTTCACATTTCAAAACGCTTCAATTTTTTATTATTATTTAGAAAGCACCACCAACACTCTCAACGCATAGTTGATGGCTGTCTCAGCACGCACGACATGTGTTGATAGTGTTGGTGGTGCTTTTTAAATACATTGAAGCGTTTTGAAATGTGAAGGCGCGGGACTTTAGATAGTAGAAGATCTCTACCTGCTTACAACAGAATATTTTTCGCATAATCCTTAAACAGAAACGTGTTTCTTTAAGAGCACAGCTAATGAAACGAATAAATCCTTGCCTTTTAAAGCAATTACAGGTTACACTCAAACAAATCGACTCGCAATGATTCCACGCGCCATTTTACTACGTGATAAAAGTGCTCAGTTCGTAAAGATGATTTACAGACCCCGCGCGATGGGATTACCATCTGCACCCACACAAAGGGCCCTCACGATTCGGCCCCCTTTTCCCTCAAGTTTTCTCCCCACCCCCCACTTAGGAAGGCTGGCGGCCATAAACGTCAGATCAAAAGGCAAGGTTTTTTGATTAAGATATAGATGATGGTATATATTATACATAGGTGTATTATTATGTAATTATGTGGCAACCAAACAGCTATATTTAAAGTACAACTTGAGCACCGTGACGCATGAGGGCAGCGATAGGGAATCTCCCTGTCTCTATTTAAGACTTCGCATAGAGCCCCGGTAGGTATTGTTACTTCTAGGATTCTCTGGTCTATATTCCCAATCAAACTTATGCTCTCTAAAAATACAGTTTCATTTGAATTATAACACAATAAATAAGGCCACGTTCAGCATAATGTGAGCATAATACAGTGATGGAAAAACATTTATATGAATACAAGTGCATGCTGATGAAGGAAATGAGGGTAAAACAAAGCTGACCTCTGTACTGTACCTTGGGTCCCGCAAACTCTGTGAACGCTAGCGTCTCTCGACTCCTACGAAGCACCTGGTGTTAGGGCGAGCAAAAAAGGTTGGGTAAAATAAAAAAACAATAAAAATAATTAGGTCAGTAAAAAACAAAAACCAACACCCACACCACACCAAATGAGAAATAAATAAAATGAGAGGACTAGAATTCAATAGCACATTTTTTTAGGCTTTCAATGTACCTACACTGGCTTAAGTGGAAAGATGAATTTATTAAAAAACAAAAACCGCACCAAATCTAGTATATAAAATTCTCGTGTCACAGTGTTTTATGGTTTCTTAGTGGGGGATCATAGGATTTCGGTGTCCAAGGGCCGCAGAGACCACCAAAAAAAAATGTGCTAATTGGTCAAATACCAGTAATAAGCGATAAGTAAGCTCAAATAAACAATAAAAATATCTCCTAAAATAAACCTAAATAGAGATAGAGTTAACTCACAGGCGTGTACCCGGCGTCTTTCATTTTCTTCTTCTCCCCCTCGGGCTCCTCTGTGCCCTTCAAAGTCTTCTTACCGCTGGGGACCGCTTCCTTTTTTTCTTCATCATCTCTTACCAACTCTTTCTCCCCGGCCGGAGTTGAACTCACATCTGATGAGGAGAAAGGTAAATCAATAAAATAAATATCTTGGGACTTTTCACACAAATTGGCCTACCCCGAAACTAAGTAAAGGTCCTAGACAACGATAGAAATAAGTATGTAAGTCCTTAATTATGTATCAAAAACTGGCTTCTGACCGCGACTTTCGTCTGCGTGTAATTTTTCCGGGATAAAAAGTAGCTTCTTGGGATTCAACTCAAACCATTTCCATACCACATCCAAATTCACTGTTTTAAACGTGAAGAGGTAAAACGAACAGGCAGACATACAGTACATAACATACATTCGCATTTATAATATCAGCATGGATAATACATCGATACATACCTAAATATCTATTTGTATCTACAAATCATCTATGACTCCATTAAAAACAGTTCCTCTTAACACAAAGTTTGCTGCTTGCGGGATTCGAACCCGCGACCTTCAGAACAGTAGGCAGGATCGAGCTAATCCTGACCTCAAAAGGCTCTAGCATTTACCTTTTTCACTTGTGTCACTCGTGATTTCTCCCTCTTTTGGCGTGGTCTTAGGAGTGGTTGTATCGGGGAGCGTTGATCCGTCGGTTATCTGAAAAGAGATAAATTGAAATTCCAATAAGTAGACAATGGATACAGAATCAGCCTATGAAGTCTCCTCCGAAATGCATGAACCGGTTTTGATTTAGTTCATTTTGTTTCATCATCATCATCATCATTTCAGCCGAAAGACGTCCACTGCTGGACATAGGCCTCCCCCAAGGCTCGCCACTCAGACCGGTCCTGTGCTACTTGCTTCCACCGGTTTCCCGCAACCTTCACGAGGTCGTCGCTCCATCTTGTTGGAGGCCTACCGACAGCTCGTCTCCCGGTTCGCGGGCGCCACTCGAGAACTTTCCGGCCCCATCGGCCATCAGTCCTGCGAGCAATGTGCCCCGCCCACTGCCACTTAAGGCTCGCAATTCTTCGGGCTATGTCGGTGACCCTAGTTCTACTGCGGATATCCTCATTTCTGATTCTATCACGCAGAGAAACCCCGAGCATAGCCCTCTCCATTGCCCTCTGAGTGACTTTGAGCCTTCTTATGAGGCCCATCGTAAGCGCCCACGTCTCGGAACCATAAGTCATCACTGGCAACACACACTGGTCGAAGACTTTCGACTTGAGACACTGCGGTAATTTGGACGAAAAGACACTGCGAAGCTTCCCGAACGCTGCCCAGCCGAGTCGGATTCGACGATTGACCTCTTTCTCGAAGTTGGACCTACCTAACTGGACTGTTTGTCCCAGGTATACATAATGGTCAACAACTTCGAGCGCAGAGCCTCCGATTATTACGGGAGTTGGCACAACATGGACATTAGACATAATTTTCGTCTTGTCCATGTTCATTTTAAGACCAACTCGATCGGAAACTCTGCTGAGGTCAGCGAGCATAATACTGAGGTCCTCCATGGTCTCAGCCATGACTACAATATCGTCGGCAAGTCGAAGGTGAGAGATGTACTCGCCATTAACATTGATGCCTCGACCTTTCCAGTCCAGCACCTTGAACGCATCCTCCAATGCAGCGGTGAACAGCTTCGGAGAGATCACATCTCCTTGTCTGACTCCCCGCTGCAGTGGAATAGGCTTCGTGGTCTGGTCCTGTAGTCGGACGGACATGGTGGCATTTTCGTACAAACACTTCAACACTTCGATGTACCGGTAGTCAACTTGGCACCTCTGGAGAGACTGCAGCACAGCCCAAGTCTCGATCGAATCGAAGGCTTTCTCGTAGTCCACAAATGCAAGGCAAAGGGGGAGGTTATACTCTTCGGTCTTCTGTACAACCTGCCGCAACGCATGTATGTGGTCTACGGTACTATAGCCCTTTCGGAAACCGGCTTGTTCGGGAGGCTGGAATTCGTCAAACCTGCGCGCGAGACGGTTCGTAATGACTCTCGAAAACAGCTTGTAAACATGGCTCAGAAGTGAGATGGGTCTATAATTCTTCAACAAGGTGTTATCACCTTTTTTGAAGAAGAGCACCACCACACTTCTGTTCCATGCTCGCGGCGTTCTCCCTTCATGAATGACGGAATTAAACAGCGTCTGAAGGGCCTTAAGGACTGGTTTACCACCCGCCTTCAGGAGTTCGGCTGTAATTCCGTCGTCACCAGGGGCTTTGCCGTTCTTAAGCTGTTTGAGAGCCATACTAATCTCGTACAGGCTGACGTCCGGGATATCTTCGGTATAGTGTCGGGTTAATCTAGCTCTAGGGTCTTTAGCTGGATCAGCGACGGGTGTTCGGGTTGTCGTGTATAACTGTCCGTAGAACTTCTCGACTTCTCCCAACAGCTCGGGTTTGGATGAAACGATCCTGCCGTCTTCGGTCTTCAGCTTTGTCAATTGGCTTTGGCCAATAGACAGATCTTTGGCAAACACCTTCGAGCCTCTGTTACGCTCAATAGCCTTTTCAATACTGTTGGTATTGAATCGGCGTATATCACGCTTCAGAGACTTCGAGATCCGTCTATTGAGCTGCCGATAATGACAAGCGTCACCTGAAGACTGCAGAATCATTTTACGTCTCACCTCCATGAGCTTAAGGGTTGGGTCTGAGATTTTCTTGGTTCTTATACGGCGGGTCTTGAAGAACTTAGACCCAACCGTATGAACAGCTTCCACAAACCCGTCGTTATAATCGTCCACGTCGCTTTCTAGGCATGCAAAACGGTTATGGAGTTCGAGCTGAAAGCTCTCGGGGTTTTGGATCTGGGCCGGTGCCGGGCGGAGCGTAGACTTTATCAGTCGAGATCTCTCTAGCTTTACTTGGATATTCAATGTGCCTCGTACCATACGGTGATCGCTCCCGGACTTAACCGAATTGATCACTGAGACATCATCGAATATCTGCTTCCTCGTCGACATGATAAAATCTATCTCATTCCTCGTTACACCATCAGGGCTCATCCAGGTCCACTTTCTGTGCTCACGTTTCTTGAAGAAGGAGTTCATCATATAGAGTCCCTCCTTCTCCATGAAACCAGCCAGTAGGTGGCCCCGGTGATTCCTGCGCCCTACTCCAAATTGCCCCACTCTCAGCTCTTCACCGTCTTGTTTGCCCAGTTTCGCGTTGAAGTCCCCCATAACAACTGTGAAGTGAGTTCTGGAGCTATGCATGGCTCTGGAAATGTCCTCATACATAGCCTCCACCTCATCGTCGGAGTGCGTCGAGGTCGGAGCGTAAACCTGTATAACCTTCAACGAATATCGTTGTGTTATTCTGAGTACAAGGCACGCTACCCTGGTCGACACACTCTCGATCTTCACCACATTGTTTGCGAGGGACTTGTGGACGATAAACCCGACACCTCCCTGGGACTGTTGGTCGCCCTCCCGGAAATAGAACAGGTTACCGGACTTCAGGGTTATCATGTCCTCCCCCTCTCTCCGGACTTCTGATAACCCTATGATTCCCCAACGTAACCTGCTCAATTCTTCCTCCAGTTCCAGTACCTTTTCGTCGGTCCGCAGTGTACGGCAGTTATATGTTGCCAGGGCCAAGGGTCGTCGTTTTTGGTAGCCGGGTCTCTGCCGGGGATTAACTTTAGCACCCCCTGCCCCGCCGTTACCATGGCCGCTACCGGAGCCAGGAATAGCGGGGCCGCCGGGGACTGGGGGTCTGGGCATTGCTTGTGGCACTTCTTGGTCCCAAGTATATAGATCCCTTGGGGGGGATTGCCATAGTCGCCACGCTTGGCAGGTGGGTTGGCGACCGCAGTTTGATGAAGGTAGTTCTCGGAGGACGCTGCTGCCCATCCTCCGGTTTATCCCTTAGTCGCCTCTTACGACACCCACGGGAAGAGAGGGGGTGGTGCAATTCTTTGCCGGCACCACACGGACAAATCATTTCATCATCATTTTGTTTGAAAGGTGAATTAATCAAGACGGGCAGTTCTTAAAAAGCCGTGGCATAATTAGCCTAGTGGTTTAATCTACAGTTTCTCAGGGTTTGATTTTTACTTTACTTATGTGCGAAATACAATTTGAAATTAACCACTGAGTTTTCCGGTGAAATAAAACATCTTCAGGAAGCGCAGGCATCTGCAAGGTAATTCAAGGGTGTGTATCTTCACCAATCCACACTGGACCCTACAGCCCAAACCCTCTCGTGATGAGAGGAGGTCTCTGCCCAGCAGTGGACGTAAAGGCACACGGCGGACACGGCCTATCAAAGCACGATTTCGAACACAATTCGAATGAAGTATCAATGTTTGCGTGCGAGGACGTCTGTACACTTGTAAATGTGTCTGTACCACTACGCGGGGCAAGGATTCACTCACCATCTCCGGATGAAACAAATGACGGTAAGGCTAGTTGGGCGCGAATTGCGCGCCGGCTAGATTCAGGCGGGTGATTTCGTGGTCATTCTGTATGTAGTGCTATTAAATATTCTGTGGTATAGGACTGTTGTGGTGGTGGTGAGGTATTACCTTGTCTTCTGGCGAGCTGAGCAAGGCTTGGCCCACGGAGTAGGCGATGAAGAAGACCGACAGCGTCAGCCAGCGATGGCGGCGCGGTCGCCTCATCCCCTGCGGCAATTAGAAAACTTACTGTTAATACGTCGGAGTTTAGTATGTCGCTTACAGGTTCTGCTCAATAGGCATTATGATTTGATAAGTCTTTTATGTTGTAAGATGACTCGGCGAACTCCGTACCGCCTAACAGTCATGCGTGACATGAGGTGTCAATTGCGGAAGACGGCGGAAACGAATTTTAAAATCATATTTAAAGTCATAATATATTTGCTTGCATTGTTATTATTACAGGCCACCTGATGGTAAGTGGTCACTACGGCCCATGGATATCGAAATCTTAATTAAATATATTGGGAAATTTTACACAAATTGATCTAGCCCCAAACTAAGCAAAGCTCGTACTATGACATAATATCACAACTAATGTAATGGGGACTATCGTTTCTTTGATCACCAGTTGGCGCCACTGTTGACTAAGGTCCAGAGGTAGGTATAGCTGTCAAAGGCGACTTTATAAGATCGTCGCCGAAACAAAGTTTTAAATCTTGAATCTCATTAAGTTTATTAATTATAAATAACTATCATCATATCGAGTAGCTATGCCGTAATGTTGTGCAGTTCCGTTTTGTTCGGATTCTTTTCATTTTTTTTCAAAGCGTTCACATTGATCGCCAAATAATCCATATTTGCGATAATTTCACGAAGGAGATCACTTTTCAACAGGTTAACTAAGGAAATTATCATTTATGTCACGAAGCCATGCCAAAACCGGTGAAAAGTGAATGTTATTGTACCTCACGCGACACTAGCGCCTCTAGTGGAAAATTCACACGCGATAGCCCCCATTATATAAGGCCCGTAATATACATGGATATATAAGGCACATGGATAGACATGATTGGCTAATTTCAAGAAAGAATTGGTTATTAACCAACCAATCATGTGCCTTTACCTCCTCGCATTCCAACCACAGGCATGTGTATCACAGGCCTAACTCAGTAGCTCCATCGACATGCCCCTTAAAACAAAGCTCACATTCGCTTTTCTACCCTCAGCTTAAGGCCCTTCCCTGACCCAGCATCGGCAAATTGCTCATTTAAGATCATACTTTTCTAAGAAATGTTAAAAGTTCAAAATATGAAAAAAAAGCATAAGTTATATTTGATTATATCATCCTTACATTGACAGCTTTCGTTACACGTTTCACGAAACTTCGCTCGATACAATTTAATTCCAAAGTAACCTCTAACTCGGACATTTAATGCAATTTTACTCCAGTTTATTATAGCAAACAGTGTAAAACTAAATATAACAGAAAAAATATCCATATTATATGCATACATTGACAGCTTTATAAATGCCATGTTTTTAGACGGTATTTTTATAGAAATTAAAACGTAACTAAATCGGGCGTTCTGTGCGTAGCGCTTTCTCTTTCACTCGTCCCACGAGTGACAGTGACGGCTGAGCTGGGTCTATGAACGGCCTTAATAAACTGAGCCTGCTGCAGCAACTACGCCAACAATTCTTTAGTGACTTCAAACGCTTGGAATCTCATTACCGCACAATGCGGTGACGTCATGGTGACGTCACAGTGACGGACCACGACTTGCGACTAGCGGGAGCGACGAGCGTTTTACTAGGGGTAACCCCTGAGTGGACACTCGCGAGCAATTGACAACACTTCAAAATTTTAGTAGGGCGTAATTCGAAATCCATTTCGGTGTCTGAGACCTAAAGGAGTCAATAAAAAAGTTTCATATTTTTTTCGTTCATTACTTTTAGAGTTAAATTGTGTTTTAGTGATAACTGGTGCGTGACGTCATCTCACTCAATTCACTCAGTCTCGCTAAAGAGCGGGCGCTACGCGCAGAACTATACTATATCTGTGCGCAGAAAGTGCTACTATGTCATTTTTGACTTACGACCTTTTAGAATGAGGCACTTTTTAATTTTAATTTTATGTATGAAATTGACAACTTACGAAAAAAATAAAAAATGCGTGTTCTTTTATTTTTTTCCTACTTTCTAACAAGCTAATAAAATAGCCGGGTAAAAAAATGAAATGTTGTCAATAAACAAAAACAAAAGCATTCACAGCCCCATTTGGGAAGTAAGGGATTCCATAGGGGTTCTATAGGTAACGTTGGGCTAGTAGTCCCCAGCTCCACGCGGAACCAGTGCGGATTGGGGACGTCACACACACATCCTTGAATTACTTCGCAAATGCGTGCAGGTTTCCTCACGATGTTTTCCTACACCGAAAAGCTCAGTGGTAAATTCGTATTTTAATTGTGCAATGAAGTTTAAATAAATGAAGGCATTCTGCTGAGTTTGTTGCGGCGCTTCTTCTCAAGCAATGGGTCTAGGAAGCGCTGGGAAATTCTTTTTCTGACGTATTCTGTTTCTGGCCACATAGGGGCACTTTGCCCCTATGTGGCCAATTTATTGAATAAATGATTGAATTAAATTGAACAAATTACGAAAACGCTCTCCGCTGCCACTTTTCGCGCGACGTGCCCTCGTTACTGGGCCCTAGTATAATAGATTCCAGTGACGTCACCGCCACTCCTGAATGGCGAACGAAAAACACATGGACGTATAAATGAAAGCGAGATTGAATGACTTTGAAGGTTAGGCTACGTATGTAGAATTAAAGAGCTTGACTGAGACGTTATAGTAGGGAAATAGAGTCGTAAATGAAGTAACTTTACTTAAATTTCACGATGCACAAGTTGGTAAAGGTATTTCTATCCTAAATAATAAAATAATGCGACGCGTTTTCTGAAGCAAGTATCCCCGGACAAAATTAACCTAGCCTAGTTAAGTAACTCTATATCCATGTCTACTACTACTACTACAGCCTATTTGCGTCCCACAGCTGGGCACAGGCCTCCTCTCATCACGAGAGGGTTTGGGCTATAGTCCCCACCCGGGCCCAGTGCGGATTGGGGACTTCACACACATCTTTGAATTACTTCGCAGATGCGTGCAGGTTTCCTCACGATGTTTTCTGTCACCGAAAAGCTGAGCGGTCAGACATATCCATGTCTAATTACAACAAAATCTATTTAGTAGTTTTTGTGGGAAAGAGTTACCACATAACACATGAATCTAACCACACAAATTGTCATGTTGACAATACGATAGAATTGGTAGGAAAGTGAAAGAAATTACTAGAATATTTCTATGAGAAGAAACAAAATACAACTTCTTTTAAATTGAATCTTTTTCATCTAAATCCATTCTCGATTACGATCACGATAAGATGGAATAATTTATTCCGAAGGCATCGTCGGGCATTAATAGGCTTGAAA
Organism: Aethes cnicana; assembly: GCA_963971205.1. Classification (NCBI taxonomy): domain Eukaryota; kingdom Metazoa; phylum Arthropoda; class Insecta; order Lepidoptera; family Tortricidae; genus Aethes; species Aethes cnicana. The sequence continues at coordinate 2,347,998 of OZ020294.1, forward strand.
GGGTGTCGAGGGTCCCCCACTTAGGGCAATGAGGGAGATCTGTTCCGGATGACTTTGTAGGGTACTCTATTAACAATTGTGTAAATAATATATAAATTACGTTAATTTTATTATTCTATAGATTAAGCTTATTGTCATTGTAAATAAATATATAGATATAAGTAACGACAGTGGCTTGACTCTGCGAGCCATCGCGCATGCGCGAGCTTCTGCGCAGCCCCGCCATTGTTGCATGTAATGCGCCGGCCGCGTCCCGCCCGCCAGTGCGCCTACGACCGCGACGCAATCGATACATGTCCACGCCGCTCAATGCGAAAATCGATCACGCATATTTAAACTAGCTTAGCTTCATAGTGATAGTGTTATTCCCTTTGTATTTCTCTGTACTCCTCCTGTGTGTGTCAGAAAACTTTATTATACGGAGTTGTGAATCAATCGACTTTTCATTGAATAGGTATATACCTACTACAGCAGTCCAGTCGATACCTAAACCTCCACAGTGGTGACCCGAACAGTGCACAATGGACGAGAAGGAAAACACAGCAAGCTCAGCAGCGGCTACAGTGACGGAAGGCGGAAATGTCGGTCGCGTCGGCGTCAGAGTGCCTCCATTTTATCCGCAAAAACCGAGTCTTTGGTTCGCGCAATTAGAGAGCCAGTTCGCGTTGGCAAACATAACCACCGACGCCACGAAATACCACTACGCCGTGGGCCACCTCGATCCCCAGTTCGCGGCGGAAGTCGACGACATTATAGCCGCCCCTCCAGCTCCGGACAAATACGCGCAGCTGAAAAGCGAACTCATCCGTCGATTATCTTCGTCGCAGGAGAAGAGGGTGAAACAAGTGTTGTATAATGAAGAGTTGGGAGACCAAACGCCGACACAGTTCCTTCGGCGGCTCATCAGTTTGGCGGGAACCGGAGTACCAGAAGACTTTCTTCGCACCGTCTGGTCGGGCAAGTTACCTACGAACATACAGACCATCATCGCGTCGCAGCCGACATCGCGACCGCTCCAGGAACTCGCGGAGCTGGCCGACAAGATACACGACGTGGTGGTACCTACTCCGCAGGTAGCAGTGGCGACATCCCAACATCAACCTACAGTACCTATACCTACATCGGACGCTATGTGTTTGGCGGAGCTCACAAAACACGTATACGCGCTGCACGCCAAATTCGACCGTATGTCGAGAGAAAACGGTCGAAATTCAAGAACCCGGCAAAGATCAAAGTCAGGCAAGCGATCGGCATCAAATTATAGAAAATTCCCGACTTGTTGGTACCACTACAAGTTCGCAGACAAGGCAAGTCGTTGCGTGCCGCCGTGTGACTTCGCGGGAAACGAGGCGGGCACTCGCTAATGGCGGCCGACGACTGCCCTAGTAACAGCACCGGTCGCCTCTTCGTGACGGATCAAAGGTCGAAGGTTCAATTTTTAATAGACACTGGAAGCGATATATGTGTAGTTCCTAAGTCTAGTGTTAAGGTAAATAATTATAAGTCTGATTACGTGTTAAGCGCGGCAAACGGCACTGTAATAAATACCTACGGCTTTATTACCTACGTATTGAATTTAGGTTTGCGCCGCGACTTTACTTGGCGATTTATTATTGCAGATGTAACACGGGCGATAATCGGCGTTGATTTTTTGTGCGCATATAACATTATTGTAGATGTTAAAAATCAAAGATTAATTGACGGGAATACTCTACTTAAAACCCCGGCTTTGCCTGCTCGTAATTTTGCGGATGTTTCGTCAGTAAAGGTTTTATCTGGTAATTCTGTATATCATGACATACTAAATACCTACCCAGAAATAACACGTCCACCTGGCTTGCATCGTACACCTACACACAATACAGTACATCACATACGTACCACACCTGGACCTCCGGTATCTGGCACACCCCGCAGGCTCGCGCCTGATAAGTTGAAAATAGCGAAAGCCGAATTTAATTGCATGTTACAGAATGGTATCTGCCGACCTTCGGAATCACCCTGGTCATCACCGCTCCACCTGGCTCCCAAGAAGAACGACGGCTGGCGTCCCTGTGGGGACTACCGGATGCTCAACGCGCGGACAATAGCAGATAAGTATCCCATCCGCCACATCCAGGACTTTGCCCACAGCTTATCTGGCTGCACTGTTTTCTCGACCATCGACCTGGTGAAAGCATATAACCAGATCCCCATCAATCCCGATGACATCGCGAAAACCGCCATCACGACGCCGTTCGGCCTCTACGAATTCCCTTACATGACGTTTGGGCTTCGTAATGCCGGGCAGACGTTCCAGCGCTTCGTCGATGAGATGTTGAGGGGACTGGACTTCACATATGCATACCTCGATGACTTTTTGGTCTTTTCTAAAGATCCGAAGACCCACGAGCAGCACTTACATCAGCTCTTCACCAGATTGAGAGAATACGGTATGGTCATCAACACAGGCAAGTGTACCTGAGGTTACCTTCCTGGGATACCGCATTACAGCCAATGGGACCGTACCTCTGCCTGAAAAGGTGGAGGCTATCCAGAACTTCCCACAGCCCAGGACAGTCCGAGAACTACGCCGATTTTTAGGGATGATCAATTTTTATCGCCGGTTCATCCCCAAGGCAGCAAGTCATCAAGCTCCTCTGAACGCTTTACTTACCGGATCTGTAAAAGGTTCTCACCCGGTACATTTTTCAGAGCAGGAGTTAGCAGCATTTCAGCAGTGCAAGGACGGTCTCTGCCAGGCAGCAATGCTAGCACATCCAGATTGCAACTCCACGCTAGCGTTGGTGACAGATGCATCTGATACTGCCATCGGATCCGTACTCCAGCAGCTGAAGGGTGATGTATGGCAGCCTCTTGCTTTCTTCTCTAGGAAGCTGAGTCCTGCCCAGGTCAAATACTCCCCTTACGACCGCGAACTCCTCGCCATCTACGAGAGTGTAAAGTACTTCCGCCATATGTTAGAGGCTCGAGTGTTTACGATCTACACAGATCATAAACCTCTGATATATGCGTTCCACTCTCGAAAGGAGAATTGTTCCCCCAGGCAGTTCCGCCACCTAGACCTGATATCTCAGTTTTCAACTGACATCAGGCACATATCAGGTAAGGACAATGTCGTAGCGGACACTCTTTCGCGTATTGAGCAAATCTCACAGCCTGTAGATGCAGAGAGGATAGCTGCTGCCCAAGTTGCTGACAAAGAGCTGGAAAATTATTTGGCTAACTCAGACTCCTCATTACATCTCACGAAAGTAAATATTCCAGGTTCCTTGAGTCAATTGTACTGCGATGTAAGTAACACCACTCAAAGACCATGGGTACCTCAGGAGATGCGTAGACAGGTCTTCGAGAGTCTTCATTCCTTGAGCCACCCTGGAGCCAACGCGACGGCTAAACTGGTCGCTGATCGGTATGTTTGGCCTGGAGTGAAGAAAGACTGTAGAGAATGGGTACGTACCTGTTTGGCTTGCCAGCGCAGCAAGATTACTCGACACGTGTCTGCTCCTATTGGTAACTACCAGCTGCCGCAAAACAGGTTTAGCTTCATTCACATAGATCTGGTAGGACCCCTGACACTCTGTCAAAACTTTCGCTATTGTCTCACAGCTGTCGACCGTTTCACAAGATGGCCAGAGGCAATACCGTTAGCTGACATTACTGCTGAAGCAACGGCAAAGGCTCTGGTCAGTGGATGGATTGCTCGATATGGTTGCCCAACCGATATCGTGACAGACAGAGGGCGACAGTTTGAGTCCGCTTTATTCAAGCAACTGTCCACCATAGCCGGATTCCAGCACCGCAGGACAACTGCATACCATCCAGCGTGCAATGGACTCGTGGAAAGGTTCCACCGGCAACTAAAAGCTGCCATAATCTGCCACGAAAACGACAATTGGGTTGATGCTCTTCCATTTGTCTTATTAGGGATTCGCAGCGCCTACAAAGCTGACTTACAAGCTTCTTCGGCTGAACTGCTTTATGGGCAACCCCTGCGTCTCCCAGGTGAGTTTTTTAACCCTGTAACGAACGAGACTGCTGACGTAGCGGATTACCTTACCCGCATTCGCAGTTTCGCCAGAGACTTGAGACCATCACCAGCCTCTCGGCACAGTGGTAAGCGGTGCACCTTTGTCTTCAAGGACCTACCAACATCATCTCATGTGTTCCTTCGAGATGATACCACTGGAGGATCCTTAAAACCCGCTTACTCTGGTCCTTACGAAGTCATCGCGCGAGATGATAAGGTGTTTAAGATACTTCTCAAAGGTAATCCGGTCACAGTATCGATAGACCGATTAAAGCCGGCCTATATACTGCGTGATCCAGACACCACACTACATCCATCACCAAACACCAACACTCGCACTCAACATAACACACCTGTCACACCCACACCACGTACAGATTGCCAGGTAACGCCGAAAGCTGACGACAACGTCGTCAGAAGGACGAGATCAGGACGGTCTGTTAGATTGCCAGCTTGTTATCGCCCTTGACGGTCTCTGGAGGGGGGTGCTGTAGGGTACTCTATTAACAATTGTGTAAATAATATATAAATTACGTTAATTTTATTATTCTATAGATTAAGCTTATTGTCATTGTAAATAAATATATAGATATAAGTAACGACAGTGGCTTGACTCTGCGAGCCATCGCGCATGCGCGAGCTTCTGCGCAGCCCCGCCATTGTTGCATGTAATGCGCCGGCCGCGTCCCGCCCGCCAGTGCGCCTACGACCGCGACGCAATCGATACATGTCCACGCCGCTCAATGCGAAAATCGATCACGCATATTTAAACTAGCTTAGCTTCATAGTGATAGTGTTATTCCCTTTGTATTTCTCTGTACTCCTCCTGTGTGTGTCAGAAAACTTTATTATACGGAGTTGTGAATCAATCGACTTTTCATTGAATAGGTATATACCTACTACAGCAGTCCAGTCGATACCTAAACCTCCACAACTTTGAAATAAGATGGAGTGACAATCTTGTAAGGGTCGCGGGAACTCGGTGGATTCGGGTAGCACCGGACCGTTCTGTCTAAGTGGCGCGCCTTGGGGGAGGCCTATGTCCAGCAGTGGACGTCTTTCGGCTGAAATGATGATGATGATGAAAGATTATTTAAAATTTACTCCGTACTTTCCGATGAAGAAAAACATGGCGAGTAAGCCTGCCAACTTCTGCGAAGCAATTCAAGGATGTGTGTGATGTGAACTCCCAATCTGGAATTGGGACTATAAGTCTATACCCTCGTGATGAGGAGGGGCCCAGCATTGGTCCGTGCCCCCGCGGGGATAGCGGTACTTAAACTAACTTACAACGTTATCTTCGTAGTTTCATTTACGTAAAATGTGTTGTTTTACAAGTTAGCGTATTTCGTACAAATAAACACGTCCATTGCCTAAAAAACTGTATAACAATATACATAACTTGAATATTATGATTTAACTGTGTTACCTATTCAATATACTTTCATAAAAACCATAACATAAACATTTTAGGAACTGATTTCCACGACTTATGACTTTTAAGTTGACAAAGCTATTTAAGTAGCTTTATTGAAATACAGTCCGAATAATCTAGTCTCTTCGACGAAAGCCTGGTAAATCAGTAGAAGGAAAAGGACAGGAAATATAACAATACATTTTCGAATTTCCCGGGTTACGCTACAAATATGACAGTGTCATATCAACTGAAACCGTACACAACTTACACTTTCTCTTGCGTGTGGCGCCACCGTCTATGGCTACAACACGACTACGAAGTAAAATATATGCGGATAATTTAGTTCCGAAATTGCCCGCTTGTAAAGTTGGTTTGTTGGCATAGAGTAGAAGGCCAGTTGTTTCAAATCGTCCTTCAACTAAGCTACGCTCGTTACGCTCCACACTATAGAGAATGTGACGTTTCTGTGTGGAATGACAGCTCGGCGGCCATATTTAACGTTGACGGTTGACGGCTCATTCAGCTGGTCCTTTTTTTAAATACAATTGCTCGAAAACTTAGCTCAAAAAATAAACATGTTTAGCGCGCGAAAAGTCCGTCATTTCCAAACGAGTGCTGTTTTTTTGACAACTATTGAGCGTGCGTAAAGTTTTTTGAACTTCGTCCTATTCGGTTTTTTACTTTATTCAATTTTTTTCAAAATATTTATGATACACGTGCGAAATTGTCATTTTCACTCATGCCTAATGTTAACGCTCGCTTTCGCTCGCGCCAACATAACTGGGGACTCGTGATAAAATGACAAACTTTTCGCACTTGCATCAAAATATACTATTTTAATAAAAAGCGTTCAGCGAGGGCCGGAGTTACGTGTTTTACTGCTATTAATTAAATAAAAAATAGAACCGACTTCAAACTCCGTCAGCCTGTGTAGTTGGTGTCAAGTTCACTATAAGATAGTCATAGCTTTGGGGTGGTTCACTTGACACCGACTTCACAGGCTGACGGAGTTTGAAGTCGGTTCTATTTTTTTTTCGGCTATAATTTCCAAACATCTGTACGATGGGACGTAAGTCTCACTGTAGTCTTTGAAATTGATGCCAAAATCATACACATGCTAACAAATTTCGAGGAGTTCCCTCGTTTTGTCATGGATCCCATCATCAGAACTAAACCAAATTATTAAAAGGGTTCAAGTTGGAGGTACATACACCTTTCAATTAAAAAAAGAAAAATCGAAATCGGTTCACAATGGGGACTATCGTTTATTTGCTCACCAGTTGGCGCCACTGTTGACTAAGGTCCAGAGGTATAGCTGTCAAAGGTGGCTTTATAAGATCGGCGCCGAAACAAAGTTTCTAATCTTGAATCTCATTAAGCTTATTAATTATAAATAACCATCATCATATAGAGTAGCTATGCCGCAATATTGTGCAGTTCAGTTTTGTTTGGAAAATAGTACATTATTGCCGTGGCCGGGAAAGGGATAAACTTAATGAGATTCAAGATTGAAAACTTTGTTTAGGCGTCGATCTTATAAAGTCGCCTTTGACAGCTATACCTCTGGACCTTAGTCTACAGTGGCGCCAAGTGGTGAGCGAAGAAACGATAGTCCCCATTGAGAACCTCCTCCTTTTTTTTTCGTCGGTTGGAAAAGTAATAAAGTTTTCCTCCCGTGTTATTTCGGCGCAGGATTCGCTATAAAATTGTGAGTTTATGAGAACGGGCGCCGTAAACGTTTGGTTGATTGAATGAGAATTATCACGGGGAGGCGGAGATCGAAAGAAATCTAAATATATAAAACTCAAAGGTGACTGACTGACTGACATAGTGATCTATCAACGCACAGCCCAAACCACTGGACGGATCGGGCTGAAATTTGGCATGCAGGTAGATGTTATGACGTAGGCATCCGCTAAGAAAGGATTTTGCAAAATTCCCACGGGAACGGGAAAAATCGGGAATACGAAGTTGCGGGGAAAAGCTAGCTATCTCATATAAACGAATACAAAATATATTCATATTCATATCATTTATTGCCAAACCATGGTTTTTACAAGATGTTATAATCTAATCTAGCTAATCTCCATCTATTTATTTATCCAAGCAATCTCAGAAACGGTCCTAACGATTTGGACGAAATTTGGAATACAGGGGTTTTCGGTGCCGGCAAATCGATCTACGGTACTACACTACTACTCCAGCCTATCTGCGTCCCACTGCTGGGCACAGGCCTCCCCTCATCATGAGAAGGTTTGGGCTATAGTCCCCACGCGTTATGTTCGAAATCCAATTTGAATTTACTACTGAGCTTTTCGGTGAAGGAGAACACCGTGAGGAAACATGCACGCATCTGCGAAGTAATTCAAGGAGTCTCCAATCAGCACTAGATCCGTGTGGGGACTATAGCCCAAACTCTCTAGTCATGAGCTGTGCCCACCAGTGGGACTTAAACAGGCTGTTCTGGTGGGTGGTGGGTATGTACATACCAACTACAAATACATAATACAAATCAACAAAATTAAACGAATCTAATTCAATAATAAATCACCCTACGAATAAACTAAGCACCGCACAAAAAAAAGTAAAATCGCTTTATTCCTTCCAAATTCCTTTAAGGAACGTCGAAGATAATAACGGAAGAATCAATCACGTCATTCTGACGTCAGTATTTCTATCTCTCTCGCACACAGGAGATAAGAGGCCACTGGAAAGAGACGGAAAGCTGTCGCTAATTGACTTTTTGTTCGAGGATTTTCGTTGGCACGCTGTGACGGATTGGCGATCGATTGAAAGCTTTATTACAACGGGATAGGGAAAATGTCAATGTCAAGTTCTAAGGTCGTAAGGTGTATGTAAGGTGGCTACAGATTGCTACGAGCGTAGCGAGTGCTACGAAAGCGTAGCGCGTAGACAGTTGGTAGGCACAGAGAGAAAACGTGAATATAAGAAAGAAAGGTTATTTTGATTGAACTAATAGTGCTACGATTTATGAATATGAGGAAATGAGAGATTTTTTGGCCTAGTGGTTCGACCTACCTCTCATGCAGAGGGTCGGGGGTTCGATTCCGGCTCGCACCTCTAAGTTTACTTATGTGCGAAATTCAATTTGGATTTACCACTGAGCTTTTCGGTGAAGGAAAACATCGTGTGGAAACCTGGAGTGAAGTCCCCAATCGGCACATCGTTTACCTAAGCTATCCATCATATAAAAAGAAATGCTAATCTGCCTGTTAGTATAGTGGTACAAAACGTTTTTAAAGGGGTAGCGTATACTTGAAGGAGGAAGAACATTTACTTGAGTGCTATAGACATAAGTCCTTTGCTGACTGTACATGTTTTTAGGGTTCCGAACCTCAAGAGGTAAAAACGGAACCCTTATAGGATCACTCGTGTGTCTGTCCGTCCGTCTGTGACAGTCGATTTTCTCCGAAAGTACTGGACCGATTAAGTTGAAATTTGGTACGTATATGTAAGTTTGTGACCCAAAGACGGACGTGTAACGAAAATAAATGAATTTTAAACATATACCCTATTTTTGGGGGCTAAATTTGAAATCATATTTATGAAATTCAAACTATATCATGTGACATATCAAATGAAAGTACTTCTTATGAGGATCTCAAATATATTTTTTTATTTCTTTTTTGGTCAATACTTTCGAGTTATTTAAGAAAACAGGCGAAAAATGACCATTCCCCCCGAACTCCGAAACTACTGGACCAAAAATTTTGGAAAAAAATACGGAGGATTGTTATTGACCTATAGATTACAGGAAAATTATTATTAAGAAGTCCATGGTATGAAATCTAACATACAAAAGCGCTTTATCCTGTGAAACGGTTTGAAAATGACGTCATTGAAAATAATCAAGGGTTGTTTAACTCGCGTCTTGGCCGGTTTTTTATATATAGCAACGTGGGCGTTTCCTAAACACTTCTTTAAAAGCATACTTAGCTAGTTACTAAGAATACTTAAACATTGAAGATTCTTATATATTTAACTTTTCCTTAAAACCTTAAGCTTCTTTACAAACCTTATTTCCGTATCGAAACAATAACATTCATATTATTACAAACGACTTGAGGATAATTCCCTCAGTGGTAGTATTTTCAATGTTCCCACCGAGCTTACGATGGGGGGTTGGGGGGGGGTCGTTGATTTAAATTTCCGGAAAGAGAATCAGCTTCCGGAATCAGACTAGCTCATTTACACGACGCTTCTTATATTCGAGTGAATTGTTTGTTATTGTACCTACTTACGTTTGTACGTATAATATGTCATCGTAATGTGTATGTATGTATGTAATAGACAACAGACTATTCAGGTCCTAGGTCAGAGGGTTTAGGCTATGTATGTATATATGTTTGTATTAACCGATTTTGATGAAAGTGGTGTCCATCGATTCGGAATTATTATGGTCCGAGCGACATAGGGTAGGTACATTTTGTAAAAAAAAAGGGTGGATTTTACATACCTAAGTACAAAATAATGGGGTTTGGTGTCGACATTCAAATTCAAGAAAAGAAAAATCTGAAAACGGAAGATGAAATAATAAGTAATAAAGAAAAAGCATTATGTTCCTCACCTTAAGTACCTACTTACCTAACTAGAAAGAAAGGGATGGCACATCAATATTTTTTGTTTGACCAACCGAATGAATCTTTCGCCCCAAATCGGATATTTGATAATCGTTCAAAAGCAAACCTTAAACCCGCAAGAAAAACAATATAACCCGACCAGTTTGGAAGACCTCCTTTGCCTCCCTTAAGTTGAAGAAACATGGTGTTTCAGGGAAGGGTGGAAAGTGAACCAGGGGTCAGGCTTGGCTGGTGCGCGGAAGATCGATCGATACCTACCGTCTATTCGGTTGCGTCTGTGTCTGAGGCATGTAGGAAACTTCATGTCTGTGTTTGTGTGGATTTAAACCCAAGTTAAATCCTTCCCTTGGTTTTTATCAGCATTGTGACATATGATGTGTTATCATTTATGTAATGAAAAAATGAAAAAATATATGTAGATTTAACAAGTGTAAAAGAGCCAACACTTGATCGCTTCAACTTTAGAATTGAAATACATTTTTACTGGTCGTAGTACCTGGTTCAAGGCTCGTCCGGATAGCTGCTACCGTTAACCTGCCGCCAAATAGCAATGCTCGCACTGTTGTGTGTGTTCCGATAAGAAGGTAAGGCAGCTGATGAAATTACTGACCGGTATTGAATTTCGATCTTAGGCCTGAGGGTTGGCAACACATTCAAAACCTTATGATTTCTTATATCCATGGCTCACAGCGACTGCTTACCATCAGGCGGTCTGTGTGCTCGTTTGCCAAAGTTTAAAAAGCGGGAACGCGATAGCCGAATTCCACGCGGAGGTATTCGCGGGCAGAAGCTAGTTCCTACTTATATTATTTGTTCTCATAAATGCGAAAGTAACTTTGTATCGAAAATCCTATACAAAGTGACCCGAATTCATTGCAGTTGAGTGTACGTCTCTGTCTGTCTTCTCTCTCTCTCTCTTCACGCTTAAACCGCTGCACCGATTTAGATGACATTTGGTACGGAGATAGTTGGAGTCTCGGGGAAGGCTACTTTTTATCACGGAAAAACTCATAGTTCCCGCGGGAACGCGATGACCGAATCTCACGCGGACGAATATGCGGGCAGAAGCTAGTACTTAAAAATAAAGATCAATTATTGGGATGTAATCAAATCTCTTCCTGTTTATAAAGTCGAAAATCCATTTATTAAAGGAACACAAAAATACCAGAACGAAAATCCACAACACGCTTCGTCAAATAACAATCTCAACACACAACTCAAGAATCCGTAGCATACTTCGTCACAAAACACAAGTAGAAATAAATAAATAACATAAAACACGTCATACCTAACCATCTAAACCACTACACTAGTTTATAAAGTTGTCGTTATATGTATGACAATAAGTGAAGTAGTAAAACACTTTACAAATAGGTAAGCTCCGGAACTTAGGTCTCTTGGGACCGATCGTAGCTCACCCTTACATGGAACAGACTGTATAACTTGACAAGCCATTGTCCTTATTGCGAGTGAGTTAGACTCTATAATAGAGTATAGACTACAGGCTTCTGCCCGTGCCTTAGGTAATTGCGTTCCCGCGGAACTATGAGTTTTCCGGGATAAAAAGTAGCCTATGTCGTGTCTACCACACCTCAGGTGTTCGTGGCGTTCGAAAGGTTAACTCAGGTTTGGTTGTTTACCCGAGGTTAACGCCGGCGTTGGTGCAATTGCCCTAAGTATATTTTTAGGTTCTATTCAACACTACGAAAAAACGCTTCTTTATATTCGCATGTGACTTTAGATTCAACCATGTCGCCCTACAAATGGCGCTCGCTGATAGCGCTGACGATGTGGGAGATTAATGGCTCGAGCCATTCAGGCCAAGTGCTGCCAACTCGGGCCAACTCAGGCCAGTTCGGGCCAACTCGAGCCAGCGGGCCGGCGACCTAACTTTATCGCTAATCGGGCTGATCGGGCTTATAGTAACATGATATGCCTTTCGGGTCGAGGCATCGAGTTGGCTTTTTTCGCTTCTCCGCTTAAAAGTACATACCTACAATTTTTCATCTTTTCTTTCATAAAATTCTTGTGTCTAACTTAAGAGACAGGTTACTAAGGCAACAAAAATATGTTATTAGGGCTTGGTGCCCCCCTGTTTAAAAGTATGTCAAACTAACCTCATTTTGTCCCCAGATTACAGAAATTATTTCAATCCAATCTTCGAGAGACCGAAATGACGCCTTTCTCTTGTGCTTACAAATGTCTATAGGCGGCGACGACCACTGGCCATCAGGTGGGCCTCTTTGCCTATCAGTATGTCCACAGCAAGTAGAAATGACTAGTTACACACCAAGTTGCTCGTATTTCTAAGCTAAGTACTAGTTTCAAGCGTTTTTAATAAAGAGAAATGGGTCAAAGGAGTCAGGAGATGTAGGTCGGAAGAATTTAATATCATTAGTTAAGTGTCTCGATAACTGACATCGTTGGAGAACTTTTCAAAGTTAGTGCTACGAGTTAGTATCTAGTTTCAGTCGAGAGGGATGCTTGAAGTAATTAATAAACAAATAGACAATAGAAATTAAAATTTGCTTCTTTTAATGAATATTGTTATAAAATACTTTTAATACTATTTTATGCAACGTTGTATAAGAGAGGTAAAAGAAGCGAGTGGCTGTTCCTAACGAATTGAGCCGATTGAGCGTAGCGAACGCCACCCAACGAGCGCCAGCGGCGGCGGCGAGCGTTTTACGGACACATTGCGCGCTCGCCACGCCCGCCGCGCGTCGGTTAGCGACCGTCGCGCGCAATGTGTGAGTAAAACGCAGCCGCTGCCGCTGGCGTGCGAAGTCGTGGCCGAGCGGAGTGTCGCAGGCGCAGAATATTTAATAGTACTACATACAGAATGGCCACGGAATCACCCGCCTGAATCTAGTCGGCGCGCATCCCGCGCCCAACTCGCCCTTACCGTCATTTGTTTCATCCGGAGCTGGAGAGTGGATCACTGCCCGCGTACTGGTACACACACATTTACAAGTGTACAGACGTCCTCGCACGCACACAGACGTCCTTGCACATTGACACGTCATTCGAATTGTGTTCGAAACCGTTCTTTTATAGGCCGTCTCCGCCGTGTCGCAGGCTAAGGGCGAACAGCGGTCCGAATTGTGAATGAGAGTAGGGCGCCATGGCGCCGGGCCGTCTGAGTCGAAACGTCTGGCGGCAGATGACGCGTTCGGCACTACGGTAGACGCCAGACGAATAAATCTGTGTCCCCATTACGGACCATCCGTAAATTACGTCACACGAATTACTTACATTTATAACCTACCCCCTGTTTTTGTCACAGCTGAGGGTGAGACAGCAGAGGTGACATTAGAGAGACGACCCCCCCCTAGTGTGATGCCACAAATTTTGTACTTTGCACGCAGAAATTATTAAATCATCCACTGAACAATTGAAACCTTACCTTATTCTCATACACAAAGTTGGAAATACCTAGTTTTTTATTATTTTGTTATGTAATAGCTGCTTATGTAATTCACGTGTCTTATACCTACTTAGATATATGTATTTTGAAATGAGACATCACAAAATATAGGATCCCTTCCTACGCCTTGTTACAATATCACACTTCGTCGATGATAACTTGCGCGTTGTTTGCCGACCAATAATCATAGTTTAAGAGGGTTTATCCTGAAAGTTGGCAACGTCGCATATAGCTGTCAAGTATTTCACTGTTTTTATTGATTTCTCAATATTGCTGAATTAAAAAGGAATATATCATTCTATGGTTGTATGACGCCTCTCGTTTTATATTTGTTGGTTAGGCATTCAAATGATTACATTAAAATACATGGAGACTGCGATGGAAAGTTTTCAAAAGATATTACTTCCATAATACTAAATATTTCGTGTTTCTATGATTACTGTCGCAAGCCATACGAGTACTTAATGTTTTATTCAACCATAGAGCGATAATTCATATTTTCATTCAGTAATATTCAGAAATTAATGAAAACAGCTATTTGCGACGTTGCCAACTTTCGGAGTAAACCCTCTTAAGAATAATAAAAATAATTACAGTGGACCGACGGCACTGATCTGGTGACAAATGTATGGATGGATGGAGGATGCGAGGAGTTTACACAAATTAGAATAGAAGGCGCGTGAAGGCAACAGTACTCTGCGTCAACGGCTCAAGTGCTTTGCCGCGCGCCTTCTAAGTTGTGCCATGCTATACCGAGCTGCTACGCCACCGTGCTTGGTAGCCCGGGACCGCTCTTGTACCCTGTCTCCTTCCTTTCTTTTCTGGTAATACATGCCTACTTATTATTTGTAGGTAGTGGAGGGTGTCCTAATGCCGGCGACCGCTTGACATTGAGGGCAAGTGGGATTTGTTTGGGCATTATAGCACGACACAATTTAGAAGGCGCGCGGCAAAGCACTTGAGCCGTTGACGCAGAGCATATTTTTGCTTAATCCGCGCGTCTTCTAAATTGTGTAAACCTGTAATCGGGTGTCGTTTAGTGATCGATCGTTCTGGTCACAGTTGGTTTACTCTAATGTACCAACACCAGGCCTCGTTTACTTCCATTGAGATAGCTATGGATTGTTATCTGTGGAGAAATCTGTAGATCGAGCATACTCTTGAATAGCAATAAATTACCTGGGCGACTGAGCTTACAAGTAAAAACTCGAATCATGCTTCGGTGATATTTACTGCGGTGTTTAAAGTTGTGTATGGAACTGTACATAATTATGCTTCAAAACACTCGTGTGATCTTATTATGAAACTCACCTGACGGCTCGTCCACACCATACTCGTCTTTTAAGGCCACTAATTATGTAACAGTTGCATAAACTACTAGTAGAGTCAGAGACAAGGTATAATAATATAGACTGTCAATCTCTTTACATTGCGGCGTATATCGGAAAAACCCTGTATGTGAGCAATATCCAGGGCGGCGATTCAAATTTTCATACAGCCAACCTAGGCAGCGACATCTACTATCGCATTTAGCACTTATTTCGGGTGTACTGTACGCCGATTTGTATAAAGATTTTCATTCTAGGTTTATCTTACTTTTTAGGGTTCCGAAGTCCACAAGGAACCCTTATAGTTTCGCCATGTCCGTCCGTCCGTCCGTCCGTCCGTCTGTCCGCACTATTGCTCGGAGATGCTTAGTTCTAGAAAGCTGTAATTTGGCACGAATATTCGTATTAGTTACGCTGACAAAGTGGTACAATAAAATTTTGAAATATATTTTTTTATAGGGTACCTCCCTTACTCGTAAAGTGGGGATGTAATTTTTTTTCTTGCGTACCCCATGGTGCGGCATATCGTTGAATAGGTCTTGAAAAATATTGTAGGTTTGTTAAAACCATTATTTAATTAAGTGATGCGTTTTGCCATTTTTTGTTAGAGTCACGTCACGTGTCCCCCCCCCCCCCACCTGCCAGCTAAATGTTGTTATTTGGATAGCTGAAAAAAAACACGGTTATGGCATATATAACGTAGTTGAAAGGAAAACTATCACAGCTAAGTAGGCTGTACAAACGTACGAGTCATAGTCGACCAACTTATGAAATGATCAAAAAACCAATGATTTTTCTCGAGCGGCAGGGGCGTCGGGCGGGGCACGTCATACCAATACCACAGGCTAGCTAGATGCCAATAAGTCTTAGAAGGGTACTGTGGGCATCGTCAACTTCGGAACCCTATACTTTGTTCGTGGCCCGACACGCACTTGGCCGGTTTTTTCTATGTTAAAGTAGGCGGCGGACTTTAGGTCTGCCTTTTCGTCCTATATCTTTGGTAATAAAATAAAATCATACCTGATAAAGCCTATTATCTGCAACCCGGTACGTACGTTTCAGTCTATACGGATCAGTATGAAAATACGGCACAAAATACTTTACTTTTGGTCTGGCCAAATGGGCAGATATGTCATTGCCAATACCTCCACTTATGGAGGGTTGAAGTAAAGGAGCGCAATCTTTATACTTCCGAATGTGAACACCAAATCGGGTAGGTTGGGGGCGCTGCGGTCGCCACAAGTGTCAAGCCACCAAGGCGGATAGTCTGCAGTAGCGCCTTCAGATGGCACTGCTGAGGCGAAAGGTTGTGAGGAGAGTGTGTTTTGTTTTGTTGCTTATCAAATCCGCTGGACACGTTTTAAACTGCTTCGCCATATAAGATTGCACTCCTTACCAATACAGAAGTCCACCCTCCATACCTCCACTATCTGATTGTATTTGAAGATAGGACGGACCCTTCTCATGTAGATATAGTGTGGTGATATCTCTATCTGGGATATCTTAGTACTTAAGTATGTAAAAAAAGAATTCGATTGTTGGAACCCTCTTTTGGTTTTGACTAAAACATCAAGAGTAGAGTGCCTACTTGACAAACGATGTGATACAATCCATCCATACTTGTAAATAATCATACTTTAAACGCGCTAATCTTGTATACTTATTTAATTATTTATTACTGCACACGATCTCAGAAACGGCTTTATTTAACGATTTGGAAGAAATATGGAATGTTGTTTGGGACAAATCGATCTCCAGCTACGTCTCATATCTGAGAAAAATCGGTTTTAAGTAGCTATTTTCACTCGAGCATAGTTCGGCCGCCGACCAGGTAAGGCACTATTTATTACTTAAATGTGACAGTAACTCTTATCTGTATGTCTGTCACCACTTCCTGCAGGCTTAAACCTCAATCGGTCCAAAAAGAACAATAATTTAAAAGGGTAAATCATTTTCACAAAATAAATTCGAATACAAACTCAATTGAGCCAAAGTAGACGGCAAATAAATCGTCCAACGCAGTGTTTGACTACGAACTGCCACAAAAACATGGACTTTATCGTGTAGCTTCAGAGTCCGAATTAAATTGGCGTAAATGAGCAGTGAAATGGGTTTATATGTTATTTTAATATGGACTTTATGCTGAAGAGAAGTAGAATTTTAATGGAACGTGTCGTGTTGATTCAAAAGCACTTAGTTTGTCGCTTGTATTTTTTATTTACGAAGAGCTGTATTTGCCTTTATTGGATTTATTCGTTAAGATGGAAAACGTTATTTGATACAACTAGCTACTGCCCACGACTTCACCCGCGTGGAATTCCCGCGGGAACTACGAGTATGTGATTTTCCGGGGTACATAGTAGCCTATGTCCGTTCCCGGGACTCCAACGATCTCCATACCAAGGCCATAATTTTAGGCAAATCGGTCCAGCGGTTCAAGCGTCGAGAGGGAACAGATAGATAGAGTTACCTACTTTCGCATAATATTATTTAAGTACGGATGCTTTTGTTGATGACAGGATTGGCTCAGCAGTTGGTAGTGATCCTGCCTACATTTTCGATGGTCACAGGTTCGATCCCGCGAAGGTGACTGACTCTCAGTTTTATGTCAGTCAGTTTTATGTGCAAGAAAAACTTCAAGTTTAAGTATTTACCTACACTTGGGTTCGTGTATAGAAAAAGGTGATTTTATATAGCGTCAAGCAAAACGTTGTGACTATATTTTACTCACAGAATCAGCTATCGAGTCTATAAGCGTGTTTTTTGGGTTTTTTTTTTCGAGTTAGTAAAAAAATATTGTAAAGCCCAGAATGGGATTAAAGGTGTGAGCGATACTTGAAACCCATAAAAAAAATTCTACCACCTCAAAAAAAAATTGCTGATGATTGGGTAAAATATCGTCAGAATGGCCCCGTATAATAAGTACGTCACCGGGAAACTCTGAAACGCATATAATCGATGTATTTCGCACTTTAACGTATTGAAATATCGATTACCTACTCGAGCACCTGTGCCGTTTCTATTGAAGAATAGCGTATTGTTAAACGTTTGAAATGCTACGTCATTATAGCTCCTATGAAAACAAGTCATTGCAGATACTCGTCTACTTTCGAAGACATTTTTCAGGCCCTACGGTAAGCAAGCAAGAAATCATAAAATTTCGAATGTGTTGCTAACCCTGAGGCCCTTTTCACATGCACACGTTCACGGCACGGTAGCCGTGCCCGCGTGTAGAGATCTTCTACTATCTAAAGTCCCGCGCATTCACATTTAAAAACGCTTCAAATTATTTAAAAAGCACCACCAACACTCTCAACTCATGTGTGCGAGCTGAGACAGACATCAACTATGCGTTGGGTGAGTGGTGGTGCTTTTAAAATAATAATGAAAAAAATTGAAGCGTTTTGAAATGTGTAGGCGTGGGACTGTAGATGAATAAAAATTTACCCACAAAACTGGAGTACAGTTTGACTGCGGGATCAGGAATATTAATCAAGTATACATTAATATCTTAAGCCGTGGTGGCCTAGTAGTTCGACCTACCGCCTCTCATGCCGAGGGTCGGGGGTTCGATTCCGGCTCGCACCTCTAAGTTTACTTACGTGCGAAATTCAATTAGAATTTACCATGAGCTTTTCGGTGAAGGAAAACATCGTGAGGAAACCTACACGCATCTGCGAAGTAATTCAAAGATGTGTGTGAAGTCCTCAATCCGCACTGGGCCCGCGTGGGGACTATAGCCCGAACCCTCTCATGATGAGGGGAGGTCTGTGCCCAGCAGTGGGACGCAAATAGGCTGTAGTAGTAGTACTAGTACATTAATATCTTAGCCATTAATTACTAGGCTATATAATAGTATTGATTTTAGGATAAGTTTTTATATAATAGTTGTCTATGTAGCTCATACATTACTTACTGCATTACACGGGCACGGCGACCGTGTGCATGAGGAAAGGGCCTTGTCTTTACTACTCTTGCTGTCCCCCGAGGTGCATGTTACCAATTTAGCACATCATGTGCCATATTACACGCTAAATTGGCAACACTGAGGTCTCCGAAACGTCAAATGTCACAGTGACATTGACACTATTGTATGAAATGACATAACGTTGACATTGACAGCCACCACCTTGCAGATAGTGGCGCGCACTAGTGAGCAGGGATACAGTGGCCGCTAAGCTCAGGTTAACCGCTTTACTTAGATTTATTTGTATGAATTTGACGTGGATTCTCTGCGTGAAAGAATCAGAAATGAGGATATCCGCAGTAGAACTAGGATCACCGACATAGCCCGAAGAATTGCAAGCCTTAAGTGGCAGTGGGCGGGGCACATTGCTCGCAGGACTGATGGCCGATGGGGCCGGAAAGTTCTCGAGTGGCGCCCGCGAACCGGGAGACGAGCTGTCGGTAGGCTTCCAACGAGATGGAGCGACGACCTCGTGAAGGTCGCGGGAAACTGGTGGAAGCAAGTAGCATAGGACCAATCTGAGTGGCGAGCCTTGGGGGAGGCGTATGTCCAGTAGTGGACGTCTTTCGGCTGAAATGATGATGATGATGATGATGACCTTGCAGATAGTCGCGCCAACTAGTGAACAGGAATACGGTGGCTGCTAACCTGGGGTTAACCGCTTAACTCAGATTGTGTGAATTTGACGTGGGTTAAGGCTAACCTGAGGTTAGCGGCGTGGTGCAAGCAAGTGGGGCTTACCGGAACAGAACAGTACGAGCACTGATATTTGGCGGCAGGTTAGAGGGTAAGGTATTATCCGGAAGGGCCCTGCATCAGGTGAAAACGCCGTCAATACCTAACCCTGAAATTGGGCATATTATTATAGGTTCCTTGGGTAGTGTATAGGGGAGCAATAAGAGTGGATTTTATAAAATCCCTACGGAAACGGTAATAAATGGGATCTGCGTGGGCAATCCCGGGGAGGCGGGCGGATTTTTATGGTGACTCTTTTTTTTTTGATGTTTTGACGCTGACTGAATAGAAACCGAATAATATTTGATTTAGGTCAGATATTTGAGATATACCTACCTGCGATAGGTATTTAAAGTAATTTCATTGAAATCGGTCAGAATAATAATTAACTTAGGCCAGCTAAAAAATACAAATCGAACGTCAAACGTCTTAGTACCTACTCTCAGCGAAGCAGGAATCCGCAACCTTTCATTGAATCACCGACGAGCCGGGCGGGAACAATCCAATTAGATTAGATTAGACGGAATAAAACGACTGTTTACGCCCGATCCGTTTACGAGTGACAAGACGATTCTATCCGTGTCTTGAGATTCTGGAGTGTGACCACAAGCTAAAGAAAACGTGTATTTACAAATATATCTATTTATAGTTAAAAGGAGTATTATATTTTAGAGTTTATAATATTCGTAACTGCAGATATGCCTATGCACAGTTTACAAATACAAATACAAATACAAATTCGTTTATTTTCCAACAACATGCAACATTCCTTAGCTTTAACAATCATAGGCATTTATGGAAAAAGGGTATGGGCACAGCTAATGCTGATTTTAAGCCCATCCGACGTCAATATTGATGGCAATTATGTTCCAGTTTTATAACAAACAAACAATCAATGAAGTAATGTTTAAGTAGCACATAATACTATTAAAATTACATTTTCTT
>OZ020294.1:2368647-2429527 GCA_963971205.1 Aethes cnicana
GCCGGCCCTCTCGCGCAGCGCCATGGCGCGGCGCACGGTGGCGGTGAGCCACGGCTGGGGGCGCGCGCGGGTGCGTCTAGTAGTTAAAGGCGCGTGCCTCTCCCATAGTTGAAGAATCATATAGTTAAAACATGCTACCTTATCGTCAACGCTTGTAAAATAACATACATCTTCCCAGGCCAAGTTGTTCAAGTCAGAATCAAACTTTTCGTTATCAATTTTCGACAAATCCCGGTAGATTATCAGCCTTGGCTGGGGTATATAAATCGGTATTCTAAATCTCGAAATAACTAATCCGTGATCGCTAATATCACGATTATGTCTCACACTGACGTGCTTGCACAAGTTGTACGCATTAGTAAGTATAATATCCAGCAAAGTGCTGGATGTTGGAGTAATACGAGTAGGCACTGTAACAATTTGACGAAGGCCAAGTTGACTTGCCAAATTACCAATACCATCCCGGTTTGAATTAAGAAGCATGTCAGCATTAAAATCACTTAATAAAAAGATGTAATCTACAGTTGGCAAAAAAGTAGTTAAGGATTCATTAAGAGAATCGAGTGCGACCGTCATTGATAAATCTGGAGGCCTATACACGGTTCCTATAATACAAGTATGCTTACATACCGTCAGGTGAATCCACAGCTGCTCGAGCGGCGAGGCCGTCGCGGCGGCAGGCGGGCAGTTTCGACTTAGAGTTCAAGGTAGTCTACATAAATTAATGTAGCTATTTAACATGTGGAATTGCGAATTAATATTTCGATGGTATTATAACTATTTGTTATTTACCTACTATGTGTCCATCCCGGCTTTGCGCGGATGTAAAAACGAAAAAAATGAGATGCAAATTAAGTATTTTCACTTTCATTTTTTTTTCATACTTATGGACAATAATTTACAACCACAATACAAAAAAAAACCAACCAATCGGTACGGTCGTTTTTTTCCAAATTTGCATATCTAAAACAGTTCTAGAATCGATAAGTGCTAAAAAGATATAACCTGACTCGCCAAGGTCGCAAGACAGGCAAAAGCGGCCTAGATTAAAAACAAGAATTCCGACTGGTTTTTATATTTAGATTTTAAGTCAATCCGTCTCCATGACCTTTAAAAGTTTATTACTATTAGTCAGGATTGCATAATAGTTCTTTTTTTATCTTTTACCTTTTGGTAATTTATTTTTAAGAAGCCGTGGTAGTCTACATGCAATCGGGACTTGCACCTCTGAGTTTTCTTACATATGTGCGAAATTCAATTTCAATTTACTACTGACATTTTCGGTGAAGGTAATTATCATGAGGAAAGCGCTTCCCTAAATTGTTTTTAGGGCATTATGTGTGTACCTATGTGGTCACTGTGACCCCTTATTTATTATAAGGAATCATAAGATAGTTGTAAGTAATGCGTTGGTTGCCCGAGGATTAAGATGGCCTTTAGAATGTCTGTACTTAAATATGACCGTAATTTTACCGGCTCCCTTACCGCGTTAAATTATGACTGATGATTACATCAAAATCGATGGTTCACAATATAATAATGTAAAAAGTGACCCAGGCAACACAATGAAGACCATTGCGAGTGAAAAATCCGCTAGGGGCGCTTGTGGCTTTGTTTCCCGCCAAGGCAGCCATTGGCCATTTTGCGCGAACTGACATTGACAGCGATAGACCCCCTCCAATCACCGCTTCGAACGCAGTATTCAACGTCGCGCCCGCTGGTGAGCAAAAAATACGCTGGTTCTAATTAATAAAGTCTTGCTTTTATTAATAAAAGTACCTACTCGTAAGTACTATCATGATGTTTAGTATGAGGTGGCAGGTTATCTCTATTAGTCAAACAGAAGTGGTCCACCCATATTATTGTCTCTTTTATCTTATCAGCAGTAATGTTTATGTTTGTTTACGAAAGTAAGTCGAACTCTCTCACAGCTAAACTACTACTACTACTATAAGCGTCCCACTGCTGGGCACAGGCCTCCTCTCATCACGAGAGGGTTGGGCTATAGTACCCACGCGGGCCCAGTGCGGATTGGGGACTTCACACACATCTTTGAATTACTTCGCAGATGCGTGAAGGTTTCCTCACGATGTTTTCCTTCACCGAAAAGCTAAGTGGTAAATTCAAATTGAATTTCGCACATAAGTAAACTTAGAGGTGCGAGCCCGAAGAAGAAGCCCGAGTCTGCATGAGAGGCGGTAGGTCGAACCACTAGGCCACCACGGCTTCAAACAGCTAAACTACTAGGTAATTAAGTAAATATGTAAAATTAAGTACCAAGTACGTGTAGGAATGAGTTTTCATACATGGGTAAACTGTGTAATTATGGATTTCCATACAACATTATCAACCGAATTTATTCGCCCCAATTATTAGGTCAGTTTGAATGAGGTTTCCGAGTACCTAGGTGTACTAAGTATTGATAGTAGTATTATTACAGTCATATAATGCTAGATTTTAATCGTAGGTATAGACATAATAAATTTGTGATTTTTACGTATTTAATTTAACATTTCGTGGATATGTTTTTAATAAAAAATAATTTAATTAGATGAACAAATGAACAAGCGTTTTTTGATAAACTAATAAATCGTGATAAAATCCCTTTATATTTAGTTACTGGCAATGAGTCCGCACTGTAATGAATGCTTTATTTTTGTAATAAGCTAAATATGTGATAAGTTGAGATAACAGAACTGTAGTTAAGTAAGTAATAAAGTTGTTAAAGTATCGTATTTAATTACACAATGACCTATGCTAGTCAGATCGAATACCTACTAATATTATAAATGTGAAAGTAACTTTGTCTGTCGGTCGGTCTGTTACCTCTTCACGTTAATACCGCTGGAACGATTTAGATGAAATTTGGTATGGAAATATTTTAAGTCCAGGAGAGAGGGCATAGGCAGCTTCTATAAATATAACTACCTATATGTATGGTATCATCGGGTATATGAAAATTCTAAGTCTACGCGGGACGAAGTCGCGGGCAAACAGCTAGCAAATTAAAAACTAAAGAAATTACTGACTGATCGATCGTATGGAATACAGCACAGAGCTTCCTTCAGCTACATACCTAAGTGGGCATTAAGAAATGTTTTTCTTAATTTAGCTCCCAAGGAGGTAAAGTAGTGGGGAGGGGGTTGGTAAGACATTTTAAACCTACATAATGTCGCAGCTGAAGCGAAGTACGATAAGGAATGTTAAGAAAAAGGTATTTTAATAAAATAAAATACATAGTTACTTTTAAATCTACATTACAAATGAGGTTGTGAACTTTGTATATGTTTCTGTGCTCGCCCAAACGTTCTAAAGCGATATTGAATGCCTTTGTCAATGATCTTCAGAGTAGTCGCCTTTTACATATAAAATACAAGTTATCTTAACATGCCAGAATGATGACAAATCAAAATAAACGTAATTAATAACAAAATAATGTGTTTAACATACATTTTCACAGACAATTATGAATTTACTTACCGTAGGCTGCATGCTGGCTGCCGGCCAGCTGTTCTCAACCGTAGGTCGCTATTTATACGCCCAGGATATCGATTTTGCCCGGAACAGTTATGTAACTTACACCGCGGCTAAAGGTTCAGCGCCTCTGCCTTTTCAAACGCACATTTCAAATCGTGGCACCACTTTTCGAAATGGAATCGATTTTAATTTTCGAACTGCTAAAGCGAAAAAAAACGTTCCTTTTTCGAATATTATTTTTAAATCTAAATGGAAGGCGGGAATTGACGTTGGGTTGTTTTTTTTTTTGTGTTTTTCGGGTTTTTTTAGGACAGTATTGTGTGGTACTCCGTGCGCGCGACCGGCGTCAGTGGCGCCGTGGGACGACTGGCGGAATTTGCCGGCGACTGCGCGGCGTCCCCGGCACCTCTTCAAATGTCTCTTGAACTGAAACCAACCTTGCAGTTAAAGGATTACTGCTCAAACTGGCTCGATTGTGAGGATTATATATGCGCAAACTTACGAGGCAGTCTTTCAAGGCGTATTCTTAAAGTGACAAAGTGGGTTTTAAGTATATTAGCGTCGTGTTATGTTTGTAACGCAGTATGAAAGCTGTAGGAAACACGGGCAGGCGCCGGTCCGATGTCACAGGAAGCAATAGTTCTGATTTTGACGTCGGTAATGATTTTAGGCGTTTTTAGGTCAAAGGTTATTTACATTTTCAAGGTTAGGTCCATTGGGGTTTTCGTTGAAGAGCCTTCAATAATTGATTAATTGGTAAGTTTAATTTCAGTGAGGAATAAAAATAATTTACAATATCGATTCCTAGCTTTTGTCCGCGACTTCATTTGCCTTGAATTTCATACTAAACTTCCATATTTAAGGGATTATTAAATTAAACCTATCATTAAAGTCGAAATCACTGAAGAAGTCAACTAAAAGAGGGCAATGGAAAGGGCTATGCTCGGGGTTTCTCTGCGTGATATAATCAGAAATGAGGACATCCGCAGTAGAACTGGGGTCACCGACATAGCCCGAAGAATTGCAAGCCTTAAGTGGCAGTGGGCGGGGCACATTGCTCACAGGACTGATGGCCGATGGGGCCGGAAAGATCTCGAGTGGCGTCCGCGAACCGGGAGACGAGCTGTCGGTAGGAGATGGAGCGACGACCTCGTGAAGGTCGCGGGAAACCGGTGGAAGCGAGCAGCACAGGACCGGTCTGAGTGGCGAGCCTTGGGGGAGGCCTATGTCCAGCAGTGGACGTCTTTCGGCTGAGATGATGATGATGATATCAGTAAAGGCCAGTACTTACAGCCGAACTGAAATTTCTATGAGCGCCGTGCAGCTCTGATGCAGTTAGACTGCAGTTTCCATAGGCACAGTTCCTTTATCCACGAAACGTGTCGTTTTGGTTACGAGAGTGGTGTTTTTTATATTTGCTCCATTGAGAATCTGTCAAATTTTAACCAGCGGTTGCCAAAAAGAGCACCCGGCGATCTTTCAAATGCAGTCCGTTTATACCGACCGTAAAGTATGTCCTAAGGCCCTTGGAGTAAATGACCTAAAACGCTTTCTTATTCGCTCAACTACGTTTTAAAATTATACGAGTGAGTCCACTGGTTTATTCTGGACATCAATATTTATACTTACATATTCCTATATTTAATTTCTGATCACCCAATAATACAAACTAAGATAAGAAATACCACAATCAAAGTTTTCTGTGACTCTTCAAGCAAAACGTTGTGACGATATTTTACCCATAGAATAAGCTATATATATCGATTCTAAGCATGTTTATAGGTTTTTAATTGCTAAGCTGATCTGTGGGTAAAATATTAGCACAAAGTTTTGCTTGACCCCGTTGTTAGTATTAGGTACCTACTCTACTTATGAGGAAGTATGTAATAAAATAGGAACTTAATACTCCCTCAAAATGTTTCAATTTAAAAACTTGTTCCGTCATTTCTTCCAAATACAAATCTAAGAGACAAAAAATACGAGACATGGTCTTTGAGACCATTTAGTTAATAACTAATACCTACGGTCAGTAAGAACCGTCTTAAACTTTTCCTTCTATCAGTTTAACCTTGATAACTAATTATGCGCATATTATCTCGCCAATTTGAATTAAGTGGGCAAGATATTACTATTCCCTGTTAAAAAATTGATAAAGCAAATACTACAGCCTATTTGCGTCCCACTGCTGGGCACAGGCCACCTCTCATCACGAGAGGGTTTGGGCTATAGTCCCCACGCGGGCCCAGTGCGGATTGGGGACTTCACACACATCTTTGAATTACTTCGCAGATGCGTGCAGGTTTCCTCACGATGTTTTCCTTCACCGAAAAGCTCATGGTAAATTCAAATTGAATTTCGCATGCAAGTAAACTTATCTGTCAATCAAATATGTTTGGAGTCCAAACATATTTGTCTGACAGAAAATAAAATTGGTTATGTCGCACGGGAAAGGACATAGACCACTTTTTATCCCGGAAAAACGCATAGTTTCCGCTGGAACGCGATAATCGAATTCCACGCGGGCGAAGTCGCAGGCAGAAGCTAGTAACAAATAAAATTACCCTCATAAAAGTAGGCTTACGTAACTACAAGCAAACAACGTGTAAAACACAATGTAATGTTAACTGTTTATAGGTCGACGAAATCAGGGAGTTCATACAATGTTTGAACATTCATGCAATGTTTGATTATTCATACAATGTTTGAACAAACAGCGCCGGTCTGACGGTGTGACGTCACCACGTAAAGGCACTCACACACGGGCTTTCAACTAGTATTAAAATTTCTCGTCTGTGTGTTACCTCCTTCATTTCTTTGTTTTGATTATTTCTATTTATATATATGGTATGGTAAAAGTTTGTTACCTCAGTCTGTCTGATAACTTTTCATGCTTTAACGGTCGAATCAATTTAGATGAATTTTGTTTCGGTACGATTCCCGAGAAAAGAGAAAAGATAGTTTTTATCCCAGAAATCATCCCTTAAAGGTGTGAAAAAGACGACTGAGTTTGAGAAAATTTGGCAGGTAATGGAGGTGAATTATAATATTAAAGACCAATGAATCAACAAACGCTAATTCGATAGAATTAAATAACGAAAACAAAGAATCACCACTTGTATTTTTTTATCCTGTCTTCATACGCAACTCTGAGAAGAATAAAATAATATCCAATGCTGCCGAAACTGACAGTGTCGCGTCTCATGAATTTATTTATTATTCTTTGATTATGACGTTGTAAAATCCTACAGATAGTTTCACAACGGCCAATGGCCTACTTAACCCCCGGTGTAAAAAGTAGCAGCCCCTCGCTACGAAATCTCGTAGCGCTATGAGTGCTACGATGTTCGTAGCAATTTCCGTTTCACCCGCACTTTATACCAACGAAAAGGCCATGTTAATGAAATGTGCACTTTATTTTGTATGGGAAAAAGCTTTATGTCGATTAGATACATAGCTGAACTGTAGATTTTAAACGTAGACGCGATAAACGTAGCTTTCGAATAAAAAATGATTACAGTCCAGTAAATGTTAATTATAATATCACGTCTATAAAAATGAAAGTTTGTGCTTGATATGTTTTGTTAAACCTATTTGTCTAGTTATACCGTGTTTAGAGACGTTGGTAGTGCCAGTCGGCCTTAACTGAAGAAGTATTGATTGTCCAATATTTATAAAAGACTGCGTAAAGTTAGCTAGAGATTGTTTTTTTTTAATTGACTGTACACTACGGTTTTTGGACTAAAAGGTGGAGAGTACCCATCGAAATATACGTGTAATCATGTTTATTTCGCTAGCCATGTATATTTAGCTATATTCCGAAACAACCTCAAGAGAGATCCCTTTAACCGAGACCGGTCCCGGATATCAACGTGCGTGGTTTTAACAAGTATTATTTTTACATATTTTATCACTAAATAGTCTCTCATCTCTATGTAAATACCCACACTTACCGCAAATAAACTATTTCATTCATTCGTTCATTCATATGAACGACACATTTGAAACGTTACACGCATTGGGATTGGGATATTTCCCATAAAAATGTCCAATTGGAGATTGAGAAAAATTACATCATTTTGTAATATGATAAATTGATAAGACTAGATAAGATCGTATACGACATAATATATTGCAGGCTTACACGAAGTGTTACAATAGAATCCTTAGTAGAACTATTACGGGTTATTTTTAGTTCATTATGACGTTAAGTTTCTCCCCCCTCAGTGTTTGTATTGTATGTAATAGTTCCCCGTAATAGACACCGTGTATAGTACCATAGAAGAAGTAAGATAAACCTTAGAATAACGACCTCCCAGCATATCAGCGTACGCCCGAAATAAGTGTCAAATGCGATAATAGATGTTGCTGCCTAGGTAGCCTGCATACAAATTTGAACTCCATGAGCTACATCTAGATGGCGCTGTACAGGCGAAGTATGAAAATTTGAAGTTACCTGGCTATTTCCGATGTACGCCGTAATGTAAGGAGATTGACAGTCTTATATAATAACACTAGCTTCTGCCCGCGACTTCGCCCGCGTGGAATTCGGTTAATGCGCTCCCGCGGGAACTACACGTTTTTCCGGGGTGAAAAGTAGCCCGAGACCCCAACTATCTCCGTGCCAAATTTCATCTCAATCGGTCCAGCGGTTGAAGCGTGAAGAGGTAACAGACAGACAGACAGACAAACAGACAGAGTTACTTCTGCATTTATAATATTAGTATGAAGTATGGATTGTCTCTGATAGTACACACAGTATATGTATAAGAACCCAGCCGCTGGCTGGCAATAGCCGTCACGAAGCGTTCTAGGTCAATATCGTGAGCCCCTCTTATCCTGGACTCTAATGGCCGCCGCCAGATGGCGCCTCCGATTTCCTGCAAACTCGCTCACCGGCTACGATTACCGGCATAGAGTGTACGTAAATAACTAGAAGAGACACAACTTTTAGGCCCCCTAGGCCCCCTATGGTCTCGGTAATTTTAATTACTTTTTTCAATAAATCAGATACCTATTTCAATAGGAAAATAGTCGGTTCTAGTAAGTATTCAATCTAATTCGCCATGTCTGAATCAATTTGCACAGATCTTGTAAGACTTTAAATGAAACCCATTGCAGGCAAAGCATGAAAATGCGACATCTACCGGGTGGTGGCGTTAGTTGTTAACTTAACGGTTTGCTTCCTGGAACTCTACATAGATGGCGTAGGCAGTGCGCGACTTTTTACAGAAAATACTATTACAAACAATTACTAATTATTATACCTACTACAGTTGCCATCAGATATATCTGAACATGTCATGTTCATATATTTATGATCACCTTGTTCGAACAGATATATTTGATAGCGACTAGCGACTGTATGATCCTGTGTGATACGCATGCTATCCGGTACATTCTCATTATTCTCAATCGTATTTTCACATTAAACATTTTTTTTATAAAAAAAATGTTTAATTTAACACATGTTTAACACATGGTTACAATTTACAACGAGACTTTTGAGAAATTGCTGCCTAAAATATACACTAACTAGGTATAATTTATTAGCACAAATTTTAGGAAGTTCCCTCATTTTCTCGTGGATCATCATCGGAACTAAACCAAATTAAAATGGGACCAACTATAAAAAAAAATCAAAGTCGGATAATTCTGTAAAAAGGAATGCATGGTTTAGGTAGGTACTATAAAAAATAAAAATAAAATACACGCGTCGACTCGACAACCTCCTCCTGTTTTTTTCGTCGGTTGAAAATTCATATCGCACACACTCTACCGTACTCGTAAGTCGTAAATACATTTAATTCATATGTCATCAACCAACAAAGGCACAAAAGGTCACAACTATTCATTACGTTTGCGGTCGAAGTGGCGGGATGGAATGGGTGTGCCGGAACAGATGCGAGATCATAAATACCGCTTTTTATAACAATTTATTACATTAAGTGGGGAACAATATTTTACTGTAGCCACTGTTGAAGTGTGTGTGAAATTGCATAGCGCAATTACAAATCTATACATATAAATAAGCACTGAACATCCGCAATACTACACTGGGGCCGCGTGGGGATATACCCAAACCCTATAACTATAGCCAAAATCCTATCGCGATGAGGGAAGGCCTGTGGTCAAAGCTATTGCTAGTGATGCTGTTATAAAACTTGAAAACATGAAATATTTATTATTGTTTTGTACCGCAATCGTATCACATATTGGAGGAGTTTGGGATACTAGTATCTCTTTCTATTAAAAAAATTAAGATGATCGAAGTCCCTTTACCTTTCCTCATAGTGCGGCCATGAAGTGACGCCGATACTGGACGAACCTAAGTAAGTATGTAGATACTTAACTGTATGCAACGGAAAAAAAGATTATAATTTCCTCGATAGAAAAACGCGAAAGGCCACTTTTTAACACGCTTTTATTAGGTCGACCTATGTGTAACTGTGTAATGGAATCTTGCAAGTTAAATTTGACCCGCTTACCGATTTCCGATTGAGCTGAAATTTTGCACGAATATGTAAATCGCGTGACAATGCAATATTATGATGACGTGGAGCTGATCTGATGATGGAGCTGGAAGGTGGCCCTAGGAACTCCGTAATAAAACTACATAAACCCATCGAATTTGGGCTCGTTTGATTCGCCTTGAAGATTAGATGAAGGATTTACAAAGTAAAGTACAGTCTGCAATACAAGCATCACCCAAAAAATTTATTTTTGGAAAAACTTATAACTAAACAGGTCCAACGGAGAGAGGCAAAAGGAATGGCGTTCCTAGCAGATATTTGAATTGGCGTGGTTACGTTATGTTGTGTGTGTTCTCTGAATTTCTCTGCCCACCTATCTACGTGATTCAGGTTCCGAGAGCGCTTCCCTTGGGTCAGTTCGAAGAATAGAAAACAAATTTTCATTTAAAAATTATAAAACTTCAAAGACACGTTCTAAAAGATCATTTCAAAACGAAAACTGCCGTTATCCCAAAACCGAACACCTGTGCGGTTGACGCTTGACGCTTCAACATGATTGGCACCGCATACAAACAAGACAATACAACAACACTCGACGAGGATTAGAGAAACAAGTAAACACATCACTGGGACCCGTGACTAAGCCGACATAATGCCTTTAAAATCCTAACCTAACCCAATTTATAACGCAACCGAAAAAAATATGCCATTCACACCATTGTGCCTTCCACCAACTTATTAAAAGTGTCAGAAGGCACCCTAAAACTATTGGACTAAGGGTGGGTCGAGATTGTTTTGTGTTTAAAATAATTTGGTGGTTCCTTTTAACATCGTTGACATTTAGCATTGAATATCTCTCTTTGTACGCGTCGGTACAATAGCTAATGTACTCATGATCTTTTCAACATTGTCATCTATACTAAGTACTTGCGGTTACGATTTTTGCACGCAGTTGAAGTGAAATCTTTCGTATTGTAAATGTGTTTAAGGTGTCGTTGAGCGTATGTAGGTTTGTAATTGAAATTTTGACTTTGTTAAGTTGTGTGACGGGGCGGGCGAGGTGACGATTTAATTGGGAACTCAGCTGGTGACGGAGAAAGTTCTCGACGTATTTTCGGCTTCGTTCGTAATTATCTTTATTTTATTTGCTTGCGTTGAATTCGTGACTTTCAAACTTTATGATTCAACTCATGAGCTCCGTTTAAGGAAATAAGTTAAGTACCTAGTTAGTCACTTTTGCTGAAACATATTTCGTTACTTCGGAGATAACCTGACGAGATTCTTATATTTCTAACTAGCTTCTGCCCGCGACTTCGTCCGCGTGGAATTCGATAATAGCATTCCCGTGGGAAGTATGTGTTTTTTCGAGATAAAATGTAGCCGATATGTTGACCAGTGTTATAAACTACCCCCATACTAAATTTTGTTGCAATCCGTCTAGTAGTTTTCGAGTTAAATCCGTCCGGATTACGGGATACATACATGTTTTTTTTCTAAAAATACAGTCTACAGACTTATTACTAAGTAATAAAGAATTCGCGTATCGTGTTTAGGTATGTATAGACTATGGGATCGTCCTAAGAGGGTTTACTCCGAAAGTTGGCAACGTCGCAAATAGCTATCAAATATTTCGTTGTTTTGATTGATTTCTGAATAAAAATATGAATTATCGCTCTATGGTTGAATAAAACATTAAGTATGGATTGCAACAATTATCATAGGAACATGATTTTTTTAGGATTATGGAAGTAGGTACCTACTATCTTTTGTAAACTTTCCATCGCATTTTCCATGCATTTTAATGTAATCTTATCATTTGAATGCCCAACTAACAAATATAAAACGAGACGCGTCATTCAACCATAGAATGATAACTTCTTTTTTAATTCAGTACTTAATATTGAGAAATTAATAAAAACAGCGATACATTTGACAGCTATATGCGACGTTGCCAACTTTCGGGATAAACCCTCTTAATACGACGCGACTACGCGATTATCGCGCGAGTAAGCGATGCGACCATCGCGTGGCTGCTGGCGCGTGGACAACTATTCTGGTTCAATATGTTTGACAGCGCGTTCGCGCGAGTAAAATTCGCGCAAAGTAGTTGCGTCGTATTAGGGCTACGTATCCCTAAGTTTAAGAAATAACTTAAAGCCAATTCGCTCATTGCAAGTTGCGGTTCGGCGACAAAGCAAAATACATAGCCACTACCATCTTGACTAAGGCTGTTTTCACACCTCCGCCGCGGAACTGAAATAGAAATGAACGCGGGATTGATGTGAACGGCGTCAAGGATGTGTAGGTCAGACAAACGATCGCAAGTGTACAGCGGTACCGCTATTTGCAATCCGCGGCGGAGGTGTGAAAACAGCCTTAACACCGACACACATGACCATCAATATCTAAATATATAAAACTCAAAGGTGACTGACTGACTGACTGACATAGTGATCTATCAATGCACAGCCCAAACCACTGGACGGATCGGGCTGAAATTTGGCATGCAGGTAGATGTTATGACATAGGCATCCGCCGGCAAGAAAGGATTTTGCAAAATTCCCACGGGCACGGGAAAAATCGGGATTTTACTTTTTAATATTTCTGCGCATACGAAGTTGCGGGGAAAAGCTAGTCACACATATAGGAGGACGTTAACACCGCAAGCTGTTTCATCTTTGGCCCGTGTCGTGTTTTTTTGCAGGCAGATGTGTCGCGGACGCGGACCATAATATCTCATATCGCATTGTTGTGGCCAGAAAATATGCCGACATCCATTCGTTATATTGATTCCTTATGTATTCCCAAATTAAAGTTCGGTCAATAAAATCCGAGCCTTGTCGATTGTAGCGAATAGGACTGAGTCAGTTAAAATTGGTGGTTAGTGTTTTTGGACGTGTTCCGAATAGGGTTGACGACAACTTTTTTTCCTTAGTCTATCAGGAAGATTATTGAAAAGTATTGGACACGTATTTTTTCTTTTTTTCACGTAATCAAACTTATACGGAGATACATTGAGTTGAAATGTCGCGTGACGTCACGGTTAGGTACGATTTATATCTAACGGTGACGTACCTAGTTAGCCCCCACTCTCCAAATTTAATGCGTTTTAACTTAGTCATTCTTTGTTAAATTGATAAAACAAAGAATACGTGTCTAATATTTTTTTATTACCTGACTGACGGACTAATTAGAATTTCGATTACATCACCCTGTCGTCATCCCTATTGTCTATGGTTTTTTACCTTGGAACAAAGTCATCATCATCATCATCATCATTTCAGCCGATAGACGTCCACTGCTGGACATAGGCCTCCCCCAAGGCGCGCCACTCAGACCGGTCCTGTGCCACTCGCATCCACCGCGTTCCCGCGACCTTTACAAGGTCGTCACTCCATCTTGTTGGAGGCCTACCGACAGCTCGTCTACCGGTTCGCGGACGCCACTCCAGGACTTTCTTGCCCCATCGGCCATCAGTCCTGCGAGCAATGTGCCCCGCCCACTGCCACTTAAGGTTCGCAATTCTTTGGGCTATGTCGGTGACCCCAGTTCTACTGCGGATATCCTCATTTCTGATTCTATCACGCAGAGAAACCCCGAGCATAGCCCTCTCCATTGCCCTCTGGGTGACCTTGAGCCTTCTTATGAGGCCCATCGTAAGCGCCCACGTCTCGGAACCATAAGTCATCACTGGCAACACACACTGGTCGAAGACTTTCGACTTAAGACACTGCGGTAATTTGGACGAAAAGACACTGCGAAGCTTCCCGAACGCTGCCCAGCCGAGTCGGATGTGTGGAACAAAGTGTAATAGATATTTTGAGATCCTGAAGGGGATCCTAAGTACGTAATTTTTATCGTCAGTTAGCATATGATGATGATACATAGAAATATGAAGAATTTCTTTTCGTGGTCTGGGTGATGAGACCATTGAGTTGCGACCACGTGTCCTTCATGGCTGCCAACTGCCAACACATTGCAGAGCTGTCACCAAATCAACATCGTCAATTTGCGGCGAAGGCAAAGGCAACGGCGCGCATTCAGCCGCGAAATAAAAAGTATATAACAGATAACAAATGGCGGCGTGCATGGAGACGCAGTGATGCGGAAACGCAAGGGACGCTTGCAATAATAATAATCTGTAGGGGCAGTTACTGTGGTGGAGACATAGAGATTCAGAGTTAAAATTTTGAATTCAAAATTGACTTGTCGTGTTTGTAAATTTTCTCCAAGAAGGTACTTAAATTACAATTTATTTATCTCGTCGAACAATATATACATACTCACAGAAATAACCAAAATTAAAGAAATGACAGTATTTTTAGAGATGATGATCATTTATATTGAAAGTATTTTTTTCAGCCTTCAAAAAATAGTTGATGTTTTTCCAACGGCTGAAAAAACTGTTACAAATACCTACTCTCGATTAACTCGAATTAACTATCAATTAATAAAGAAATTATGAAAATAGAATGTAAACCGAATCATTTGAAAATCAATAGGTAGGTACCTAAAAATCAACATGGGTTCATCGCTTAAAAGGTGATCTTTGTAACAAAACTTACTTTGTTCGCCACGACTACGCGACGGGCAAAATTATTGTTAAAATTTCTTCGATATAAAAACTACCTTACAGTGATAGGACATTGTGTGTTTGAAAGGAAATGGTAGACAAAAATTATAAACAACTGAGTAGCCGATGCCCGCGAACTTCGTCCCGCGTAGACTTAGAATTTGCGTACCCGATGATACTATACCTACATATAGACAGTTATTGTTATAGAAGTATTGAAAAATTGTTTTGACCCGTGGAAAACCCGTTCCCGGTGAAATATCGGAATAAGATATTATTGCCCGGGTCTCAAACTATCTCCATACCAAATTTCATCCAAATCGGTCCACTCGTTGCGACGTGAAGGAAGGACAAACAAACAAACGCACTTTCACATTTATAATGTTAGTATGGATTGCACCGTTTCATTTTCCCCCTTTTAAAATACCTATTAAGTTTAATATTTAACATCTCCCATCAAAATAGAGATCTTCTACTATCTAAAGTCCCGCGCCTTCACATTTCAAAACGCTTCAATGTATTTAAAAAGCACCACCAACACTCTCAACACATGTGTGCGTGCTGAGACAGCCATCAACTATGCGTTGAGTGTTGGTGGTGCTTTTTAAATAATAATAAAAAAATTGAAGCGTTTTGAAATGTGAAGGCGCGGGACTTTAGATAGTAGAAGATCTCTACTCCACTCTCACGCCATTTTGCCACGCCGCGCCGATCACACCTCTCCAATACCTTTGCGACGCCGACACACAAAACCAAACAAAAATTCGCCACATCAAGGCACCGCTCAATCTAATTTACAAACTAGTATGTCACTTGACAGCGTTACAACAACTTTACAAACTTTAGAGTGCTGTTGGTAAAATCATCGAACCATTGGATTTGGAAGAGCGTTACATTTTTGCAGTTCATTATTGTTATATTGTTGGAGTGGTCATTGATAGTAGTTTGGGGCGGGGCTGCAATGTCGGCTCTCTTTAACATCGGACACTTCATAGAGGCCGCCTCTCAGGTGCCAAGTTCAGTTATTGTGATGGTTCAATTTCGCAGCCTTCAATAAATTCACCTTGTTGTTTGGCAACTGTTTAATTTGCGATAAAAACGACGGCTCTCTTTGTTGACGAGTACATTGTACGTCTTGTTTTGAATTGTCATAGTGTGAAAATTAGGTTACTGTAGTTTGAATGTAGTGTACTTAGTGAAACAGGACAAGGCTTCTACAATAACCAAAACTTGAACATTAAACGTTTAAGTAAGTTCAGTAATCTTAGGTAAGTTCATCACAAACCGTTTGGCACCAGGAGGGTAAAGCATGAGAGAAACTAGCCTATACCTATGCATGCACGGAGATTGCAATTTTTTTTCATTTTCCATTTTTTTATTGGCTCAAAAAATAAGTTACAGTCAATGGTTACACATAAGTTTTTGTAATTTCAACTACTTGTTTCTTTGTTTGTTTTTTTGGTGAATAAAATCTCTCTTATTATTATTATCGCTAATTCGCTATCCAGCGCGAGACGGCGAGATAGTGCCTACGAGTATATCAGTATGTTATACTGCCTACTATCCTATCAGTGATAGGTAGGTACACCATTTTCCTATTGAGCGAGATGGTTTAGGTAGTTACTGATACGCCTACAACTGAATAGGCAGAAAATGACCTCTTAGTTAGGGATAGTAACATTCCCTTACAACATCCCGTTTTCGGCTATTTCGAATAGAGCCCAAGATTCGTCTTCCTTTGCAAACATATTACAAAAATTATAATTTGACGAAACAATAAATTTTCTTAAGCGTCGCTGCTGAAGAAAGCTGAAGATTATCTTTCCAAGCAATTCTGAGAGCGACCTATTTTTTTCATCACTAATGATCTTGATATAACTTTCCCGACGAGAAAATCCTTTGAAAGTCTTCTAATTAAAGTCGACCTCCCCACCGCTCTTTTTACCCGACCTCGCCAGAAGGAAGGTTATGCTTTTGGAGTTTTATGGATTTTATAATTTGAGTATTGCTGGATTGATCTGCAATGTAAGAAAAAGTTTAAAAGTTTGTAAGAACAGTCAGTTTAAATTACTTATTATTCAATACTTGTTTCAAAAGTTTACAATCACATTCGAGTTATCTCGTTTTTAAAACAATCTTCGATATACTGAGATTACTGAGTCAAGGAAAACATTGTGACGATATTTTACCCTCAGTATCGATTCTAATCATGTTTTTTTTAGGTTTTTTTTTTTCGAATAAGCATGGTCCAGTATTAGATTCATCATGGTGTAAGGACCTGAATCCTATTCAATCCCATTCAAAAGCTGTTTTAATCGAAGCTGTATTGACATTTGTAATAAACAACAATAAAGTATATAATGGTTACCGAAAATCCACTATTTAACCAACTCCAAAAGAAGGAGGGTTCTTTCTCGATCCGCCAGATTCTCTATATTAGGTAAGTAGGTATACGACAGATTGGGGACTTCACACACATCCTTGAGTTACTTCGCAGATGCGTGCAGGTTTCCTCAAGATGTTTTCCTTCACCGAAAAGCTCATTGGTAAATTCAAATTGAATTTCGCACATAAGTAAACTTAGAGGTGCGAGCCGGAATCGAACCCCCGACCCTCTGCATGAGAGGCGGTAGGTCGAACCACTAGGCTGTGGTATACGTACATAAGTATCGCCTTTAAAGGGGTGATGTACAGTCGAGTTCATTAAAATGTATACACCTTTGAACCTTATTACAACGTGGTAAGGTGCAAAAGTGTGTATATATTGGCGAACTCGACTGTACATATAGTTCGCAAAAACGCAAGGGTTAAATCGTCACGTCATGTTAAGCAAAACGAACGCGAGCATTCGCAGCTTTGACGATATCGTACTGACGTGTTTTCACTCGTGTCTATTATACTAGCTACGGAAACCGAAAGGGATTATGTATGTGGTTTCGAAAGGACCATAGGCCCTTTTAGATTAGCCGTGTAGTGTTTGTTATCTGTAGCGCTGAGCCAATTGACTTTGACAGTTGTATTATGCGATGTATGGAGGATGTATGAGTCTTGATGGTTGTGTATTTTAATAGACACAGTTCATTGATTTTAGTAACTTCATGTGTCTAAAATCTACGGCCATTATGAAGTTAACCCTGACACATGAAATAACTATGAAGTTTCTGAAATGAAACAAGTAAGTCTGTAAGCGAACCTGAGGAAAATAAGGTATACCTAATATAAAGTACCTACCCATTATTTTCCTCAATTTCACATTGTAGTTTTCTTAGTAGCGTAGCTGGCAGTGACGTTTTTTTATTCTCTCATATAAAACAGACTACTAAACACTTCAAACCCATATTAATTTAATAAATGCGAAAGTAATTCGGTCTGTTACAATTTCACGGCTAAACCAAAAGAACCGACTTTAATGAAATTAGGTACGATTAAACTAATTCTATGTGGATGAAGTAGCGTGCAGACACTAGTGTTAAAATATACTCGGTTTCTGACCTGAGGCAGTCTGTAGGTAAACACCAACAAAAGTGTCACCTATTCCCTAACAACATGTTATCAGAAGCTTCAATATTTTACAAACCCCCATCAATTCTTACACTTGTATGTGTGTTCGCAAATCAACTATCAAGAAGGTTTATTTGCAAAAAATCCTCAAAGCGGCCGCGGAGGCGGGGCAGCGGCGCGTTTGGCGGCTGCCTGTCTGTTTGTCTATTCGCACCTTACAGATGTCATCGCGTCATTGAGCAGTCGAGCGGAATTCTTGCGGGCTCTCGGCAGGTAATCAAATGTGACAGTCACACACAGCTTACAATGATTTCATGGTACGTCTGGTTGTTTAAAATAAATAAATAAATATCTTGGGACATTTCACACATATTGACCTAGCCCCAAACTAACCAAAGCTTGTACTATGGGTGCTAGACAACGATATAAATACTTATATAGAGAAATACATACATATATAAATACTAACATCCATGACTCGAGTACAAACATTCGTTCATCACACAAAGTTTGCCCCGAGCGGGACTCGAACCCGCGACCATCGGAACAGAAGGCAGGGTCACTACCAATTAATTACCTTACTAGCTTCTACCCGCGACTTGTGGAATTCGTTAATAGCTTTCCCGCGGGAACTATGCGTTTTTACCGGGGGAAAAAGTAGCCTATATGTTGACCAGTGCTATAAACTACCACCATACCAAATTTTGTTGCAATCGGACCCAGTACCTAGTAATGTCGCGGGAACGCGGTGGATGCGAGTGGCGTCTGAGTGGTGCGCCTTGGGGGAGGCCTATGTCCAGCAGTGGACGTCTTTCGGCTGAAATGATGATGATGGGACGAGTAGTTATCGGACATATATACATACAGAATTTTTTTCTAAAAATCGTTTCTTTGTGTTTTAATATCGTTTATATAGTCCCCTCGACTTGATAGTTTCTTTTAATTTTGAAGTTACAGACGCAACTTCTACAGACTTATTATTAGTAGTATAGAAGATTATTAGTATAGATCATGTATAGATATACGAGTATACACGGTGGGTCAGAAAATATGGCAAATAATTAACCCACCGTATCGGCTATCGATTCTAAGTCTGCCCACCATGTATATCTACGAGCTGTACCCGAAGGAATGATTTCCGGGATAAAAAGTAGCCTATATCCTTTTTTTTACATTATATCTCTAAGATCTTAGATTTAAGTTTAAGTTAGGGACTATACATCCCTTCAATGTAATTTTAGTACGTACCTATATGTATATTTTATACATGTAATGTAAATTTTGTAACTATGTGGAAATTTTGAAAAAAGGCCTTCTGCTTCAGTTTGTTGCGGCGCTTCTTCTCAAGCAATGGGTCTAGGAAGCGCTGGTAAATTCTTTTTCTGACGTGTAAAAGTGCCCCTATGCGGCCAATTTGCTGAATAAATGGTTGAATTTGAATTGAATTGGAATCCAGGTTCTAACTATATGTGTGTCAAATTTCATGCAAATTGGCTGAGCCGTTTTAGCGTGATTGAGTAACATTTGAGTTAATTGAAACTTTGAACGCGTCATACCACACATTTATTGTAACAATTTAATGGTAGCCTGTAAATGTTCCACAAACATTTGTCCAAAGTGTCTCCCACTTTCAACTCGCGGTCGTTTAAACTACCCCATTGGAAGATTGGAACCCCCGTATAGTACGATACAACTTAGAAGGCGCGTGGCGAAGCACTTAAGCCCTTGACGCAGAGTCTAATATTGCTTAATCCACGCGCCTTCTAATTTGTGTAAAGCTGTAACCCCGGAGGAACCGCATCGACAGGGGTTTGGGGATGGCCCCTCGATTTACTTAAATGGGAATATGCCATGGCGTCACACTCATGTTCAACTTTAAAGAGGGCACTCGAAAGTTTACGTACTAGAATTTTTGTAACGTAGCTAGCTAAACGCGAAATGCTTATGGCAAGAATTGTAACATAATTTTGTACCTAATCTTTTAATCTCAACGCTTGAGCAACGCCATACAACGGGGAAATGCTGCCAGCATCTTCGGTACCATGCCGCGTTTTTAGATTTTGTTTAATTTTCATGCATTTTTTTGTATTTTAGGTATCTTTTTGTTTTTAATAAAAGCATACGAAGTAGATGAAGCGGTATATTTTCAGAAAACTGATTTCGCGATCTTGAATATGGAGGACTTATCTATACCACGGAGCGTGGTACTTTTTTAAAGAAAATATCTCTCAGGCCACGTGATGACTGTATTCTCTGAGATCCATACACTATTAAAATCCTAGAATTGCAAATCCTATTCTAAGGACCGAGACTAGGTTACATTAAGGATGCCCAAATAACAATACGATAATATTTTTATCGCATTTTCGCACAAGTGGAGCGGATAACTAAGATAAAACTGATGGTACGCCATGCAAAACTAACCATTTAGGTACATGGATGATATTATTGTATTTCTCTGTTCAGTTTCATTGAACAGTGAGATCTAATCTAACAAATGAAGAAAATCAAATGATGAGACTTAAAATATAAGGTGAGAAATTATCACTATACTAAACTAACTAACTTTTTGTTAGTGGTAGGACCTGGTGCTAGGTCCGTCCGGGGTGGTACCACCGTCTTTCCCCGCTAACCTGCCGCCAAATAGCAGTGCTCGCCCTGTTGTGTTCCGGTAGGCAGCCGGCGAAATTTCTGGCACAGAGGCATTCCATCTTAGGGTAGGCAACGCATTCGAGATCTTAAGGTTTCTTAAAGGATTTAGGTATCCATTGGCCGCAGTGACCACTTACCATCAGGTGGGCTGTGGGCTGTGCGCTCGTTTACCTATACCAATGGTATAAAAAAACAGCAAGTCGTACCTAAATGAACTGCTCACACAATCTCAACAACAAAACAGATAAACTCAAAGTTTTATCGTCATTCAAAATGTAATTTGTGCAATTTTAAAATTCAATACAAACCTCTCAAAATCGCATCGATAAATCTAACCGCAGAATACTTAATACACTCCACATTCGTTCTAAATGCCTTAATTTCTTTATAAAATACGTATAAATCTCCAAGTATAAAGCACCCAGATAATTCGAGGAGCCTTTTGCTCGAATTTTCTTAACGCGTGACAACTTTATTCCGTTTTTTCGAGGTTCTTTTTTGGGAAAGGTTTTGTGGTCGACAATTATTACGCTTGTCGTGAATGAGGTGAATTTGTGAATGGGCGAAGTTGTAGGTGTAACTACGGAGTGTTCTTGTTTTGAAAAGTTACAATTGTTGCCGACTGTTTGATGTTTAATATTTATTCGTCTATGCATCCACCTTACTCCTCTTGTAGGTACATCTTAACAAAAACTACGTATATTAAATGAGACGCGAATAATAACGGTGTTCTAACTATATGTAGGTAAATATATAGCATTACGTAAATAGTAAGTGGGTATATTCTCTACAGTAGAGTAGCGCAAAGCAAGCAACTTTGAGAAATAACAAGAAAAAATAAGTATACGCTTTCCTCGTTATCGTGAATCCATGAATTGCAATGAGATCTTATGGCATGATTAATATTTAGAAAATTATACACATCTGAACACTTTTACACGTCATCCATACCATACTAAGTAATATTATAAATATGAAAGTGTGTTTGTTTCTTTGTTTTTGTCCTTCCTTCACGTCGCAACAAGTAGACCGATTTGGATGAAATTAGGTATGGAGATAGTTTGATACCGGGCAATAACATAGGGTATTTTTTATCCCGATATTTCTACGGGAACGGGTTTTCTACGGCTCAAACCAGTTTTTTCAATACTTCTATAGCTACAACCATCTATATGTATAGTATCATCGGGTACGCTGATTATGAGTCTACGCGGGACGAAGTCCGCGGGAAAACGCTAGTTTCAGATACATATATAGGAATTTACCAGCTCTTCCTTGACACATTGCTTGAGCACAAACAGATAAAACCAAAAACGTTTTAAAGCGAATTTATTCAGTGCATTATACTCAAACACACTGTATACTGTTCGCGATACCCTGTGTGGTCTCATCCAAGACTCATCGGATGGCCGAAGAACAAAAAGCGACCATAAATTCAAAATGGCTGACATGCATTGTTCTCCATTCATTCACTCACTTCCATTCATTCGCCGTAGACGCGGAGACGCCACACTGACCGAAGTATGTGGGTCATGTTTGATTTTAAAATTTATTGACACTTGTGCAAAAGAGAGTGAATTCTAATAGTGTATGAGGAATATTTATTGTGGTGCTTTATTCATTGGTAGTTTTTTAGCATTTTTACCTCGTTTAAAGTCAAACCATGTATCCAAACTAAGTGATAATTATTATTAAACTCGAAACAGTCGAAAGTGACTGTCTCCCTGTTATCTCTTCACGCTTAAATTAAACCACTGGACCGATTTAGATGAAATTTGGTATGGCAATAGTAAGCGCATACATATCTACTTAGGGCAACTTTTTATCTCGGGAAAACGCAGTCGGAGGCAGGCGCTAGGTAGTAATAATGTAGTAAGTACATAATATACTTGAAATATAGTTTTTTGTTGATTTTCGCTACTTTTGAAGCTGTGACAAAGTTGAGCGTAATTTGCAGATAGCTGGAAATCAGGCGCAAAAAAAGTCCCTCGTTTTAAAATAACCAAGTAGTACTAATTCGTAAAAAAAATATGATTTATTTCTGTATCGCACCGTAGTGGATAAAGTACTAATTTTAAAATGAAAGTTTTATCATATTTACAGTACACCTGATTTTTTTGTAGATAACTGTAAGCCTGCTCTCTGGGATATATGGAGAGGGCAATGAAACCACAAATATTTTTATTTTTAATTAAAGGTGTTCTAAAAATGTGTAATTTTGAATTTTAAGGAAGATAATTATTGGATAGGCAGCTAGCTCGAGAAGGAACGAGTTGAGTATCACGTCACCTCGTCACACTGCATATAAGTAACTAATAAAGTATTTGAGTAAGTACACATATAATTGGATAAAAAATAAAACATACACATCGTAATTTTTACAACGTATC
Organism: Aethes cnicana; assembly: GCA_963971205.1. Taxonomy (NCBI): domain Eukaryota; kingdom Metazoa; phylum Arthropoda; class Insecta; order Lepidoptera; family Tortricidae; genus Aethes; species Aethes cnicana. The sequence continues at coordinate 2,391,711 of OZ020294.1, forward strand.
TACTATCTTAATCTTAAAGCAGAATACTTTTTTTTTATTTATTTTTCTAAAAAGAAAATACACGTTTATTACAATTATTATTTACTCGCCAAACTGTTAAGTTTGATGGCGAGACGCGCTCGATTTTATCAATAAATACTTAATCTATTTATTAAACTAGTAAATGTCTTTTTTTATCTAAAAGGCTAAGCGGTTAAGGTAGGTAGCGCTTTTATTACTTAATTTTCACTTTGTATTTGAAAGAAAGAAGAAGGAAAAAAATAATTTTGAAAAAAAAAAACATAATTGGCTACTTTGTTGACAATTAGCTTTTAAAGTCGGTTTAAACTTTTAAAGTTGTTTTGGTTAGCGATCCATCATCCAACCCTTTATGAGCGGCAAATTGAGACGGATTTGACGAAAATTTGTTACTAAGTAAAAAAAATCCGTGGTGGCCTAGTGGTTCGACCTCTCGCCTCTCATGCCGAGGGTCGGGGGTTCGATTTCGGCTCGCAATCGAACGCGTATAGTCGCACGCATGGTAAATTCAAATTGAATTTCGCACGTAAGTATAGGTTTACACAACTTAGAAGGCGCGTGGCGAAGCACTTAAGCCGTTGGCGCAGAGTCTATTTTTGCTTAATCCACGCGCCATCTAAGTTGTGTAAACCTATACTTACGTGCGAAATTCAATTTGAATTTACCATGAGCTTTTCGGTGAAGGAAAACATCGTGAGGAAACCTGCACGCATCTGCGAAGTACTTCAAAGATGTGTGTGAAGTGCCCAATCCGCACGTGCCCGCGTGGGGACTATAGCCCAAACCATGAGAGCATGATGAGGGGAGGCCTGTGCCCAGCAGTGGGACGCAAATAGGCTGTAGTAGTAATTACTAAGTAATTGACACTTTTAAATAAAAGTAAGTAGGTACCATTTTTTATAAGATGGCCTGTGTTCCGGTTCTTTAATTGCAGACTTCAATATCTCAAGTCCGTATAGCACCGCTAGATGATTCAATCCATACTAATATTGTAAATGCGAAAGTAGCTCTGTCTGTCTGTCTGTCTGTCTGTCTGTTACCTCTTCACGCTTCAACCGTTGGCCCGATTGAGATGAAATTTGGCATGGACATAGTTGGGGTCCCGGGAAACGACATAGGCTACTTTTATCCCGGAAAAACTCATAGTTGCCGCAAGAACGCGATAACAGAAGCTAGTTGAGGTATAAATCAGCCCGGTTATACTTAATTGGAGTTTAAGAACTACTAATTAGCAACAGATTGAAAATATGTATATTTGACGGCCGGATTGGTCCAGTTGGTAGTGACCCTGCCTTCTGTTCCGATGGTAGCGGGTTCGAGTCCCGCTCGGGGCAAACTTTGTGTGATGAACACGACTGTTTGTAGGTATGTACTCGAGTCATATATAAAATATTACCGGAAAGACAATCAGGATTTCGGAAAAGCCGGAGTACCACCACGGCCCTGCTTGATGTGACTGATTCCATGATAAGCGCGCGAGACAAAGGGCAGGGTACTATTTTAACCCTACTCGATTTTTCTAGGGCTTTTGACACGATAAACATCCCTTTATTGCTGTCTAAGCTAGCCTACTACGGCTTCAATAGTAACGCAGTGAAATGGTTTGCAAGTTACCTTGACAACCGAACCCAACTGGTAGAGTTATGCAATTCTGATGGTCATAGGCTGACATCTAATACCTCGTTGGTGACCAGGGGCGTCCCACAGGGTTCGATTTTGGGCCCTATATTGTTTATTATTTATAGCACTGACATTATTAACGTTATTCAGCATTGCAAGGTCCACATTTACGCAGATGACGTTCAGCTTTACTACTCCTTTCACCCTAAAGATATAAAGCTGGGCGTGGATAAATTAAATGACGACCTGCAACGCTTATCCAACTGGTCACATGACAACTCACTTGTCCTAAACCCAACCAAGTCGAAATACTTATTTGTAGGGTCGAAACAGCAAATCGATAAGATGATAACCAGTGATATTACGGTACATATTGAAAATGATCCTCTGCAAAGAGTATCTGAGGCACGTAATCTAGGTTTGTTGATGGATGGTGAATTACGATTTGAGAATCATGTACAGAACTTAGTTAGAAATTGTTTTTATAAGCTAAAATTACTCTACAAAATTCGAGATTTTCTTAGTGTTGAACTCAGACTTCAGCTTTGCGATACACTAGTGTTATCCAGGTTAAACTATGGTGACATTGTTTATGGGCCATGCCTACTAGCACGCACACAGCGTTTGCTGCAGAGAGTGCAAAACGCCTGTGCGCGTTTTTGTTTTAATATCCCTCCGCGTACGCACGTCTCTCCGTACCTGAATCATAACCGGGTATTGAATATGGCAACTCGGCGGCAATTGCATCTAGCCACCCTCATGTTCGATGTTGTACATAACCAGGCACCCGCGTATCTATATAACAGACTTATCTGGGCGCGCAATGCAAGGTCTTCGTCGACGAGGCCCGCGCGGTTCCTCCAGCTGCTGTGTCCACAGAACCACACTGCAGCGTTCCGCGGCAGCTTCCGATACGCAGCCTCGAGATGCTGGAATAACATTCCACCGCCCATCCGTAACTTGAAAAATAAAAAAAGTTTTAAAATTAAATGTAAAAAATTACTTTTTCAACTACAAAATATTTAATTATTTTACAATTTAATTATTTTAATATCTTTCATTGTTTTCTGTGAAATGGTCCCATATTCCCCGCTACCCACCTACCTGGAAATAATTTCCGTATATATCATTGTGTTGTGCCAAGAGCTGGGAAATCAAATAGTTATTTTTTTATATACTTACATTTATTTATTACAGTTTCTTGCATTGCACCTTCTTTCTTGAATTCTATTTTATATGGCGCTAGTGTCTTTTTGTTTTGTTATTATGATTTGATAGATTTTGTAAATTGTGTATTTTTTATTTATTTTTATTTTATTTTTGGTTTGTCTTTATTTTATTTTTCCCTTTTATGTCTTAGTTGTAATGTTTATTTTTTGTGAATGTGTCTGTTTGACTGTCGTTCGTGTGGTCACCTAGGGGGCCACTGTGTTGGGACTTTAACGCTGGCCATCATGCCCGAGTACTGTATGTATGAATTCTGTCAGTGTCAACGTTTTTTACTAACATGGTTTACAATTCATAAGATAATATAATTCACAATATTTATCCACTCTCTGCTTGTTTTTACTACCAAAAGGTTATGTGCTAATCACAAAAAATATTGTTCGAATATATATTATTATCGAACATGGGTGAGTATTCCAATAATTCGTCAGTGATGGAAAAGCTGAAAGGCGCCTGTAACTATCGGGATTGGGCATTTGAAATGCAGAATATACTCATGTTTGAGAACTTATGGAGTTGTATTACTGGATCGCCCGACAATGTAAGTGATTCTCAATCAGCGGTCCCCGCGACCAATGAACAGCAACGTAAAGAGGAGAAAGCTAGAGCTAGACTTTGTCTAAGCGTCAATAGGTCGTGTTATGCTCACATCGTACAGGCTAAAACCGCCAGGGATGTATGGGTTACCTTGAAAAAGGCGTACGACGACTCTGGTTTACATAGACGGTTGTCATGTCTTCGAACTCTATGTTCAATTAAATTAGAGCAATTCGAAACCATGGAAACTTGTGTTAATGAGATCCTATCGCTAGCTGAACAACTTCGTAGTATGAAGAAGCCTCTTGATGATGAATTTCTTGCTGCCGTGATGCTTCAAGGGTTACCCCAGGACTATGAACCCATGATTATGGCTCTGGAGCACTCTGGAGTTGAGATCACTACAGACATGGTAAAGACCAAACTTCTTCAGGATAAGCGATGGAAAGGCTGCTCTGGTGCTGGCAACGACTGTTTGTACACACGTAAACGTAGTGATAGCAAGGCAGTTCCCGGCATTTCCCGTGGCAAGAATACGCCGAGTACGTCAAAACACGCTGGTTCGAACTCGAACAAAAAGCTGTGGTGCTGGAAGTGTCGATCTAAAGGTCACGTCAAGAGTGATTGTCCGCAACAAGATCGAGTATCAAACACCAACTTGGTGTTGAGCGCACTTACCACTATGAAAAATGACAGCTCGTGGGTTATAGATTCCGGAGCGACTGACCACATGTCAGGATGCCGTGAATGGTTCGAATCACTCGATGAATCGCCGACGAAGGAAGTGAGTGTTGCTAATGGCAAGAAGCTGGTGGTCAAGGGCAAAGGAAATGTAAATTTTTCGGCATATTTCAATGGGAAACCGTTAAATATAACATTGACTCATGTAATGTATGTACCTGACCTGACTGTAAACTTAATATCTGTGACTAGTTTAACAAACAAGGGATATAAGCTTACGTTTACTGAAAAGCAATGTAATTTGATAAAATCTGGTAATGTAGTATTAACTGCTAAGATGATTGGGAGAATTTACAGACTTGACACTGTCGGTAGTGCCAATCTGACAACATCAGCTACTTCTAAGGATATGATGTTATGGCATCAAAGGTTAGGACATCTTAACTTTGACAGCTTGTCATCACTTAGGAAGGTCGCTAATGATATTGATTTTCAGATTACTACTCAGAAGGAAGTTTGTGTAGTGTGTCTCAAGGGTAAGCAATCTCGCGCTCCATTTGTGACCAATCCAATGAAGCAGGTTGCCGAGGCACGGCTGGACCTCATTCACTCTGACGTCTGTGGCCCGCTGCCCACACCTTCTCTCGGAAGCAAGCGCTACATCCTCACGTTCCTGGATGACCACTCTCGGAAAGTGTTCGTCTATCCAATTGAGAAGAAAAGTGATGTTTGTAAGTATAGATTTTATTAAACTTGTTGAGACTCAGTGTAATTCTAAAGTTAAGGTTTTAAGATCGGACAATGGGTCGGAGTATGTTAATGCTGAACTGACAAATTTTCTGAAAAGGAAAGGCATTGTTCATCAGTTGTCAGTACCATATTCTCCCCAGCAAAATGGTGCAGCTGAACGACTTAACCGTACTTTACTAGAAAAAGTCAGATGTCTATTGTACAATGCCAACCTAGACGACAAGATGTGGGCAGAAGCTGCGGTCACAGCCGCATTTCTCATTAACCGTTCACCAAGCTCACGACTTTCTGGTAAATTACCAGAAGAGGTTTGGAGTGGTAAGAAAGTTAGCCTTAAGAATCTGCGAGTCTTTGGTTGTGAGGCATTTGCACATGTAGATGACTGCAAACGTAAAAAGTTAGACCCTAAAAGTAGAAAACTAATCTTTTTAGGCTACAACGAAAATGTGAAAGGATACCGTTTGTTTAATCCTGTTGATAACAAGATTGTTGTTTCACGTGACGTGGTTTTCAACGAATCTGTTTTTCCAGGAAGACACTCTAAAATTAGGTCAAAACATATGTTTCAACCTATTTATCTTACAGGAGGAGGTGACGAGGAGGATCTTTCAACTACGCCGATTGAGGCGGAGTCAGAACCTGCACCTGTTGAGGCGGAGCGAGAGCCTGTTTCCAACGAGTCACCGAGTAGTTCTGTTGAGATGGAGTGTATGCAAAGGTCTAATGAAGACTCTCTCACAGTACCTGCTGCGGAACCGGAGTCTACTGGCCATCGGTATAACTTACGTCCTCGTTTACCTAAACCAACATGCAACATAACTAACGTTTGTAACGTAATAGATCCTATAGAGCCACGTTCTGTCAAAGAGGCACTGAACTGTGATGATAAAGAGTTATGGCAGAAAGCCATGAAGGAAGAAATAGACTCTTTCATTCAACACGGAGTTTGGGAACTTACTGACAAACCAGTTGACAAAAATGTCGTGAAAAATAAGTGGATTTTCACACTGAAACGTGATCCTGATGGAAATATTACTCGTTACAAAGCGAGGTTAGTCGCGAAAGGCTTTACCCAAAGATATGGTGAAGATTTCAAGGAAACTTTTTCACCGGTCGTTCGTCATTGTTCTATTCGACTGCTATTGGCTTTAGCTGTGAATATGAATCTCAAGATTGATCATCTTGATGTGCAAACAGCATTCCTGAATGGTGATTTACTTGAAGAAATTTATATGCAGCAGCCGGAAGGTTTTATTTCTACTGGAAATGAAAACAAAGTTTATAGACTACGAAAGGCTGTTTACGGGTTAAAACAAGCATCGCGATCATGGCATCAAAAGGTAAAGGATGTTTTACTTTCTCTGGGATATAAACAATGCATACAAGAGGACTGCATCTTCACGAAGAGTGGTGAGTCAATTGTTTTTATCGCTCTATATGTTGATGATTTTTTCGTCTTCTATAATGATAGCTGCCAAGCAGAATCGCTAAAAAGTTCTCTGCTACAGCATTTCAAAATAAAAGACTTAGGTTCAGTTAAAAATATGTTGGGAATAAAAGTAGACCGTGATGAAACTTCTATCAAGCTCAGTCAGGAACATAGAATAGACAAGTTGTTGGATCGTTTTGGCATGACAGACTGTAAGCCTGTAAAGTCTCCCATGATAACTAACGTTAATTGTAGTGAGAGTTCTTGTGATGCTTCGATTAACAATGTTTCTAAGTTTCCGTACCAAGAGTTGATCGGTAGTTTAATGTATTTATGTGTTACTACGCGTCCTGATATTTCATTTGCTGTGTCCTACTTAAGTCAGTATAACAGTTGTTATACAGAGTTCCATTGGAATCTGGCTAAGCGTATTCTTAGGTATCTGAAAGGATCTAAGCACAAGGCTTTAGTTTTTAAGAAATCCAATGTGAATCCCGTTCTGGAGGGCTATTCAGATGTAGACTGGGCTTCAGATTCGGATCGCAAGTCGTACACGGGGTACCTGTTCAAATACGGCGGTAACTCGATCTCGTGGGGTAGCTATAAACAGTCCTGCATTTCGCTGTCGTCCACCGAGGCGGAGTATATTAGCTTGAGTGAAGCTAGTAGAGAAGCGGTGTTCCTACAAGCGCTACTCAAAGAGCTCATTGCAATGTGTGGTTGCAATATTGTGATGTATTGCGATAATCAATCTGCTATGCAGCTTGCTGTTAATAGAGTTCATCACAAGAGAAGCAAACACATTGAAGTGAGGTACCATTATGTTAGAGATATGTTAGAAGGTTTTAATGTAGAGCTTCTATACATACCAACAGATGTAATGGTGGCTGACGTTTTCACTAAACCGTTGGGCTGTGTGAAACATGAGATGTTTACTCAACAGCTTGGTGTAGTGTGAGCAGTAGATGCCCACGTTATGGGGGGGTGTTGGGACTTTAACGCTGGCCATCATGCCCGAGTACTGTATGTATGAATTCTGTCAGTGTCAACGTTTTTTACTAACATGGTTTACAATTCATAAGATAATATAATTCACAATATTTATCCACTCTCTGCTTGTTTTTACTACCAAAACACTGAAAATCAGCGCCGACGCTTTCGAGCGCCACGGCATAATGCTGAGTGGCTCCCTGTTTGGCACTCCGACACAGATTTCCATGTTTCTTTCTTTTTAGTTTTTAATTGTGTATATCTGTGCCGATTGTATGTCAAATAAATTTATTTCTTTCTTTCTTTCTTTCATGGATGTTAGTATTTATATCTGTATGTATTACTCTATATAAGTATTTATATCGTTGCGTAGCATCCATAGTACAAGCTTTGCTTAGTTTGGGGCTAGGTCAATATGTGTGAAATGTCCCAAGATATTTATTTATTTATTTATTGTATTTATTTTTCGCATTTGTATATATTTGGATAGATGTCACTTAAATACTGTATCTATTACGAGCCTCTAAGATTCATCTGGATGTAAAATATTAAACATTTACTTTACTTCAACAATTTTTAGACATCCTCCAGTCAGTAAGAATAACGGCAGATCCATCACAGAGGCGCGACGTCAATGCCTCCTGTTACAGGCTAAAGAAAATAACAAAATCTTGTCGCTGCCCCGCGCGTTCCAATTTCAAAAAAGACCGTTATTTTTTTATATTTTGAAGTAAGAATGGGGCTTGAGTGATCGGTCAATCTTTGATTGCAGCTTTGAATTAAGAACGTCTCGAGATTGAAGACTTTTTTTACAATAAGTTAATAGATGATTTCAGAGTTTCAGCAAAAAATCCGTTACTAACCGAATAAAAAAAAACAAGGAGCCTCTTATATCAACCAAATTTTTTGGTGCTGTTTTTTTCATGTACTTACTCCGAAAATCAACAGTAGGTTCCTACCTACCTAAACTTGTATCCATTTTATCCCATTCTTCAAAATTTCTCAGTACGTACTTCTATAATTTTAGTGTACTTACATAGGTATAAGAAGACTACAGTGTTTTGAAAATAATGAAAAAAAATTAAAACTGCCTACAAACTTAACAGGATTTTATAGTGGACTTGACATTAACGTCGCAGTCCGCCGGAGCGTGCACGCGGCCCTTGTTTTTTTTTTCAAAATACTTATTCTAAATGTAACTGAAAGATTTCCTTAATGGATAGCTACAAAACTATAAAAATTTTCTTCTCTTCGTTCAAGTATATTATTCATTTCTCTTTTTTATATATAATCTTATATTATTGTTTTATATCCATACTAATATTATAAATGCGAAAGTAACTCTGTCTGTCTGTCTGTTACCTCTTCACATGATGAAATTTGGCATGGAGATACTTGGGGTCCCAAGAAAGGACATAGGCTACTTTTTGTCTCGGAAAAGCGCATAGTTCCCGCGGGAACGCGATAACTGGATTCCACGCGGGCGAAGTCGCGGGCAGAAGCTAGTTGTTCAATAAAATATTCATTCAAAATACCTATCTTAGACGTGGGTTAAGAGGCTAATCCGAGGTTAACGGCTTGGTGCAAGTGGTCCCTGCCCCTAGAGAATTAGTCGTTTTACTCCTTTTACTCACTACTCCTATTCTAATAGGTTAAAATGTAAAAAGTAGACGGATCACCTGACGTCGGTTGAATTCCAAAAAAACATTCGAATCAGTATTTTACTTTTCTCACGGAATGAAAATAATAACTATCAAAAACGTACTTATTGCGCGCAAACAAACTTAAAAACGCCTGACGCAACGCATGATGGATTGCCGCCGAAATTTGACAGATCGCGTGGATTCCAAAATTCGTTCAGAAACCGATATAAAAGAGCAATCAAACCTATTGTGCGAGAATATTGTAATTCGGTTTGTTTAGATTGATACCTTTACCTAATCCATTTTGTGGCCACGCTGACAGTGTTGCCACTTTTTTAGTTAGATTATATTTTTACTTAAACCACAAAATATAATAATACTAGCGGCCCGCCCTGGTTTCGCACGTGTAGTTCAATAAATTATACCTACTCGTACTTATTATTTTTACACCAAAACTTTTCCCTTACTGAAAACCCCATGATAATCCATTCAGTACTTTTTGAGTTTATCGCGAACAGACCGACAAATAGACGCGGCGGGATAATTAATAATATTCATACATAGACTGTGTTTTGTCGTTCCTATTTTTCGTCAGTGGACTACAAAATCTGTTCTTTGATTGTCTAATTTTGTCTAATTTTTAAATGGCAAATCAATAAAAAAATTAAGGTAGGTACACAAGTTCATAGCTAGGGTTTGCCATTTGTTAATCTTCAAGATACAATAAGATATATTATGGTATGTTCCATTTGGTTCCATTCAAAATAATATCTTCGTCGAAAGAAAAATGCAAAGCAATAAACATAATACGGTTATGGACAATACCAAAATATATCAATATCCCCCAAAAGTGCTTTAACAGTCAAAATTAATCCCGACATTTCCCGGGGCTCAGGGGACCGCGTGCATTCTCCCAGAAACCACGAATCGACCGCACATAGGCGTATGTAACGCCGTAAATTGGGGAGCAATCGCTGAAACCCATTAAAACAAACAAGCGCAGCTGCGGGCACTCCGGCGCCGGCCCACCGGCCCGCCCCCCGGCCGCGCACAAAAATCAACATAAATAACAATACACACCCCTATCTCAAACACTATGACACCCCACTCACACAAAACATCACAACTCACAAACTTAAACAAACCAAAAGCGACCCACCGTTCCCGAACGCAAGCTCCACAATAAAAAAAAGTAAAACCACAGACAAGAAAAAGTGAAGTGAGCGACAATTGAAAAATATTTCGTCTCTTTCGTCCATTCAATGGCATCAGTTATCCCTCCGCTTTTATTAAATTTATTGTTAGAAATGTATATAAAAGTTGTCGAAATCGAGTAGGGTCTCAGTCGATGACTTTGTACGCGTGTGAAGACACTTTTCTTTATTTCGTTGCTTTTTATTTTTGCAAAAATGCTGTCTATCGGGCAGAGTTACTCACGACTGTTCCGGCCCTGGGATGTGAGTGACAACAAGAAACAAACTACAGCAGCGAGCTGTGATAAAACGAACAATTTAGAAAGTCCTCAAGCAGTTAAGAGGAAACTACAAGAGGATAAAAGAGAAAACCGTCTGCGGAAAATACGCGGGACTTTCAAAAAGAACGATGCCAATCAAGACGCCACTGTGTCTACGACGACTATCGAAATTGACGACGATAAGAAACCCATAGCATCTGTTACTGAAGGCTCCGAATCCGCTGTCCAGTCTCCAGTGGCGAGTTTGAGTATGTGCTGTGACAGGCTTTTACAAGACGAGAAAACGGAGATCAAGACTGAAAAACTAGCGTCACCAGTTGAACCTAAAGTAGCCAGATCACAGTACCCGAATGGTCCGCACGCAGCGCCGCCAATGTTTAACACATTCTTACCTGAGTACCTACCATCGGGTGACATAGCGCACGCGCTAGGAGTGCCACCAACCGACCCCCTACTCCTAGAATCCCTAGCGCAAGGCTACGCTATGGAGCTAGAATACGCTAGAATCCTGCAGCAAGAAAACGAAGCGAAGCTCCTCAACGCACGGAAACAGCGGCCCAAGAAATACAAATGCCCTCACTGTCAAGTCGGCTTCTCTAATAACGGACAGTTGAAAGGGCACATACGGATTCATACAGGGGAACGACCTTACAAGTGTGACGAGAAGAATTGTGGGAAAACTTTCACGAGGAACGAAGAGTTGACGAGGCACAAGAGGATCCATTCTGGGGTGCGGCCCTTTCCGTGTGCTACGTGCGGGAAGAAGTTTGGCCGGCGGGATCATCTGAAGAAGCACACTCGAACGCATTACTTGCAGGCTGAGAGGATGATGCCAGTTTTTGTGCCACTGTCTGCAGTTCCGCACATGGCTGCTGGGTACCCTTACCTGTACGGTTACTGACGAAGCCGAAAGAGAAAACTGCGGAAGTAAATACTTACTTGTATAATCTGTCTGCAAAATATTGGAAAAACAGCAGACACTAAGAAATTCCTGAAATGCGATAAATAAGGGATCAGATTCAATTTGAATTTACCACTGAGCTTTTAAGGAAATCATCGCGGGGAAATCTGCACGCATCTGCGAAGTAACTCAAAGATGTGTGTGAAGCCCAAACTCTCTCGTGATGAGAGGAGGCCTGTGCCCAGCAGTGGGACGCAAATAGGCTGTAGTAGTAGTAGTAGTAGATAAATAAGAGATAGGTACTTTATTCTATCAGTGTTCTAAAGACAATGTTATTAAAATTAAAGAGATGCAGTTTATGAAAATGTAAAATTTTAACGAGTGTAAAAAGTTTTTGAAAATTTATATTGTAAATACTTCGGCAGGTATATAATAAGGATTGATTTTTTTAATGTAAATAGAAATTTCAGAACGTGGATTGGATATACATATATTTTTATAAAAGGTAATAAAACAAAAAATAATTTAATAAATTGTTATTATTTTTGACCTTAACCAAATTTATGGTAGTAAACTATATAATGTGGACCTCTTTCGGCAGAAATGATGAAACTATGTATGTATATTATTTGTGCCTGTGTAAATTCTGAGACAGCATGATTACTTATAGATAGCACAAAGCACAACACGACACGTTGTCGTGCTAAGGCCGATTTAATTTTTCTTGTAGATAATAAATTATTTAAGTTAAAAAAACATTTAAGTTTAAACTCAATTTAAAAAAAAACCAAATACAAAGTTTGTAGACAATTGTTAAGATATTGAATATTTATTAAACTTTCTATTTAGTAGGTACTTTTCGATTAGTGCTAAAATAAATCAATCTTATAATGTGTACATATAGTTCTGGACTCAGAACAAGAGAGAGAAAGAAGGTAGGTACATAAGTACCTAATCATAATTAAAACACTTTTCATTACAACAGAACATGACAGACATTACATAATGTTTTTTTTATATCGGTGTTTGAATAAGAGAGTTACGATTTAAAGCATGCAACTTTAATAAGATAATTTTCTATATATACATTGACAGTGTCAGCCGAAGAGATAATATTTTAAAGCAATAAAACCTATTTATCCAAACATCCTCCCTTTGGAAAAAATAAAATAAAAACAAGTAAACAAATTAAAGGTACATTCTCTGCGGCGGACGCACACTCCGCCCAGAGCGCGTCACGTAGGGCGCAGGCTGGTCCTCGCAGTCGTGGAACTCTGGCTCATTGACCGGCTCTGCTTCCGAGCTGCCGAAGTCTATGGGCATCGGTTCCTGGCGGTCTGCAGAGTCAGACGGTTCGTCGGCCAGTATTAGATGTCGTCTGTTTCGACGAATATGGTTACCTTTATCTGTTTTCAAATTATAACTCCTGGGTTCATTTCTCTTACTCAAAACAGTTGCGTAGGAGTTGAGTATCACATCCCAGACTCTACTGCCAGGGTCCAACTCAGATAATTCCTTGGCGTTGTGTCTCTTGTCATATCTAGTCTTCATTTTCCATTTAGCCTCTTGCGTCTTCTCGCATACAACAGTCATATCCGGACATTGTGGGATAAGTCGTTCCAGTGTTGTAGGGATATTGGTACGAATCCTGCGCCCAAATAATAATTGTGCAGGGCTGTATCCATTTTCCAATGGAGCGCTTCTATAAGCCATTAATCCTAGGACAGGATCCTGACATTTAAGAATTATATTTTTCAGTATCTTTACTCCCGCTTCTGCCATTCCATTACTCCATGGCGCATGAGGACTGCTAGTGACGTGCGTAAATCCCCACTCCTTTGAGAAAACTTTGAAGTCAGCTGAGTCAAATTGTGGACCATTGTCTGATCTCACCACCTTGGGTACACCGTACCTAGCGAATATAACTTTGAGGTGTTTAATAACAAATGAAGAAGTCGTGGAAGAAAGAATGGCGATTTCCGGATACCGAGAATAATAGTCAATTACTGATAAGTATTCTTTCTGGTTCGCTGAGAACAGGTCAATGGCTATTATTTCCCATGGGTGATTCGCAATATTCGACGTTATCAACGGTTCAGCAGGGTTTTTCCTGTGTTCAATACATTCGGGACACTGCTGGATCATGGTCTTTATTTGACATGAAATTCCAGGCCACCATACTGAATCACGCGCGCGCCTTCGACATTTTCCAAGTACTATAGAATAAGTAAGCCGCTCTTCATCTGACAATTTGAAAGATGTTAATAAATGATCTGCTTTTTCTCCTAAGATGTACATTAACGTACTCACTTGTCTCGCCTGCGACTGATTGGCGAGCCCAGAGGCTTGGCGATACCATTCGAATCGGTTTTGGAAGGCGGTCCATCCCTCAGCGTTCCCCGAGAACGTCGGCGGAACGAGAAATGAATATTCTCCGGCGGGCGCCGGGATTGAGTCTCCGGCGGGCGCCGGGGTCTTGGGTTTTTCTCTTGTAGTGTGCATGTTACACCGCTGTCACCATGTTTGAATAAGAGAGTTACGATTTAAAGCATGCAACTTTAATAAGATAATTTTCTATATATACATTGACAGTGTCAGCCGAAGAGATAATATTTTAAAGCAATAAAACCTATTTATCCAAACAATCGGTGGTATAGGCAAACGAGCGCACAGTCCACCTGATGGTAAGTGGTCAAAATGATAAATATATTATGGCCTACAGCTCGGCCTGTAGGCCATAATATATTTGTTGATACTCGCGAAATTGTATTTTTAATTTAGACAGAAGACATTATTTAAAAGAAGAGAAGTGTAGACCGGACAGCCAAGTTATTTCGCGACTTGTAGGCATGTACATTGATTTTTAACATCACTTTGCTTGATCAGCTTTCCAATTTTCCCATTTTTTTCTCGTCTCTGATATGTTCCCAGAACTACCTTCTGTCTGTGCCTCCTCCCTCCTTAATTTTTTTGGTAAATCTTTTAGATTACAAGCTATACTGCTTTGGAACTCTCTACCTTGACCTTAGACTAGCTAAATCTCTTTCAGTGTTTAAGAAGAAGGTTAAGGAGCATTATTTGTCACTTTTCTGATATATACTGCTTTTCTTTTCTTGGATAATGGATTACATATTTTAATTTATTTGGCTGTTTTCTATTTATGTTACTTTATGTATGTTTATGTATACCTGTGTTTATTACTTTTTGTGTTTGTTTCTTCTGCACGTCTTAGTACAGAGCACCGCCTACGTACCAACCTAGTTTGTTTTTCTTCATCTCCACTATCCAAAGGTTGTCTGGTAGAGATCATCTGCTGTATGCCATACTTTTTGTGGAATTACATTTATGTCTATACTGTTACTGTTCCTTGAATGTGTGGTGTTCAGTTCAATAAAGTATATTGTATTGTATTGTTTTACAATACAATACAATATGCACACGATCTTACTGTCGAGACGTTGGAAGCAAATCGTTCAAACAACTTTATACATAAATATTCAACACATTTTGACAATAACTTTACACTGGACTTTCCTTATTTACGATTTTTATTTCATAATGCAAGTATAGGGTGGTAATGGATAACGGATCGGCTAAAAAAATGCTGACTTCTTCATTCTAATGGCTTTTGATAAAGGCCTACAATTGAAAGGCCTCAAATGCCCAATGTTACAATTTTACCAAGTTATGAATGCAAACGGAGAAGTTATGAACTAACCTTTCCAAGTACAAAGATTCGTTTAAATCGAGCGTTGACTATTGACAGCAGCGCTCTGAAGAACTGCATTGATAAGTTGGCATAGGCACGATCGATCCATCACGGTGTATTCTTACGCAAGCTTCAAGAGCGGACTTCCGTTGCCAATGCAAAAACACAATTGTTCAATACAAACAATTTGTCGTGAAATATTTTGACTCGCACCTTTGTGCCGCACTTGCGAGCTGAATGGGATTTTGAGAAACGTTTATAAGAATTGATAATTAATTTGATGTTATTTAAGTGGGTCGCTGTGTCATTAGGCCGGCCCACGTGAACACTAAAAACTTTAATAGTACATTACTACAGAGGCCGGGAAGGAGGAAGTTGCAGGCCGAGTATTATATACGGCCGAACGAAGTGAGGCCGGATAGTTACGAGGCCGACAACTTCCTTTCCCCGCCGATGTATGTATAGTGCTTTTCTCAAACATGCAATGAAAAATTTATAGCTGTATTGGCAGAATGTCATAGCGAACCATAGTGTAAATATTGCTTGTAGCTTTTTTAAATGGCGGAATGCCAAGATGCTGTGTCACAAATATATGAAATGGAAATTTAAAAAAAGTGAGTTCCGGCCTTGGCCTGCAACGTTTGTATGAAATCTCATTGTAGACCAATTGTCTAGCCGCGCCTGAAACGTGATACTTCCCAGGCTAATAAGAAGAACATAATATCAATATTTCATTGCATGTTTGAGAAAATATAGTTTTTACGAGCTTTTACCCGCGACTTTGTCTGCAGGGACTTTAACACTTCCAAAGCCCTTTTTCCAGGAAACTTTTAAAACGTATTCCGGGATTACGGGATTTGTGGGTTTCCCGGGATTTCTCTATCGTCCTCTTCCGGGGTCTGTCTCATGAGTTTCCGGGATTTTTCCGGGATTTCACAAGAGTTTCTACGACTCGAAAGATTTCAACCGTGTGCAGTAACCAGAAGCCCGACTGGACACTGCAAACTTAACAGATTCAGCTTACTAAATATCAGTGAAAACAATTTTAATAAGACTTTCAAACTTCCATATATAGCATCAATAAGTACTTCTTCGAATATAATATTTATCAGCTTAGAGAAGATAATTTCATCTAAAGCTGTAACAATTTAAAGTTAATAAATAAGAAGCTGTCAAGTGAACATCAACAAAATGGGGCGGTTACATACAAATTAGACCATTTCCCACGTCCACTGCCCTAATTATAAAGAGTCGTTCACACGTCGTGAATGATATCGGAAGTCAGCTCACTGCATGCGGTCTTCACTCGGTCTTTACTAGATTTTTTTCGATTATTGCATGCCAGTGTCATTGCGCGCAGCGTGAGGTCTTTTTGTGTGCAAATTACTTCAAATCAAAACATTTTACCTAATGCGTAGCGCAGTAGAGATCTTCTACTATCTAAAGTCCCACGCCTTCACATTTCAAAACGCTTAAATTTTTTATTATTATTTAAAATAGCACCACCAACACTCTCAACGCATAGTTGATGGCTGTCTCAGCTCGTACCCATGTGTTGAGAGTGTTGGTGGTGATTTTTAAATACCTTGAAGCGTTTTGAAATGTGAAGGCGCGGGACTTTAGATAGTAGAAGATCTCTAAGTAGATCGAATGTAAAGAAAATAAGGTTTTGTATTTGTTTTTCATTCAATACAGAAATATAGTTTGGTAGATCTATTAAGTATAAGAAAAATATTCCTCGCTACATACTGTGAAAAGCTTTGTGAAGTTGATATGCAACAAAAGGTGCTGACTTTTTTATATGCCTCTGCCTAGATAACTACACTCAACAGTAATGAAAACGGGTCAGTTTGTATGGAAATTCCTATACAAAGCGACCCGATTTCATTGCTGTTGAGTGTATATTGTGTCATTCTACTTATTGCCAGCTTCCGTTACATTCCAATTAAGGTTAATTTAAAGGCTTTATCTTAGATGACTAATAATGTAGATGATGAATAACACATATTTTCGGAGTTTATAAAAAGGACCAACGCTTTAGTAGCGCGAAAAAAACATACTAAAAAATAAATTCACTTCTGAACACGATGTTAAGGCATGTTAAGGCTTGAAGCACGGAACAAATCCCCGGCTACAGTAGAAAAAGGTTTCTTTTCACCGCCCGCGATATTTTATCATTTCATATTTCGCCGTTCCCACGTCTACGGCGGTAAAAAGTGGTCAACGGGCCGCGAGCGAGCCAAAAAACTGCGCTGTGATGATGCCTTGTATTAATAGACAGGGCATGAGGTCGAAGCTTTAAATTGTCTTGTTCGCATGTATGTGAGTAGCGGGAAAACGTTTCAGAAGGAAATTTCTACGCTACCACAGCTAATTCAGAGTATTTCTACGAGTAAGTAATGGAATCATTTTGACCACTTACCATCAGGTGGACTGTGCGCTCGTTTGCCTATACCACCGATATAAAAAAAAAAACATTATGTAATATCTGTCATGTTCTGTTGTAATGAAAAGTGTTTTAATTATGATTAGGTACTTATGTACCTACCTTCTTTCTCTCTCTTGTTCTGAGTCCAGAACTTTATGTACACATTATAGAATTGATTTATTTTAGCACTAATCGAAAAGTACCTACTAAATAGAAAGTTTAATAAATATTCAATATCTTAACAATTGTCTACAAACTTTGTATTTGGTTTTTTTTTAAATTGAGTTTAAACTTAAATGTTTTTTTAACTTAAATAATTTATTATCTACAAGAATCAAAGCTTCGTGCCACATCTACAATCGAAACAAATCTATACGCCGCCGCGACGCGAAAGATTCAGTAGACAAACATAAGGCTTCATTTTATTTATTTAAAAGATACGCCTACAACCCGAACAAATTTGGTCAAAGGATAATTTATTGTGCGTATCTGACTTATAGCTTTGTTCTGGATTCATTCAGCAGGTGCGCGCGTGAATGAATGGAATGAACGATTAAAGACGGACAGTGTAAACACGACTTTGTTTGGGAGGCGGGGGTGCTTGGGAACCGATAGTGTCCTGTGTGAAAAATGATAATAAAATCAAATGGGTAGACGAACATAATCCTAACATTTATAACTATTAGCATAGCCTCTGGAAGCCGTGGTGGCCTAGTGGTTCGACCTACCGCCTCTCATGCCGAGGGTCGGGGGTTCGATTCCGGCTCGCACCTCTAAGTTTACTTATGTGGGAAATTCAATTTGAATTAACCACTGTGCTTTTCGGTGAAGGAAAACATCGTGAGGAAACCTGCACGCAACTGCGAAGTAATTCAAAGATGTGTGTGAAGTCCCCAATCCGCACTGGGCCCGCGTGGGGACTATAGCCCAAACCCTCTCGTGATGAGAGGAGGCCTGTGCCCAGCAGTGGGACGCAAATAGGCTGTAGTAGTAGCATAGCCTCTCCCATATAATCCGTGCTGGAAAATTGGTATAAAATGTAGCTTATGTCGGTTGGGAATAATGTACAGACCAGTTCATTAACATGTGTACACTTTTGGAACTTATGACAACGAGGCAAGGAAGGTGCAAGTGTACAAATTGGCGAACTCGACGCTTTCTGCTTGGTGTAAGATGTTTTCAAATCAGTTGAGTCATTTTCTTGTTGATCCATTAGAAACATACAAATAATATCTTTCCTCTTTATAATCTTTTATATATATAAAACAAGAAACTGACTGATCGATCAACGCAGAGCCGATATTACTGGTCGTAGATAGCTGAAATTGAGGAGCCCTAACAGAACAAAACGGGATTTTTCAGTTTAATATTTCTGCGCATACGTAGTTGCGAGGAAAAGCTGGTTATGTTCATATTTCCTTCTAGCCTTAAGAAAATGAGTATAGTTCTATGACCTATAAAATGGTATACTAGCTTATAAGACGAAACCGGTGCCACCCAGTCTGCGCCTGTGTTACTTGCTAACTAAGGTTATTTATACTTACTTACTTGCCACCTTTCCGGTTTTAGCAGGGCATATTTGGTTTTTTAAGGCATTCACTGCCTCCAACGCATATATGCGTTTTGCTGACTTTCCCGCAGTGCCTCGAACGCACATGTGCGTTGCAATGTCCCCTTAATGACAGATGTGGCACCTGGCGAAAGTTCGTAAAAAGAAGTGGCAGTGAATGCGTTAAATCGTGTCTGGCCAAATATTTATGTAGTAGCTTCTGCCCGCGACTTGGTACGCGTGGAATTTAAAATTGCCGATAACTTTTCTTTATGACATCCAATTTTAATCAAACATAGCTTATATATTGCTCCAAATGATGCTCTATCTACCTTTGAAAACTGCATTAAAATCGGCTCAGTAGTTTCGGAGATTAACTCTAACAAACAGACAGACAGAAAACATGTTTAAAATCGCTGTTTTGTGGTCTATCATACACCTTTAGACCTCCCGTTCCTTTTTTTGAACTTTTCTTTCTATGTAGGTACAGATACGCCGGGTTCTGCCCCTTTAGTATAGTATAGATAGATAAAAGAAGATAGATTTAGTCAGGCTTTTTGTTAGTGCTCGTAGCGGGAGCAGAGCATTATGTGGCTATTCAGCTTGGATGTCCGGCTAAGGGTGAAATGTCCGGCCAAATATGGGTTAGGGTCCGGCTTTTTCATTTTAAGTGTAACTATACCCTAGCTGTAACAAGTAGCAGTACAAATACACGGAATGGTCAGCGCCGTGGGAGCCGCCGGCGCAGGTGCTCACGCCTGCGCAATCGCTACCTGACTTACTTTGTTGAAGTCGGACGGACCACGCGGCCGTTTGCGTTCGGGATAGTTCCGTATTTAAGAATAAATAGGAATTAATCTTGGTTTTCGTAAAATAAACGTTTGTGGCTAATTTTGGGGCATCATGGGTCGATCATACAATTCATTCCGGTTATTTTCAAAGTAATTAATTGATCAGTGCTCGGAGAAATTTTGAAGAAATCATATTATAAGTAGTCGTTGGTTTTAAGAATAAAGATTTTTTTTGTGTTAATAACAATACTTATTACTTAGTTTCCTTAAGTCCGCCTATTCGTTAGATAACAGCATAGACCCAAACCCAAACACTTTCGATACAACCTAACGTAATACTCAAATAAGTACCTACTCACTGCAAGCTTGGTTACTCCATCGTGTACAATAAAATCGTTTAAGATCACCAACAAAGCAAATAGGATTATTTACCGCCATTGCACAATACTCATTCATGCTGACGCCAAAAACTTACATTTTCATTCCCACACCCCGTAACAGAACCAAAAGGACTGCAACCGTGAAAGACCCAATAGACGCGTCGAGTACTTCGGTCATTTAACTTTTTAAAAGTTTGACGTACGCCTGTCAAGTCGACAAAAAATTTGCCGCCTTTTGCATTTGTTCCGGGCATAGACAAGTGCAACTTGACGTGGTTATTTTTTGAGCAATGATCGATTAGATACGATTTTTGTGATTGCTCAACCGATGTTTATCCGGTGTACACCTTACTTTACTCCCACGATTTATTTTTTGTTGGTTTTATTAGAATGTCCATTGTAACCAGTATAACTATTCTGCTGTGCACAGATACAATGTATGGTCTGTTATCAGCTTATCTTTTAAACGAGCTGTCTGCCAATATTTAACTCATTATTTAAAACTATCTTCTGCCCCCAACTTCACCCTTAGAAGAAGCTTCTGCGACTGATTGGTTACTGGAAAGTGGGAAGAAACCGGGAGCATTTTCCGACAGCACCTACAGCGACAAACGAATCTACATTTCACTTAGATCTAACAATAGCAAGAGATAAATAGTTATAAAAAATGTCTTGAACTAGGATCAATGCCGCAAATCAATCAGTGAGCTAATGATGCAACTTCCGAACGCTACCGCAAAATGGCGACCACCCATTGCGCTTGCGCATGATTTGTCATCGCGCTAATGATCGAGGGGATATTCAAATGATAACGGCAAGGGGGACGCAGAAGCGTACGTGTCATTGCGGTATCTCATTTAAGTATTGTTAAAATCTTCAAATACACAGCCTGGGGTGGCCTAGGGTCTGATGCGGGGCGCAAAAAGGATTTCATAGGAAATCTATCGATATACAGGGACCGTCAAAACGTCACGGCGTTGAAACTGAACTTAAAGTAGCTGGATTAAAAGTTCAATTGGAGACGCGTCGAAGTTCCCTACAAATTTCCTATAAAATCACTTTTGCACTTCGAATGAGGCCCCTGTTTGAGTTTCAGCATTTTAAACGATGCGTCTAGGAAGAATAGGAAGCGCAATTCAATTCTTATAATAATTCATTGAATCTACCAAGTCCAATAGGGTGTTGGATTTTTTAAATTTCACCTCACGGCGGATTTAATATAAATCGATTTGATCGTTAGCAATTGACGTGAATTAACCATTGCAAGTCGTCAACATTAGATACATAAATCAATCCGCAATAGATCCCCAACAATGCTCTATGGCTCTAACAAAGATCATTGTGGTTGTCTATGGCCGCTCTATGAGCACCCCGTATAGGCACTATGCAGTTTGTGTGTGTGTGTAAAAAATTGTGAAGTGCATGCATGTGCACTGATTTTTGTGTATTTCACAGGCGTCGCGCATCTGGCATCACTTGGCGGCAGGTTAGCGGGTAAGACGGTGGTGCTAACCTGGACGGACCTAGCACCAGGTCCTACCACATTACAAGTAAAGAGTAATAATAGGGTGAATAACGATACATTATATTTCCATGTACAGGCAGCAGATATAGCGAGGTGTTGTCTCTGTAAAAAAAGGGGACAGGAAAGGGATCAGTCATCTCACTTTCAAGGACTGTTTTCGAATAACGGACTAGACTAGAGTATTGGCTAAATAGAGGAATGAGTAATTCGAAAGAAAACTAAGGCCTATATCCGAAGTCTTAAATAGGGATCTCCCTGATCCCTATGGGATCGCTCACGCATCAAGTTGAACTTTAAATCTAGCTGCTTAAAGTTCACGCGACGCGTGAGCGACCCTATAGGTCACAGGGCGATCCTTATTTTAAGACTTCGAATGATGCCTTCGAATGACCCCTGAAAACTACATTTTATTGGTTAATAATAAAACTAAAGTGGGATACTTATCTTCTATTTTACTTGTTAGGAAGGTGTAGCGTACGATATCCCCGTAACAGTACACACCGCAATTGGTCATTGCGGCCCATCGACACCGAAATCCTATGATCCCCCATTAAGAAACCATAAGATCTCGAATGCGTTGCCTACCCTGAGGCCTAAGATGGAATGCCTCTGTGCCAGAAATTACACCGGCTGCCGGCTGGAATGCGAACTATTTGAGAAGGTAAGTACCTATTTTTATTTTAGAGTTCGTCTTTTGGGTGAACTTTGACTTCCTTCATGAAATCTTCGAGGAACGCCGTTAACTCGGGCCGGGATTTGTTGATCGCCTCGAGAGACTTCTTGCTGCTCGGTTTCTCTACAAACCGTAGCATCGACTGCAGCAGCGCCTTGACGTCGCCCCGGCCGCGATACACGGCCTTGCAATACGGCTTGATCAAACGCATCAACTCGAGCACAGGCGGCAGCACGTCTTTATCCGCTTTGCTCAGCGCCCACAGCTCCTTAAAAACATTCGACAGTCCGTTGCAAACGAGTGGCGTCGAGAGTCTCTCAATCAAACCGATCTGCTGATAGAGCCTCTGCGAAACGAAATTAACTTTACTCTTCCGCGACTTCATCGTGCGCGCCTGCTCGTGCTCATTTATGATCTTGCCAAAAAGCTGCAGTATCGAACCGACCATGGGCCTATCCAACTTGGGCAGCTGCTCGTAGAACGGCTCTAGACCTTTCATTTTCATCACGCGCGCCTGCGACGCCGGATTGTCAGGCAACCAAACCGACAACACTTCTATTGCTAGCGCTTTCAAAGCCACATCATCGTCGTTCTCGAAAATATCGAGCACCTCGTCGAGAATTCTGATTGGAACGGCCGCTGTTCGCATCGCTTCTGGCGCGATGTTGAACAGAATCTTCGTCAGTGTGAGGAGGCGGTTTCTGAGGGGTGTGTTATCGATCAGTAGATTGGGCGCTATGATGGTATCAAACCCATGAGATGAGAGGAAGTATTCAGCGTTCTTCGTGTCCTCAAGTAAATCTATGATGTCGTCTAAAACTTCCGTCATCTTCTGGTACAGTTCGACGGGTTCTGTTTTCTGTGAGTCGTCTGTGAGTTGCAGGTCGACGCGCCTGTCGATGAGATCGGCGGTGGCATGGAAGTCATCCATGAGAGACGCCAGCTTCTCCGTGACTGGGTCGATTTCCACGCTTTCTGGACTCAGCGTTACCGGATCCTGAAACGCTGAAAAAATGCCTTTTTTAAACAAAAGTCCATCAGTGAACGCGATGGTGAATTTGCCTAAGGCCTGGGCCAAGCGCTGCCAGATAACTGTGGTGTGATAAATGCTAGAAATTGTGAATGGGATGGTTTTGCCATTGCCCAGGGTGGCAAACACCGCTCACCCACCTCTTTGTATACGTAACACAATTTGTGTTATCTATAATGTACTAACTTCTGCCCGCAACTTCACCCGGGTGGAGTTCGGTTATCGCGTCCCCGCGGGAACTATGCGTCTACCGGGATAAAAAGTAGTATAGGTCCTTTCCCGGGAGGAGTCCCGGATAGTTGGAGAACTATCTCCACACCAAATTTCATCTCAATCGGTCCAGCAGATGAAGCGTGAAGAGGTAACAGACAGACAGACAGAGCTAGCTAACTAGTTACTTTCGCATTTATAATATTATAAGTATATCGGAGTAAATTAGTGTAAAGTCTCCTCTTGATCCACGTGAGAACTATAGCCCAAACCCTCTCGTGGTGAGAGGAGCCCCTATGCCCCTTCAGTTGGTTGTACACTTGGGCTGTTGTATAATAGTGCATTCGGTTGTGATACCTACTTGAGTCAACAGCGTCATCTTCCGCCACCACCAGCTTCCCAGCGATCAAAGCGGCAACAACGCACGCTGCGACATAATTATACATTTCGATCAATCTGAATAACTCAATCTGAAACTAATGCGAAGCTTTCCTTCCCAATCAATTTTCACGACACTGACGTGGAAATCATTCTGGATGTTCTGGACGGATGACAGAAATTTGAATAGGGAAAACTTGTAGAGGACGAAGCTAAGGAGGTGATATTAAGGCTCTGAATCGAGTAGACTACGTAGACTTATATTTATAGCTTATAAGTACGTTACGAATTAATATATGCGTGCTGTAAACTATAAATATTTATAAAGTTTATAAACAATATAAGACAGAACGTCAATGCACATATAGAAGACGAAACACACAAAAAAGACACGTCAAAGAGTATCCAATTCCGTGAGCTTGAACCTCGTTGTTCTTAGCATGATCCGATATATTAATAGTCTTATTACTAACCTTGTAACCCAGCTAAAAAAAATCAACATGTCAACAACTTTGTCCCACTGATTGTAATAGAAAATTTAAATATGAATACGGGAAACGCGACCGGCTTAGCGGGCTGAAGATGTGCGATGACAAGTGCGCAGTGGGGTGGTGCGGGACCGGCGGCTTCTGTTACTGCTGCTACTCCACGAAGACCGCCGTCTGCATCATCTCTTTCGTTAGTTTGGTGCGTATGTTTAGTATCTTTTTACCACCACCACCACCACCACCACCACCACTACAGCCTATTTACGCCCCACTGCTGGTCACAGGCCTCCTCTCATCACAAGAGCGCAGCAATAGGGAATCTTTCTGTCCCTATATTCAAGACTTCGAATAGAGCCCCTGATTTCAATCGGGTAATTAGTCTCAGCATTTCAGCCGAAAGACGTCCACTGCTGGACATGGCCTTCTCCAAAGCTCACTCGGACCGGTCCTGTGCTACTCGCTTCCACCAACCTTCCCGCTACCTTCACGACGTCGTCGCTCCATCTTGCTTGTTGGACGCCTACAGACCACTGGGCCACGACTTCGGGCGCCAGCGGCAGCGGCGAACGTTTGACGGACACATTACGAGATCGTGCGTGACGCCCGCCGCGCATCGGTTAGCAACCGTCGCGCGCAATAATAATATGCCAGTGTAAAACGCCATCAGTGGCCGAACCCACGACATTCCATACAAACTGAACGTAATCTGCACACTGAATTATTATCTTATTCAAATAGGTGCGCGTGTGGGCGAGAGTGCACGTTCCGACCGGTTTTACTATGGTAAGCAGCGCACGTTCGCTGCGGGCGGTGTGAGGTAACTTGTGTCGCTGTGGGGCGGAGCGTGTCGCTACTGGGACGATGGTACCTATTAGGTATACAGCCGTTATTGGCATAATTAAAATGTTGCAGCTGGCGACAGCGGCGGACGCGTGCTTCGACGATTGCTGCGTGTGCTTCTGCGACGCGCGCGACAATGTCAAGACGCTCCGGCTCGTGATGCGCGGCCTGTTCCAGGTCGCCAACGTGCTCCTCATCATCGCCTGCATGCTGGTAACCGCTTACACATCATGAAGAGGTCATCATCATCATCAAAAGGTGTTCGCCAGCTCGCCAGCTACAAAACGGGATAAAAAAGGAGACGTTTCTATTGCCGATTCGTTAACTGGGTAACATAGTGGGACTTTTCTAATTAAAATGGCGACGATTTCGTTCTGGTACTCGCCGACTGCTGCCGCGGTACGCACGCAACGCTCTCTCGACTCGTGCGTCTAAATAAACAACCAAGATACTCGTTGCCACGCACCTTGTAACCTAGTGCCAGTGATTTCACCGGCTGCCAACCGTTTGAACGCCAAGGACACCACCTAAAGTTGCCATGCACTACAGTGACCACGCCAATGACAACTAAAGGGTGTCTGCTGTCTGCCTAAGCTAGGGTGCATTTTGATCATGAATGAAATGTATGTACATTAAATTAATAAAAACAGAACTAAAACGATTCATAATTATGTAATTATGAATCGTTTTAGTTCTGTTTTTATTGATTCACACGTTACGTTAAATCACTGTCAACTGGGTGGCCTAGCGATTCGCATGTCTGGAGTTCGAATCCGGCTCGCACCTCTGAGCTTACATATATGTGCGAAAGTCAATTTGAATTTACCTCTCAGCTTTTCGGCGAATGAAAATATCGTGAGAAATAAGGATGCGTCTGAAGTCCCCAATCCGCATTGTGCCCGCGAGGGGACTATATCCCAAACCCTCTCGTGATGAGAGGCGGCTCCGAGGCGTGTCCTAGCAGTGGGACTTATACACGGTGGGTCAGAAAATATGGCAAATAATTAACCCACAGTATCGGCTATCGATTCTAAGCATATTGTATAGGTCTTTATTGCCTAAAAATATTGTATATGGGATTGGTTGTGTGAGCGACGCCTGAATCCTATACAAAATATATTTTTTTACCAACTCAAAAAAAATTAAAGACCTATACAATATACTTAGAATCGATAGCCGATACTGTGGGTTAATTATTTGCCATATTTTCTGACCCACCGTGTATAGGATGTTGTGGTGTTGGTCGATATGATACTAAGTAGATATATGTTTAAATTGTTTCTTCTAATCAGCTCTGAGTGTGGGTTTTTAAAGTTAAAATTTGACATTTGCTACATAGAATTTGATGTGGTAGGACCTGGTGCTAGGTCCGTCCGGGTCGGAACCACCGTCTTAACGGCTAACCTGCCGCCAAATAGCAGGCTCGCACTGTTGTGTGCCGGTAGGGGGTTAAGGCAGCCGGTGAGATTACTGGCACAGAGGCATTACATTACATCTTAGACCTCAAGGTAGGCAACGCATTCGAGATCTTATAGTTTCTTAATAATAAATGATAAGATTTCGGTGTCCATGGGCCCCCAGTGACCGCTTACCATCAGGTGGTCTGTGTGCTCGTTTGCCTATCATACAGCACATAGATAAATAATCTGTTTTCTTACCGTCCGTAGCCAAAACAAAGCGTTTTGTGGATAAAGGAACCAAGCCTTAGATAATTTTGAGAGTTGACTTGAGCTCCCACCCGCTGTATCCGCCTCCGTTTGTCCGCAGGAGAACGCCTCCCTGATGCAGATCTACGTGTGGTACACCCTTGGTTTCCTGACCCTCGGGTTCGCGGTGGCCCTCGCTGAGACCCTGCTGAACTACCCCGTCGCCAGCCCCACGCGCCGCAAGTGGTGCCTCGTCAACTTCCTCACGGAGGTCGCCTTCCTCTTCGGTAAGCCGTAAGCCCCATGGTCTAGAAAACAAGGTCTGCTACTCCGGGTTGTGACACCGGCACGTCAATGTCGAGAGTAGGTATGCCCATCACTAAAGCGCATTCGATACTTCGATCGGGTTTTGTTTTGACTGTAAAGTTGGTTCGGTCTAAGAAAACAAAGTCTGCCGCTCAGAGTCGCGTGACACCGGCACATCAAAGTCGAGTTGCCACTTTATTGCAATGAAACAAAAATGAAGGAAATATTTTCTGCTGTTGTAATGCAAAATAAATTGTTTCTGTATTACAATTGTCATTTACTTCTTTAAGCACACAAAATGGAACAAGTTAAAAACGAATGAACGTACGTAATAAAGCAAGGTAACAGTTTATTGTGTCAAAGGTACTTTACAGGTTTATATTGGAGGTTTCAGGGCCTATATTCGAAGTCTTTAAATAGGGATCTGCCTGTTCCCTATAGGATCGCTCACGCACGCGTCAAGTTGAACTTTAAAACTAGCTGCTTAAAGTTCACGCGACGCGTGAGCGATCCTATACTATAGGGAACAGGGAGATCCCTTTTTAAAGACTTCGAATATAGCCCCAAATGTACTTACTACATTAGACTGCATACTGTTAGACCCCCAACTTAATAGTCTTATTTTTCAGTTCTCTACAGATGTTTGCCGCTGGTGGACATGTACAGAAAGGAACTCATCTATGCCCCCAAATGACTAGACCCATCCGTGACGTTAAGCTAATTAACTTATAAAAAATATATACCTAATTTATTTCCTCACTATATCTATTTATTACACCTTTCCACATTTCCGAAATCTCCAGTGGGAAATAAATTACTGCTTGCTATGAAACACTTGTAGTTCTTACATATCTATTTGAAATTTTATTCGTCAATGTCAATGTTGACATTGACAAAATAAATTATCATAATAATGATATTATCGACGCGGAATCGGCAAAAGCCAATAGAAAAAAAGCTTTATGTCCACGCAATAAGAGCTTAACATTCATGGTTCATCTCGGATCGGCTCAGCCGACGCGCCGACGTCCTATTCGCTCTTATTACGTAGACAGCTTTTTTCTATCGGCTATTTACTACCAGCCCCAGAATACGGTTTCAAATTTCTTCGTACCCACTTTATTACATTATAAAAACTGATTAAATTGATCTACAATTTTGATTCTCTTTTTTACCTATTCCCAAACGTGAAAATACATAATAGACTATAGCCCAAACCCTCTCGTGATGAGAGGAGGCCTGTGCCCAGCAGTGGGACGCAAATAGGCTGTAGTAGTAGGTACCTACACATATTTAATCAATAAATTGTAGGCAGCTGCTCATCTGATAAAAAAAATCCCAAAAAAACTAAGCGATCAGAGGCTTAGAGGCTAAGCTTTTCAGGCACTGCGCCTATATTCGAAGTCTTTACATAGGGATCTCGCTGTTCCCTATAGGATCGCTCACGCGTCGCGTGAACTTTAAGCAGCTAGATTTAAAGTTCAACTTGACGCGTGAGCGATCCTATAGGGAAAAGCGAGATCCCTATTTAACGCATTCACTGCCACTTCTGTTTTACGAACTTTCGCCAGGTGCCACATGTGCGTTCAAGGCACTGCGGGAAAGTCAGCAAAACGCATATATGCGTAGGTGGCAGTGAATGCATTAAGACTTCGCATAGAGCCCCTGGTGTCGCACCATGGTGAGAACTAAAGTCAGAAGATCAAAAAAACGACACGATATGTTTTAAATAGTTTTCTTTTTATATTTTTTGTACTATCTACTATATACATGGTGAATTAAATATCTATAGAAAAAAAAAACATCCAACGTAATTCTAGCTAGGTAATACAAGAAAAGCGGCCCGGGTCGTTCATTTGAATGAAAACAAACAAATATACATTATTTCGGTACTTTTATCCCGTGGGATTTGTTAATCCCTGGACAGTTCATTGATTATACATAATTAATTATACTAAACAAGACGCTCCACTCCATTTGGCCCAAAGTCACAACATAATTAAAAAGAAATTTCATATCTAACGGATGTCTTACAGCACAGTGTAGAAAATAAGTAAAGTATGAAAATATCGACACCATTGATCAAATAAATAAAAAGAGATCCCGAGCTAACGTCCGTACACATTCTCTCTTAAAATGCGTCTTTTCAGATGATCTGATATAGTAATAAATATATTTTATTCCGAAAAATTGCACTTAGAGGTTAGAATTTTGTTTACCAACTGAGGTTTTACGGAGTTTACATCTTACGCCGCTGTACTTAGTAGCTCGGGGCCGATCTGACAAGACTGCTTCGTTAACCGTTTATATGGTTTATAACTGTTAAATATAGTTCAAATTACACTGTTAAAAGGACTTTGAATGCTGTAGTGAGTAGCTGAGTATTGTTAAACACAGTGGATCTGCTTTCATGAATAGGGTTTAAAATTAATACACAACAAAATTGAAAACTTCTGCTTTTACCATTAAAATTAAATTAAGCAGAGATTTATCACCTCCGTGTCGACTATTATTGTATTGGAACCTCGGCGTTTTCAGCAAAAAAGGTACATTTTGATGCAAGTGCGAGAATATTGACATTACACTAAGACTCCCTAGTTATTTCGCCCGAGCGAAAACGAGGATCAAAATTAGGGAAGTGAAAATGTCAATTTCGCAAGTGTACCAAACGACTTATTTAATACGCTTGCGAGAAAAATAAAAGTAAAAAAACAGGTTCACGAAAAAAAGTTAAAAGCACTAATTCGCAAAAGCCTCGCCCAATAGGGTGTCCAAAAAAACATGATCAAAGAGGAATTATGATGATCTCTTATAAAGAACAAACATATAGTCAGGTATGGTGGCCCACCATATTTAACAATTATCCGATTTAGGGTCCTCGCCCACGGCGCCTTTTTGTAGCGATGCTGTTTGCGACGCTACTCATATCGCTATCCTTTTTTTACATCAAAAAGTAAAAAGGATAGCGATAGGATAGCATCGCTACTAAGTCCCCGTGGACGAGGGCCCTTACTGTCGGAAATAGGAATTTACGAATATTTTTCCACGAAACTATGATAATGTGATGCTTATTACAGTGGAGTTCATTAGTATAATATGTGTACCTTTTTCGACGCTTTTCCAAGGGAGTGAGGTGGAAAAGTTTGTCCATATTGACGAACTCGACTGTAATACTTAGATGTAATCTAATTTATTTTTAGGAGTTTATTTATCTACTCATATTCATTGAAGGCTTGTGCCCATCTGTGGGACAAATAGGCGGTTGTGGTACAGTCAGCAGCAGAAGTAGATAAGCTGTCCAGGTGTTCAAAATGACCTACACACGCCCTTATTCTTAAGACGTTAAGGGCGTGTGTAGGTCATTATGAACACCTGGACAGCTTATCTACTTCTGCTGCTGACTGTACTCTTCTCATATGGTGATACGTAAGGCGGGCCGATCGATACAGCTTATAGTATCTAGTGTGGAGCAACCTAAACAAACGGACAAAACTACATAATATTGTTTTTTTTTTTTCATTATTACATATCTCTCAATTTCAACTAAACAAGTTGAGATCTCCATTCACACATCTCAGCCTTTTTATTTATTTTATTTTATTGTTACAAAAGCCGTCAAATAAGACATTAGGTTAGGAAATGAGCTGACGGCCCATGCCAGAGCAAAATGAACCTTGTCGCTAAAAGAATTTATACTAGGCCGTCAACTTATTCTCTAACTGTACAGTCGAGTTCAGAAATACATGATCAAAACTTAAGATATAAACTCGTTAGAGTTGTGTATATCTTTTATAACATGTAATTGATTCGATATTAATGGACTCGACTGATACAAAACAACCGTTTATGATTGGTGTTGGGTGTTCAAGGACCCCTAAGGCATTGTCACGTCGACAGCTTACATCGGAAATTTAACTATGTGCCAGTACGACACAAATGATCCCGTATGGATTCACCGCTAGAGGCGCTGGTGTCGCGTGAGGTTCATAAATTGGGGGCTCTGAAACTTCCAAATGTCACAGTGACACTATTGTATGTTATAAAGGCATGGAGCTTGAGCGGTTGCCTTCGATGCGCAGAAGTCGAAAATAAGGTCTCATCGGCAGTGGGGCGCTGGACGCAGCAGGCGCTGTGCCGTCCGCGCACGCTTATTGGCCCATCAGTCGTAAACATGTGCAGAAATCCCCTCTACTTTCGCTCACCGCTCAAGCTCAATAAGCTAATCATCTTATATCAACTACGGTAAAAATGGACAACTATGGTTTTTCATTTTCCGTATGTTGTGTGACCTGATTTCTTTTTTCATGTCATTCATTCAACTATTTTTTAAGGGTATCCAGTTTTATGTTAAGCATTTCAATACTATAATAGAGATCCTTGATCCTGACTCGTGACAATATTGAACGGCATTCTCATCACTATAACTTCGTAGAGCATTAAACACAAAATGAACTAGGCATTCAATAACAATATCTATAACTACGTAATAATAATTAACAATAGTTAAAAGCGTTCTCAGATTCTTGGCGTCATTACATTTGTCCTAATGTTTACGTTTAGTACAGAGTTTATAAATATCTAGCAAGTCGCGTATTCAAAAATATGTCGACTTTAACTTTTGGACTTACACCAGAACCAAGAGATTTCAAAGCGCTACCGTTGCACTCCATCATTTATTAACTTACGAGTTAGCCCGGCGAACTTCGTATCACTCGAAGGGAATTCCTTCATGAATTATTCGTCTTTTTTTAGGTGTTCCTTTACACTTTTCCCGGTTTTTTTTCTTTCTAATTATTCCCAGAAGCCCAAGGAATAAAACAAAAAAATAGGTCTAGCAGTTCTGGAGCCTTAGCCAGACTAACACACGGCAATTCATTCTTATATATAAAATTCTCGTGTCACAGTGTTTGTAACCAAACTCCTCCGAAACGGCTCGACCGATTCTTATGAAATATGAAGTGCATGTTCAGTAGGTCTGAGAATAGGACGTATCTAAGCTATTTTTCATAGGTACCCAAAAAAAAATTCTAAGGCGGTACGAAGTCCGCGGGGTCAGCTAGTTTTTATATATAAGAAGAAGAAAAAAGATTAGTAGATGCACAGAGAGGGGTACAGAAAAGATCCCGTTGTGTTTGGAAGAAAGAAAGAAAATATATTTGTCTCCGCAAGGACCCCCATAAAATGAAAAATAAAAAAAATGAATTGCCGTGTTTTCGGAAAAACAAACGGAACAACTAGAAAAGAATAATAACTTTGTATGGGAATCCGTGTATAAGATACTCATGGACAAATGTAATTACGTTCATATTAGTGTGTTACATATAAACAAAATTCAAATCGGTTTACAATCATCAGTCGCCATTAAATCGTTGTTTACAATCATCAAACATCACTTAACAACCGTAACAAATATGATTGACTTTCTCTCAAATATGAGACCTAACGTTTGGTCCCGTTCAATTTTAAGTTCAAATTAAACAAAATGCAAACAATTTAAAACGATTTTTTTTTTAATTCATCCATTACAAAGTTTATATAATCGTTACTCTGTGGTTTAATTTTTCATTTCATTCCTAATTTTCCAATTAGAGAAAGTTGAATTAATAATCTTGTGTTGTTTATGTGGAATTTATTGGATCAATTCATTGATTTACTGACGACCAACAATTGTAATAAATAACTTCGAGTGTCGAAATGTACTTCCAATATCACGCTACATAGCATCTATTCAATACAAAAATCTCCAAACAGTCTTTGTTCGTTCACAAACTTAAACACTCATAATAAAGAGCACGCTTGAGCATGGAAAACGTCCAGAAGCGGTACCTAAAAATAACCTAATCCTAACTGACACTCTGATTGGCTATCGACACGACCGGCTGTTGGTTATTGGCAGCGATGACGGTTGAGCCGGGGGGTATTTTTTGGGGCACCATTCCGTCGATGTGCCGGTATTTTTTCAGTCGCGTCCACTGGCCGTTGTTGTAGTTCATTTGGAAGTGCATTTCGGACAGCATCGTGAGGTAAGTGTCGTCCGATTGTAGAACGTTCTCGATGTTCTCGGAGAGTTTTATCGTTACTATGTTGCCTAGGTTTGGACAGGGATTATCTGAAAGGAAAAATACGTTTATTGTTAGAGACCTTGGCTTTATCACTGTCATCTTTTATTAACTGTTATCCCAAGGGATACTTAAATTCGTTTTCATAAGCCTGTTTAATGAATATGACGAAATTAAGGTCAACTTCTAAAAATGGCAATTAGCGGACTACACGGGACGGGAACCATGCGTTTTTTCCGCTATAAAAAGTAGCCTCGTATGTCCTTGCTGTGGCGGTGG
This sequence comes from Aethes cnicana, assembly GCA_963971205.1. Taxonomy (NCBI): domain Eukaryota; kingdom Metazoa; phylum Arthropoda; class Insecta; order Lepidoptera; family Tortricidae; genus Aethes; species Aethes cnicana. Next base: position 2,425,272 of record OZ020294.1, read on the forward strand.
TTGAAACAAACAGGCAGACAAACAGAGTTACTTTGGTATTTATAATACTAGCTTTTACCCGCGACTTCGCCCGCGTGGAATTCGTTTATCGGTTTTTTTTTAATAACAAGTAGCCTATGTACTTCCCCGGGAGTCAAACTATCTCTATATCAAATTTCATCCAAATCGGTCCAACGGTTGAAGAGGTAACAGGCAGACAAGAGTTACTTTCGCATTTCTAATAATTAGTATGAATGTATAGTCTTTAAAAGCCGTGGTGGCCTAGTGGTTCGACCTACCGCCTCTCATGCAGAGGGTCGGGGGTTCGAATCCGGCTGGCACCTCTTGAGTTTACTTATGTGCGAAATTCAATTTGAATTTACCACTAAGCTTTTCGGTGAAGGAAAACATCGTGAGGAAACCTGTACGAATCTGTGAAGTAATTCAAAGATGTGTGTGAAGTCACCAATCCGCACTGGGCCCGCGTGGGGACTACAGCCCAAACCCTCTTGTGATGAGAGGAGGCCTGTGCCCAGCAATGGAACGCAAAAAGGCTGTAGCAGTAGCAGTAGTAGCACAGGGCGGACACGGCCTATAAAAGCACGATTTCGAACACAATTCGAATGAAGTGTCAATGTTTGTGTGTAAGGACGTCTTTGTAAACGTGTGTGTACCAACTACGCGGGCCAGTGATTCACTCTCCATCTCCGGATGAAACAAATGACGGTAAGGGCGAGTTGGGCGCGAGTTGCGCGCCGGCTAGATTCAGGCGGGTGATTCCGTGGCCATTCTGTATGTAGCACTATTAAATATTCTGTGCTAGTAGTATGAAGTGACTCACCCCTTGAGCCGGCCATGAAGCCGAGTATGAGCGCCTTCTCCGGTCGCGTGACGCGATTCGCGTTCCGAAACATATCCTGGGCCTCCAACATTTGTTCGCGCTGTAAACAAATATAATGTGAACATATCGAAGTGGTGTTCAAGTTGAAATTTCGTTTATTTGAAACCATTTTGAAGGATTTACTCGAAGAATAAATAAAAATATATTAAAATAAGGGTGTTAAGCACAGGCACAGGACCGGTCTGAGTGGCGCGCCTTGGGGGAGGCCTATGTCCAGCAGTGGACGTCTATCGGCTGAAATGATGATGATGATGATGAAGGGTGTTAAGTACGTTTAGCAGTAAATGTCTTTCAGCTGGAATTGATTAATATAAGACAGGACGCGATCCTGTTAAAACTAGACGTCGCGTTTTTTTATAATATTACTGATGAACATGCTGCGACTCACCTGACGGAAAGTGGTTCAAGTCTATTGGTGTGTGTACACCAAAACATTCTAAACAGTTCCTCGGAACACTCCCCTATTATACAGTTAGTGCAACTAAATGTAGTAATGTAATTGATAACTAGCCGTCTCTCGCGGTATTACCCGCGTAGATCCCAATTTTCCCGTTCCCGCGGGAATTTCGGGAATTCCTCTCTTAGACTCCCTTGCACTCACTAAGGAACTTACTTGCCATATTTCAGCTCTCTACGACCAGTAGTTTCGGCTGTGCGTTGATCGTTCAGTCAGTCAGTTTCTTCTTTTATACAAGCCGTCACCGGCGTCGTAGGTCTCATTTTCCCCCCGTTTCACTTTCGGGGATTCCGCTCTTAGTGCTCCCCTAAGGAACCTACCTGCCAAACTTCAGCTCTCTACGACCAGTAGTTTCGGCTGTGCGTTGATCGATCAGTCAGTCAGTCAGTTCCCTCTTTTGTAATAGAAAAATAGACTTACGGTGAGCGATAATCCGCGGCGAGGCATCAGCGGCGCCGCCTGCGCGGCCGGCGCCGGCGCAGCTTGTGTTAGCTGCACCTGACGCACACAATCACATATTGTCACAAGGATATAAGTATAAGGGCCTAACTAGAGCCGACATCTGAATTTGGAACAAACTTTCGTTTTGTCTGACTGAAGAAGATAGGCGGGGCGGGCATTGCTATTGGAAGATGATCGAAATTTGAACGTCATTACAGCATCGATTTCGATTTTGTGAAATGAATTTTACTGTATGACACAGATAGGAAATTGGCTTTGACAGAACTCCCTTTCATAACGGATGTCATTAGTAGCGATTTTCGAACGCATCATAGAGGGTTTTTGAAGTGTATTGAGTGTAGATATTACAAATCTTGACATTTAATTTAGGTAGGTAAGTGATTATTTGAATGGCTAAATACTAATATTATAATAATTTTGCTTGTTTGGAACCTTATTTTATATTTTCGCATGCCAGTTGCTGGTAAGGTATACTTAGCACTTAAAAAATTTATATATTATCATCTTATGTACTACATTTTATGCGAATAAAGATTGATTGATTGATAAACATTATTACCCAACCATACATTTTGTATGCGTTCGGAATGTCCGAGTCGGAATTCCCTTGCGGGATTCCGTTACGGAATTACCAACACGGACAGACTAGCCCCAGGTCCTACAAGTCCTAAATATAATGGCATCGATGTAATCAACATGTACAGTCAGCAGCGGAAGTAGATAAGCTGTCCAGGTGTTCAAAATGACCTACACACGCCCTTAACGTCTTAAGAATAAGGTCGTGTGTAGGTCATTTTGAACACCTGGACAGCTTATCTACTTCTGCTGCTGACTGTATGTATGTATGTATGTTTGTACGTACCTGTGGCTGCGGCGGCGCCGGCGCGTGCGCGGCGGGCGCCGGGGCCCGCGCCCCCACCGTCTGCGCCACTTGCTGGGAAACAAACAACGAACATTTACAACTAGTCTTTGTAACACCCACAAAAAAGCTCTAGGGCAAAGAAAAATGAAAGAAGTAGCTAAAAATACTATCCATTTCATGCAAGGTCGGGGATTCGTATCAGTCTCGCCTCGGATTCAAGCTATGTAAGATATAAATGATTCTGCCACCGTGTTGTACACTCTGCTTTTCACTACTATGGCCCATATTAGAATACCATAAAAATATGATCATAGGAGTTAATTTATGTATATGTATTATAAAAATATGACATAATTATACGCTTGCTGTCAAGCAGGATCCCATCTGTATGATCATAGCCAATATGAATATGATATTCTAATATGGGCCCATGAAAACCAGTATAAGCAGGGAGCAAAATCTTACTTTGCTCCTTGTAAGCGGGGCAGAAATGTAGGGCGCAATAGTACATTATAGACCTAGGGTGGTGAATTCGTAAATGTCCCAGATAGCAGGTTTCTGTGGCCCGAACCGAAGGTGAGGGCCATAAATATGCGATCTGGGGCTTTACGAATTACCGCCCGTGGTTTGTCAAAAGTTTTACGTCTTGCCTTGGCCAAGAAGTGAGATTTTCTCTCCGCGTAGTGGGCAGAAAATCCCACTTTACGGCCAAGGGGTGATGTAAAAGTCGCATTTCACTCCCCCTGAACGGGCAATAAATTGCACCTTTTCGAATAGTGAAATTTCGAGGAGTGTAAATGCAAGTTACCGGCTTGATGTTCTGCAGCAGCAGCGCCTTGCCGCCAGGCTGCAGTAGCACGGCGGAGGTGTTGAGCAGAGTCGGCGTCGACAGCAGCAGGGGCTTGGCGCCCTGCCCCGCGATCAGCAGCTTGCCTTGTTGCCCGATCACTATCGGCTTGGCACCGGTGCCCTGCAGTTATTATATAAATAAAATTTAATAAAAAAAATAGCCTTTATTATTGAAGTTAAAAAAAAAAACTAATATTAGATCTTACTAATATGATAAAGCTGAAAGTTTGTTTGGATGTTTGTTACTCAATGACGGCCCAACCAATGCCTTTCATCCATTAGTCATCAATGTTATTAAGAGTAAGTATTTAATCGGTGTAAGAGTAAATATACCGCATTACCTGTTGTACGAGTATGGGGCTGGCGCGGGGGGCTCTCGCGCGGGTCGCGGCGGGGAGGCGTCGCGGGGCGCCGGTGGGGACGGCGGCGCGGGCTCGGCCGCCGGCGCTGCAAGTACACGCCAACTTAATATACTTTATCTACACTCATATCATAACCCTCTATGATGCGTTCAAAAACCTCACATTATGACCAGCATTATGATAAACTGTTCAGTTAAAACAGATTTCTTATCTGTGAAAATGTTTTAATAGCTGTATTAGACCATCGCATTCGATTGTCTAATAGCATTCAAATTTCGAACATCTTCGAACAGCAATGCCCGCCTATATTCTTCAGTCAGACACAGCGAAAGTTTGTTCCAAATTCAAATGTCGGCTCTATTTAGTCTATGCTTCTTGAAAATC
>OZ020294.1:2429727-2449078 GCA_963971205.1 Aethes cnicana
TAAACATTACAGAATCGAAATATATCAAATGTGACTGACTGATCTATCAACACACAGAAGCTAAGAAAGAACTTTCGGAAATTTCAGACTTGAGGTGATAAAAGGGGTTTGAAATTAAATTTTGTATGCTCTAACCGAATTTCAAGTGGACGAAGTCATAGTGAGAAGCTACTATGTGTATTCATTTTTTCCTTTAGATTCTTACGTAATAAATATTACATAGGGGGGAGGGGGCAGGCCGATTCTTATTTTTTCTTACATAGGGGAGGGAGGGGGTCAAAAACTCGCAAGAAATGTCTTACGTAATAAATGAATGGCCCCTAACCTAAGTAATCATTGAAAATAAATATTGGTGAATCCTTTGTTTCTTTGCAACTATAAAAAAATCTAGTGATCTCCCAGGTAATTGCATAGAGACAGTATTTAATAGAATTACAGCATTATTCACAGACAATTATTATATTAATCAAGAGCTCTATCTAGTCTAGAACAATATTTAACTCAATGATTAGTTGATTACTTATTTCGCACGAAAAGAACTGCTGACTTTTTATTTACATTAAAAAAAAGGATACCCTACTTTACATACTTACATTAACTATCCAAATCTTATCAACGGATCTTATCTCACAATTGATTCAGTAACCTCATAGTAGTCTGTTACATTTTCATATATTTTAAAGTCTACACTGTATCAGTATAAAATGAAATAACATTCATTGAATGCACATGCTACAATTCAATCAACCAATTAAGTCCATACAACTCTTGAGTGGCCATTGATGCATGTTGCTCTGATAACAATAATGGCTGATAAGTGATACAATCTTTCGCTCACAATTGGAAACTGACTTTATTTAGTTGCTGTAGAGATTAAATTTGCAAGTTATTGAGCTGAATCTTTATTTTAATAACTTAAATAGTATCTTGCAGGATAACTTTGTAGTTTGCATGTAGTTAGATTTCAATGTATTTAATATTATATTTTTATTTTAATACAATTAGAAACTATCTAAAGAATGTAGAGATAACAATTAAGTTAAACTACACTTCAAAACCAATTTATTGTGTTTCTATTGGTTTACAGTAATGTCTAATTGCTTGATTAAAGATCTACCTTAGTATTATTGATAAATTTATTTATTTCTTTATCTGCACTGTCCCACTGCTGGGCAAAGAATCTGAATCTGAATCTGAATAGCCTCGTTTCTGACGTCATTTGTGGTCTTGGATTTGCCATCTTTTTATCTTCTGGTCGTCAGTTTGCCAGTTGGCAAAGGCCTCCTCCAGCCTCTTCCATTCTTGTCTGTCTATTGCCACTCTGTTCCACATCACTCCTGCGGTTCGTCTGATGTCATCATCCCATCGTCGGTTTGGTCTGCCCCTTGTTCTGTAACCTTCTCTTGGGTACCATTTTGTTACAATTTGGCTCCATTTTTCCTTGCCCCTTATCATGTGCCCTGCCCACCGCCATTTTTGTGTTTTTATTTTATAGGTTATGTCTTGCACCTTGGTCTTTGATCTCATATAAGAGTTTTTTATTTTGTCTGCTTTTCTAAAGTTTAGCATGCTCCTCTCCATGGCACGTTGGCAAGTTGCAAGTTTCTTTGCGTTTTTTTCTGTTAGGCCCCAAGTTTGGCTTCCATAAGTTTTTACTGGTAGTATGCATGTGTTATAAAGTTTACTTTTGGTGTGTATGTGAATGTTTTCGTCTTTCAAGACCTCTTTTAGTGCCCAGTATCGCTTCCAACCGTTGGATATTCTTCTGTCAACTTCCTTGCTTATTGTATCTTTTGGAGCCATTAGTTGTCCTAAGTAAACATATTCATCTACATATTCAATTGTAGTTAGGCCGACTCTTATGGGATGTTTGTCGCTGTTGGTCATTATTCTTGTCTTTTCCGGGTTTAGCATTAGCCCTGCCTTCTCGCTTTCCAGAGCTAGTTCGTTTATCATTTTGGATAGTGTGTCTGGAGTTATTGCAAAGACCACAATGTCATCTGCAAATCTCAAATGTGATAAGTTCCGTCCATCTATGTTCAACCCGTAGTTATCCCAGTTTAAGTTCCTGAATATTGATTCGAGGACGGCAGTAAACAGCTTTGGAGATAGGGGATCCCCTTGCCTTACTCCTTTCCCAATATTAAATGGTTCACCTAACTTTTCAAGTTGGATCCTTGCAGTGCTTTGGCGGTATATATTTCTGATGATTCTGATGTATTTGTGTTCTATACCTTGGTCTTTCAGCGCCTCCCATATCTTTTCATGATTGAGAGAGTCGAATGCTTTGCTGTAATCAATGTAAGCCATGTAGTAAGTTAGGTTGTATTCGTTGTATTTTTCTAAAATTTGGCGTACAACGTGGATATGGTCAGTTACTGAGTAGTCCTTGCGGAAGCCTGCCTGCTCTATGGGTTGCTGTTCGTCCAATTTTCTTTCAATCCTGCTTAGTAAAATTTTAGCGACTATTTTATAAATATTTGACATCAAGCTGATCGGGCGATAGTTTCCTACATCATATTGGTCTCCCTTTTTATATAATAGGATTATGTTGGATTTAGTCCATTGTTGTGGAATTACTTCGGTGTCTATGATGTCGTTAAACAATTTGGTGAAGACCGGTATTAGGGTTTCTTTCGAATGTTTTAGTATCTCGTTGCTTATGCCATCTGGTCCTGGTGATTTATCTTTGTTTTGAGATTTTATGGCCTTTTCGACTTCTTCCTTCATTATTCCGTGAATCGCAGATGGTTCCTTTAAGTCGATTCTATCTTGGCCTGGAGTCCCTTCATATAGCTTTTTATAATATGATGTAACATTGTCCAGTATGTTTTTTCTTCGACTTTCCTCATTACCTTCACTGTTTTTCATTTTGGTTATCCAGTCCTTTGTTACTTTCAGGTCCTTATAAGCTTTTTTGATTCCTCCTGTATTTATTATGTGTTTTTCTAGTGTTTTTAAACGGTTATGTTTCCTGTCCTTTCTCATGTTTTTAGATATTTCTTTGCTAATATCCGCTATTAGTTTTCTTCTTCCAAGGATATCTTTGTTTCCAATTAGTACCTCTCTTTCTTCCAGGAGTTTGATAGTCTCCAATGACATCCAACCTCTGCGGTCTTTTCTTGTGTTGGTGTTTTGTTCCGTAGCTGATTTTATTGTGTCCTCTAGTTGGTTATAGTTTTCCTGTAGGTTTGTGCTTGTTGCATTGGTTGTAAAGTTCTCAAGTTTGTCTTTTAGGGTTATAGCTACTTGATCTAATTGATGTTTAGCTAGCTTGCATCTCGTTATTTCTGCTCTTGGGCGTGATCTCCTTGGTTGCTTGTTTATTAGCTCTGCTCGAATCATTCTATGATTAGTGTTGAAATTGAGCCTGTTTAAGACTTCACAGTTACTGAAAAATTTGTGTCTGTTGGTCATTATGAAGTCTATTTCGTTTTTAGTTTTGCCGTCAGGGGATATCCACGTCCACCTTCTTGATTCCTTCTTTTTGTATAGGGTGTTTAGAATGGTTAGATTGTTTTCCTGGGCAAAGTTCACCATTTTTTGGCCATTTCTGCTTCTAGGTTTGTTACCGTATGTAAAAGGTCCTAATGTTTTGTTCTCTTCATCATGTTTTTGACCTATTTGGGCGTTAAAATCACCCATTATTACTAAATTCTTGTGAGTATGCTTTTGGATTGCTTCACTTAGTTCAAGATAGAATTTTTCCACTGTTTCGTTGTCTGCCTGTTCTGTAGGTGAATATATTTGCAGTATTGACCATGGTTCTTCATATCCTGGCAATTTTACATTTAGTATTGCTGCCCGTTCTGACAGCCCTATGAATCCTTCGATATAGTTGGTGATGTATTTCTTTATTAAGAATCCCACCCCATATTGGCCTGGGGTGTTTCCTATATGGTATAATAAATAGTTTGGGCATGTTGTTATATTTTCCCCCATGCGCCTGACTTCGCTGATTCCAAGTATATCCCAATTGATATTTTTTAACGCAAATGTTAGTTCTGCGAGGTTCTCTTCCGTTTTCAAAGTAAGAACATTCAGGGCTGCTATATACAATGTTGGTACTCGTCTACTCTTTTCTTGGGCAATAGCTGTTTCATGAATCTTTTCTAATGGATAAGTGGTATCAGTTTTTTCGCTAATTCTGTCTTGACAAGGGTGTTTTTCTTCATTGTCTCTTTGATGTTGTTCTGGAGTTTGTGGCAATTTCTCGTGATGTGTAACTCTTGATGCTGGAGGGTGGTGGTCTAGTGCTCCCGCGGGGACCAGCCGTGGTGGGAGACAAGGCGCTTCTCGGTTGTAATCTTTTCTTATCTTTTTTATTTTTTGCTGCCGTTCTTGTTGTTTTTGTTGGTGTGGTTGCGGTTGTTGTAGTTGCGGTTGTTGTTGTTCTTGTTGTTGTTGTTGTTGTTGATAATGAGGTTGATGTTGTTGATGTTGTTGTTGTTGTTGATGACGTTGCGGTTGTTGTTGTGTTTTGATGCTTTTGTTGCCGTTCATTGATTGCTATTTTTGATTCTTGTCTGAGCATGAGTGTGAGCGGGATCTCATATATGAGAAAGCATCAACTTTGTTTATCTTGTTAGGTTGGTTTATTATTACTCCATCCTGGTGATTTTGTTCTTTTGGTGATTGAGTTGGTGCACGCTTCCTTTTTTCGCTGTTCCCTTCTTTAACTATTAGTTGGTCGTATCTGATATAGGCGATTTTGCCTTTCTCGCGTTCTTCTATGAGTTGCTTGCGTAATTCTTTACGTTTGTTCATCACCTCTTTGGGGAAGTCTTCTGTAGCATAAATGCCGCTAGGGAGTTTTTTATTATTCTGTAGGATTTCCTGCTTTCTCCACTGTAGGGTAAGTGAAATAAGTATCGGTCTAATTTTGTTCTCACTTATACGACCTAATCTTCGTGCACTGCTTACTTCCCACTTATCCCACGATTCCGAACCGACATTTTCACTAAGCTGGTTTAGTGTTCCAAGCACCAATCCTAGAAGTTCTGCAGAGTTGCTTTCAGTTTCCTTAATGCCATGTATAATTACGTTACTTTTCCTTGATTCTCTTTCAAGGGTGGAAATTCTGGCCTTAAGCATGTTATTTTCCTTCTTGATTTCTTTATTTTCTTCTAAGACTGAGTTCAGTTTTCCTTCAATATTTTTGTTCAAAGTTGTTACAGTTTTTGTTATCTCCTCCGTTACTTTTTTCGTTACTTCTTCTTTAATTTCGAGCGTTTGTTGTCGCATATCTTCTCTTATGCTATCTAATAGGAGTTGCATCTGAGGATCCATTTGATTGTTTTTAATTCGCAATCGATTTATTTTCTACTATGTGGTAGAATTTTTCTTCCACTGGCAATCTTTATCTGTTGGTAGCCCTGTACTGTGACCGATTGAATGAATGAAAATGAATGGTATAGTATGTCCACACTGCTCTTTTTGTTGTTTTATCTGTGGCCGGATGTTCACAATTTGAGGTTATCTACGATCGAAGAGTATTTATGTTTATGTATGTTCCTCTAGTATATTTCGAGCCACTTTTTATCACTGCACTTGTTTTATCTTCACTTTCACTATAGTATTTCGGTGTGCGGGAATCTATTGTATGATTTTAGGTCTGTTTTTTCACTGATCACTTCGTTTTTGCACTGAATATTGAATAAAATCACGGACGAACGCAACGGCACTCTTTACTTGACAGCTGTAGAACCGGAAGCTGGAAGGGCTGGGCAAAGGCTTACCTCATATTCTTCCATGCATTCCAGCACAAGGCAATGTTCGGCCAATCTGTCTGTTACCCCTTCATGCTTCAACCGCAGGACCGATTTAGATGAAATTTGGTATGGAGATAGCTGGAGTCCCAGGAGAGGACAAAGGTTTTTATCCCAAAAACATGCATAGTTCCCGTGAATGTGATATTCAAATTGCACGCGGGTGAAGTTGCAAGATGGAGCGACGACCTCGTGAAGGTCGCGGGAAACCGGTGGAAGCAAGTAGCACAGGACCGGTCTGAGTGGCGAGCCTTGGGGGAGGCCTATGTCCAGCAGTGGACGTCTTTCGGCTGAAATGATGATGATGATGATGATGAAGTTGCAGCCAGAAGCTAGTTAATTATAAATGTAAAATATTTGTCTGCTTTTTATAAACACTCATTGCTTTAACTACCGTGCCAAGTGCAAGGTAACCAGAAGAAAAATATCTATCAAATCCATTCCAAAAAGTCCCAACCAAGACCAATAAAAACTATAATAACAAACTAACAACTAACTATTGTTAACAAACTTTTACCTGGATACAATGTATGTAAAAATATGTTATCAGTGCATTTGTAGGTGAGCCACAATTATCAGCTTGTGCCAAGGACAGCCTTTTAACACTCTGACATGCTAATTTCCAAGAGCCACAAGGAATTAAAGATTAAGATTATGTAAGGCGAGGTCTAAGAAAAATACACGAACTGTGAAAAAGTCACGCGCGGGCTTGATCTTCCTGGTGCAAAGCGATATTTTAACCATTTTGAGCAGTAACTATAAATATATTATTGAGATATCGTATGAATATAAGTATGTGCGCGTATATACGTGAACCATGTAAAATAAGCCAAAAAGTAAACAGTCGAGGTAATATTCTTAAGTTCCAATAAGTATCGTAGTTACGGGACGCATGAGAAAAATCGATACTTCCGCCAATAAACGCTTACGTCGCCCTAAACTGACTTCGCTTTAAAATCCAACGTTCTTATCCTTCAAAGAAAGGATGCATGTTGCGTAATATAACTGGAATTTAAATTATTTGAAAAGAAATAAAAAACACACCGGCGTACTCACCCATTTTGTATCAACGGTTGGCCTCTCGTTACTCTTGAAAAACAGAAGTTTATCTCCAAAGATCACCTTCGCATAATTATGGAACACACTGCTTCACACACAAACACTTTTTGTCTGTAACCAAACTCGTAAAACTCAGTAAAACTAATTAATTTGAAGAATGATCCTCGGATGGAGGCGCTACCACTGCCGTCGCGGCTGTCAGAAACCGCGCGTGCGTTCGGAAACTTCCGATACGTTCCGATCTACGAATGCGTTCGTTCGTTCGAAGATCATACAACTAATGAACAAATTACAAAATCACGTCAAGGATATTGCACAGTCACGCTTGAGTGAGAAGTTATTATCTATCAGTGTAATAAATGTAGCGTGTCGAGTTTGTCATTAGATCATCTTGTTCTTTAAAGAAAATGCTACTAATAGCCAATAATTTACCGTGTATTAGCTCTGTCTATAGTTATTAAGTACATACATACTTATTTATTAGGACTTCATTCTTCCATAAGCATATTGTGGCTTTTGCCCTTAGAGTATCAAGTCCAAAGTATTAAGGGGTTTATATCCATTTCTACTAGAAATTAGTTTTCTACTGTACACCAAAATCCATTACAATCGATTCAGTAGTTGTCTATAAAATATCAAAACACGTCTCTCACTCTTGCATCACTGTAATTCTGCATGTTCTATTATGTATATATGCTTGAGCTACCGTCGTCGCCTGTACTCTCAGCTAAAGAATTGTGGAGTGGAGAGGTATTGCCGGATTCACTGCTTTGAATGCACATCTGCGTTGCGATGTTAAAAAACCTGGCGATAGTTCGAAAAAACAAATAAAACAACGACATATCGAACAGCATCGTAAAATAAGTGCTTTATTGATTACAATTAGTAATATACATAAATTGATTTAAACGTGAATTGTTAGAAAGTAACCTAGCTTCCTCGCAGGAACCGCAATGTACAGCGAACTGGCATTTTGAAGCCAAGGCGACCTACTCGAGCCTGCCCGCGGCCCGAAGCAAAAGGGGCTCTATCAATTCAACAATTCATACAACGATTGAACTTTTGGCTACAGGGCCGGCAGTGTATACCGAACTGTCATTATCATTATCACATTATTCCATATTATAGGTATAGACCCATTGAAATTTAAAAAGTCTAGTAGCCGCTAAACAGCTGCGTAAGTGGTCGATTTTGTATAGTCGGCCTATTAGCTCGTAGGAAGCTCTATTTGCAGTGAGACTTGAAAATATACCAATCTATTTCCCCTGAAAATTCGTCTATAGGCTTCAAAGCCGAACAGTAAAGCTGGATGTCATGATACAACAATCGATGGAATAAAATGAGCATTTGCTTATTTTTCCATTATAGGGTACCACAGTCTAATGAACAGTGTCTGACTCATCATTCGGGAGATTGTTGCATTTGACATCTTTACAGGTAGCTTGCTTCGTAACAGTTGCAAAACGGCAAAAGCAACTACTAATGAACGCCTCAATAATTTCATTATTTACATAATACTAGCTCGAAACGACGTTAAAATGTATACTCTCTGTACAATATCGTAATTTCAACTTTTTATATTAAAATACATCTTTTACCGGCGACAAGCTTTAGAACGGGGATTTAAGTCGTACAACTAATTTAAGTACCCCATACACTAAGGGCCAGCTGCACAATTCGACCGCAATCTGTTTATGATAGTAAAACAACGTTCACGTTCACAAATAATAAACCTCACGCTTATTTCACGATGGGGTAGGCAGGCACCAGAGAAGGCCACTAGCACCGGTGAAAATGTGATATTTAGATATTATAAATAGGTCCTACCCAATGAAACGATTCACTTGTTTAGATAGAACAAAAACATTTATTTGTAAAGTGTTTAAGTAGTCATTAAAGTTATGGCAAGAAAGATATTTAAATTTGAATTTGAATAGGTACGTATAGGTCTATCATAAACAGATTGTGGTGTAATATTTATTAATTCGACGCCATCAAGCGTGGACTACTCTAGCATCCGACAGGAAGCGAAACTAAAGGCAAAACACATATTTACAAGACGTCGACAAGTACATTCCTCAGATCATACAAATACAACTAATTATTTCTATGATCTTAAGCACAGATAGACTACCATTAGCTTGTACTCATTATGAGATGCAAAACAACTGTACAGTTCTCGTAGACATTTCAGTTCAAATATTGTCTCTCCGTATATTGGCCCAAGGTTTTCTTTTATGCCGGAACCCCACACGGCCGAGCCACGCACTTCATGAAACCACGTTTAGCGTGTGCGTGCGTAGCGGTCGCCGCAGTGGGTTCCCGGCCTTACTCGCGAGAACTTCAGATGAGATGGAATTCTCCGTATAATATGGTTGAGTCTCTATTTGGTACGGTCTAGCTAGTGAATGAACAAATATTTTCGACTTTAAAGTCATGTAATTAAAGTGGATTTTCAATCAATAACTGACATTAAATACTGTTTTTAGAGTTCCGAACCTCAAGAGGTAAAAACAGAACCCTTATATCACTCGTATACTTTTAATTATACGTATGTCTGTTCGTCCGTCTGTCACAGCCATTTTCATTATTACTTTGTTAACATGACATTAAAATTGAAAATACATAACAAACACTTCATCGTCCAAGCTTATGTTCACCATCCTGATGTTCACACGATATAACTACAGTGTGTTTACAATTTATAATTGCCTCTCAGTAACTTGTCTCTCTTTTTTATCCGACTGCGCCAGAAGGAGGGTTATGATTTTGGAGTATTATGTATATTTTTTTGAGACGCTCTGTAGCCTAAACGGCTTGCGAGGTGAGAGTGACACTGGGTATATCAAAAGTTGGTATGCAGTCGGATTTTTATACTTTTTTTTAAAATCGAGTTATTCTCAAAGCAAACAGTACAATTTGAAATTCGGGACCTTATTCGTTTTGTGCATCAACTTACGTAGGGTCTAGTAAAGCAATGATTGAACAACGATACTATGCATTTTTCATTTAAAAAGTATCAGCTTCCATATTATAGTCTTCCTCCATTTATTAGCTGCGATAATAACTATTAGCAGTGAAAGACCTTTAATACTATTACATTAAGGTTCAATATCGAAACTGTTTCAACAAGCATCGCGTCCGTAGGATAACTTAAAATAAAAGCACGAATAACCTTTTTTTAAAAGAAATTTCTTTTAGAACCATTTATGTGTAGGAGACTTGTATTGTCAGCTATATCATTTGTAGATCATGTAACTACTTTGAGTATATAGCCACTGGAGATGCCATAACGTCAACTCTTCGAACAAATTTTTTCGCCACTTTTAGCGGGGGGCGAGGTAAACACGTACAGCACACCAGCAAACGACGCAGAACTCAACAGACACAAATTTTGCTGTTGCGATAAACGCACACTACAAAAAAAAATCAACACATCAAAAAATACCCGCACACAGATAAAGTTTTCACGTAACTATGCAGCATACATATGAACAAGACTAGTGATGGGACACATCTGAAGAATGAGTCAAATCAGATAGATGAATGAACTGAATTATTTTATAGTATTTTATTTTATAATAAAATTGTTAAAGTGGAAATTCTGTACATTGAAGATACCCAAAAATATATTTGTTTGTATGTATGTATGTCTCTATCTGTATTTGTGTCCTTAGCCCACACACAGTTTTTTAACTGTGGAATGAACTGTTGCCCGAAGTTTCCGGGCGGATACATATGTAAAAAAATTAAAGTAGATTGGTATTTGTAAGAGCCTATGTACATGAAATATATATATATATATATATATATATATATATAAAACAAGAAACTGACTGACTGTTTGACTTACTGACTGACTGATCGATCAACGCAGAGCCGAATCTACTGGTCGTAGAGAGCTGAAATTTGGAATGCAGATTCCATAGGGAATGTAGGGGAGCAATCTAAGATTTCCCGAAATTCCCACAGTAACAGTTCCTGCGCATATTTTACCCGCGACTTCGTCCGTATGTACTAAGAATTCAGGCAGCTAATGGTTCTATACATAGCGATAGTGTACAATACAATGTATTTTCCCACGGGAATAAGATGTTTTCCCGTGGTAAAAAGTAGCCTATGTCACCTTCCAGCCTTCCATTAACTCTAAACAAAAAATCACGACATAAAACCTCTCCGTTGCGACGTGAAGGCAGGACAAACAAATAAACTTTCCCATTTATTAACCGACTTCAAAAAAAGGAGGAGGTTCTTAATTCGTCGTTTTATATTCACCAAAAATAAATAGAAAACGTGAATCGATTTCGATTATTCTTTTTTTGTTCGAAACTTATGTACTTCTGTAGTAATGTTTGGAAACTGCACCTACCCGAAAAAAAAATGAAATGAAAAAATATAAACCGCCTTCAAACTCCGACAGACTGCGAAGTCGGTGTCAAGTGAACGGACTCAAAGAAATGATAATCATATAGTGAACTTGACATTGACATCTTAGTCTGTCGGGAGGTTAAAGGCGGTTTTTATTTTTTTTATTTAAAAAAATATATAATACTAGCTTCTGCCCGCGACTTCGCCCGCGTGGAATTCGATTATCGCGTTCCCGCGGGAACTATGCGTTTTTCCGGGATGAAAAGTAGCCTATGTCCTTTCCCGGGACCCTAACTATCTCCATGCCAGATTTAATCTCAATCGGTCCAGCGGTTGAAGCGTGAAGGGGTAAGTAACAGACAGACAGACAGAGTTACTTTCGCATTTACAATATGAATATGGATAGTATGGTAGTATGGGCCCGCGTGGGGACTATAGCCCAAACCCTCTCATGATGAGGGGAGGCCTGTGCCCAGCAGTGGGACGCAAATAGGCTGTAGTAGTAGTAGTAGTATGGATAAGGGTCGTCAGCAAAATGCTCCGAACAGATAACACGTGTCGGTTTCCAAGAATTCTCCTTTATATAGGGATCTTTTGGAAATCTAAAAGGATTATATGAAATAATGTATAGAAATGATAGTATATGCATTACACATCCCTCGTAGACCCCAACTAAATATTGTATTCCTTTTACCTAGACTGACCTTTTACTTGACTATTAAATAAACCTCATTGATTGAATGAATGAATGTTTCACTCAAAAGTTGAGTCGCTTTTTTGACTTTTGTCACATCCCTAGACCGATTCGCTCCCATTCATGTTTACATTTTTCTGACGTTTACCTATCGCAAAAGTTTTTTTCTTTAAATAGAGATTTTACTTCAATACACATTTAATAGTTAGTAAAAATACTTATCTATGATAGGAAACGCGATTTAGTTGCGAATTTGAGCGTTCAGATCGCCTTTTACACGAGAATACCGCACAAGACACCATTTTTCAGGAGAAACGTCTCGCGTCACGGAACGATGCAAAATGGCGGTGAAGCGACCTTCAAGTGGGTTTATATAAAGACTTTGAACAGTTGAACCATGTACTTTGCCGGAGGGGATCGCCCATGTATGGCATCTCCAGTGGCTATATACTCAAAGTGTAACTGAGACGATTAAAGCGTTAGTAGTTTGTTTATGAATTATGATATTAACATTTTTTTTATTGGTTTAATGTCTCACTCCCATCGGACTTAAATATTTTAGAAATGACTTTTTTTTAAAGAAATATGCGGTCCACCAAACGAAACCGTCGACATCGTAAGTAACGCTAAAGTAAATATAACTAATAATTACTTTATTGTGTGCAATTAAATATAAATAGATTCGCCTATTAATATCCTCGTAAACTCCACTCGCACCGCTACAGTAATATCCCCTTTCCGATCAGCCTTTTTATCAGTACAGTTGAGAACAAAAAGAAGTATACACTTCGACCCCTATTGCAAAGGGATAAGGTGCGACAATGTAAACATCTTCTTGACCGCACAAACTTCTAGTCAAGTAAAAAAATATGGGTGCATTCGATCTACTCACGAGTATGTATGTGTACAGCCGAATTCATAAATATATGAGCTCATCTAAGCCACGCCAAAGGACGGTGATAGACTCTCTGAACTCTGACAGAAACAAGGCGTGAACATAATATAGTATTATTATTATTATTGTATATTTAACAACTTTATCCATTAGATTTTTTCTCGAGTAGATTTATTTATGCACCCTACTTATTTACTGGACTGTACTCCCTCTTATTCATAAAAAAATATCGTTCAGAACTATTTTAGAAAAGTTTTGTCTTTTTTATTTGTCTATAAACAATAACGGAAAACAACACATTGCTAAAACATGCTAATTTAACTGTTCTTTTTTTATGAATAAGATCCTTTCTTCGTGATAATAATTCATTCTATCTAACCTGCGAATACCTTTTGAAAAAAAATCACTCTCTTATTTCACAAGTCTTGATTGTTAACATATTCAGTTAGTTAACATTATTACAGTGCATTGAGTTTCTTTCATTAATTAAACTAAACAAAACCAATACACCAAGGTATCGCATTAAAAAAATAGGTAAATGATGTGCCATAGCTCCATCTAGCTAAGGTTCTATTAACTAAGCAATTTTAATAAGTCCTCTTTTTATTACATCCGTTTTAATAGACGGGTCTCGAGACATGACTATATTTCTGTGACTATAATTTAAATCTGTGAAAACGCCAAAACTTATATTATTTGACATGTATCTTCTTTAACATACAGGCTTTATTCTTAAGTTATTTTTTAATGTTTCAGCTACTTTTCAGATCTAGCTGCGCATCTACTCAAGTACCGTCCATTTAATTAACACCTAAAACAGTGATTGACACATTGAATTGAACTAACATTAGAACATTTTGTATGACTGAAATTTTAATCCAATTTATAAACTTTCAAGTTCATGATTAGTTTGAAACTTGTTGGTCGTGGTGACTTGCCAGTTTTCCTTGAAGTGTTCATTCTATTTTTAATAGTTTATAGCAAGTGGCTATTATGCTGCCTTGGTGTGTGGATTCTAATAAGTTGTACTTAGATTTATAAGTCATTAGTTGTACAGATGTTAGAAGGGGCGGGTTTTTGAGCAAATTTCGTAAAATTGTAATAGAAGAGCCAAAACCGTGTCATGGTAAAGCAAAAAATTTAACAAGATTGCATACATATCTCAAATTTTCACACGCTTCGATCTTCGGTATCTCAATGTAAATAACGCCGCGACAGTGGCAAAGGAGCCCAAAGTTCGATTAAGTTCGTATTAAATTCCCTTCTTTAATAATAACTGGCCATATGTACTGACAATTTGTATACCCACTTATCAATTTATTTATATAATAGATAAATATCCAAATCCCTGCACTAAAATTATTGCACTTTCAACTGTTTAAAAATAAGCGCTTATTTAAATAATTCATAACTAGCTTTCGTTCGCGGCTTCGACTGCGTGAGATTTCGTATTAAACTTTCACCACCTCGTTCACACATTTAAGGGGTGATTTTGGGTAAAGTGTATTCTGTGTTATAGGTATCGCCACGAGGGGAAGTCCACGCACACAACATGCCATGTAATGACACTGGGATTTTGAATTTGCTGTTCTCTTTTCGTACGAGTTCATTAATATGTGTTCACTTTTGGACCTTATCACAACGTGGTAAGGTGCAAAAGTGTGTATATATTGGCGAGCTCGACTGTACCGACTGCCGTATTTAATTTAGCTGTGTGTTATTATTATCAACTGTCATTCACCTCGACTCTCGTGGCGATTCCTTTACGAGTACATATTGAAAAAGCAGCTTTTCACAAGCGAAACAATTTCTAAATCCGTTAGATAGTTTTCGAGTTTATCCGTTACGAACAAACCGTTCTCGTTGTTTGCTCTTCATAAGTCCTCGGTGGTGCTGTCCCAACCCGCCCGCGGCAGTAGTACGAGTGTGTGTGTGTGGTGGTGTGTGTGTGTGTCACTCTTCGTCGGTGTCGGGGTCAGAGGAGAACTCGGCGGGAGGCTGCAGCCGCGGCGGCAGCGGCCCGCACGTCTGCTGCCTGCAACAGAGACAATCACAATCACAACACACACAAGGCAGCCGGTGAAATTTCTGGCACAGAGGCATTCCATCTTCAGCCTCAGGGTAGGCAACGCATTCGAGATCTTATGGTTTCTTAATGGGGGATCATAGGATTTCGCTGTCCGTGGCCGCAGTGACCACTTACCATCAGGTGGGCTGTGCGCTCGTTTAAATAACCAGTAACCTATCATGTTTGTCAGAAAATCAACCTGTATCAACCTTCGTATTCTAATAAGAGCTAAGAAGACGATAAGCCAAGGGAGGCCATCGTTCTTAGGCAAACTTCCGCTTCTAGTGTACAGGCATAAAATGTGCAAGAGTGTGAATGAAGTTATTAATTATTAAATATATTGGGACATTTCACACAAGTTGACCTAGCCCCAAACTAAGCAAAGCTTGTACTATGGGTGCTAGACAACGATATAAATACTTACATAGAAAAATACATACATATATGAATATTAAACATCCATGACTCGGGTACAAATATTCGTGCTCATCACACAAAAAGTTTGCCCCCGGGACTCGAACCCGCGACCGTTGGAACAGTGGGCAGGGTTACTACCAACTGAGCAAACCTCTCGTCAATTCGTGTCTGTTTGTTAATATTCGTGCGAGGTATGCAGGTATGTGAATGGTTGTGTGTATGTCTGTCTGTACGCACGCGAGCCGCCGGTAGTGGTTGAGCCACTCCTCAAGCAGCTGGCCCACGAGGAGCGGGCGGGCGTGCAGCGTCTGCCGCGCGCACAGGGTTCCGCCGCCCGTCACGCACGCAGACAGCCAGCGACGCAACACGCCCTCCTCATCTGCCATCTGAAACATACACAAAAGTTAACACAAGTACGACACGCATCTCGACGCTACATTCAGAGATTTAAGCGACATGTCGCCACATCCGGTGACATCGCGTCACTTATGTTTATATTCATAGCGACGTCCAACTCCGGCAATGTAACGTCACGTCACTTCAGTTTCACCCGGCGTCGCTGGCGACACGTGTCGCAGGACATTTGTCCCCTCGTGTTGAAAAAAGGCCTTCTGCTTAAGTTTGTTGCGGCGCTTCTTCTCAAGCAATGGGTCTAGGAAGCGCTGGTAAATTCTTTTTCTGACGTGTAAAAGGGGCACCTATGTGGCCAATTTGCTGAATAAATGATTGAATTTGAATTTGTGTATCCCTGGCTCCATAGTACTCGCACTGTTGTGTTAGGGAATAGTCATCCGGTAAACTTACCGGCTTGGCAACGCATTCTAATTGAAACTATCGTTTCTTTGCTCACCAGTTGACTAAGGGCCTTATCCCACTTGCGATTTGCGAGCGAGTTGAAAGCGTTTTTCAATACAAAACTCGTACGCGGCGAAGTCGCGGCGTGTTCGCCTCCATACAAAACACGCTCGCAAATCGCAAGTGGAATAAGGCCCTAAGGTATAGCTGTCAAAGGCGACTTTATAAGATCGGCACCGAAACTTCTTCTGATACTGATTCATAATCATCGCCAAATACTCCATATAATTACTCTAGATAATTTCACGAAAGTGATCACTTTTTAACAGGTAAATTAAAGAAATTATAATTTATATCACGAAGCCCGCCAAAACCAGTGAAAAGTGAATTTTATTGGACCTCACGCGACACAAGCGCCTCTAGTGGCAAAGTCACACGCGATAGCCCCCATTCTCCTCTTCCGTTCTCACACGGTAACTTGACAACACCGCAAGTATCACAAATACGTGCCAGTATAGCATCTTAGAAGACACCTTAGAAGGCGCGTGGCGAAGCACCGTTGGCGCAGAGTCTAATCTACTATGGGTTGGTTCGAAGTCGCCCATGGTCCACGGCGTCCAAGCCGTGGCACCGCTGAAGTGTGTTGATTATCATCATTCGGTGTTTAGCAGTAACACAATAGTTTACTGCTACATAAACGCATATTGCTTGTCTCAGCGTCAATCCTATTGTATTTAATGTAAGGTTTTTAATAATAAACAGAATTCTATTCACATCATACTCGACCGTCACTCTCGCCCTACGAGCTCCGAACCCCTTATTGAACCATACATTACACCGCCCTCACCTCGTCGACGGACAAGAAGTGCACGGGCAGCGGCTTGCCCTCGCAGTCCGTGAGCGGCAGGAAGCAGCTGTCCTCCGGCTCCTCCTGTTGCTCCCTGGAACACGCATTGCACATCTTACTAATTTATTCAACACGAGCTATTACCATTGGCCTATAATAAGTAATGATATATGGACGAACAGTGCCTAACAGAATATGTCAAAACATATGGAGCAAACTGAGATTAGAAAATACGTTCCAAAAAGCTAATAACGCCTCTTTATAACGAAGGCCAACCAGGTACCCGAGCTGTTCGGGCACCCGTTTTGACGGGGCCATTTTTCTCCGGCTGATTGTGAATCCTTACTTATAATAGATCAATGATGATGATAATGATACAGTAAGGCGAGGCCTACCAACCTGCAGATGTAAGCGTGTCGGCGGCAGTAAGGCTCCACGGGCACCAGCGCGGAGAAGTGCCCGCGCGTGTAGCCCACGCACAGCGGGGACTTGGAGCACACGGCCGGGTCCCACAGCTGGGCAGGTAGATGCCTGCAGTACCACCAACCTGCAGATGTAAGCGTGTCGGCGGCAGTAAGGCTCCACGGGCACCAGCGCGGAGAAGTGCCCGCGCGTGTAGCCCACGCACAGCGGGGACTTGGAGCACACGGCCGGGTCCCACAGCTGGGCAGGTAGATGCCTGCAGTACCACCAACCTGCAGATGTAAGCGTGTCGGCGGCAGTAAGGCTCCACGGGCACCAGCGCGGAGAAGTGCCCGCGCGTGTAGCCCACGCACAGCGGGGACTTGGAGCACACGGCCGGGTCCCACAGCTGGGCAGGTAGATGCCTGCAGTACCACCAACCTGCAGATGTAAGCGTGTCGGCGGCAGTAAGGCTCCACGGGCACCAGCGCGGAGAAGTGCCCGCGCGTGTAGCCCACGCACAGCGGGGACTTGGAGCACACGGCCGGGTCCCACAGCTGGGCAGGTAGATGCCTGCAGTACCACCAACCTGCAGATGTAAGCGTGTCGGCGGCAGTAAGGCTCCACGGGCACCAGCGCGGAGAAGTGCCCGCGCGTGTAGCCCACGCACAGCGGGGACTTGGAGCACACGGCCGGGTCCCACAGCTGGGCAGGTAGATGCCTGCAGTACCACCAACCTGCAGATGTAAGCGTGTCGGCGGCAGTAAGGCTCCACGGGCACCAGCGCGGAGAAGTGCCCGCGCGTGTAGCCCACGCACAGCGGGGACTTGGAGCACACGGCCGGGTCCCACAGCTGGGCAGGTAGATGCCTGCAGTACCACCAACCTGCAGATGTAAGCGTGTCGGCGGCAGTAAGGCTCCACGGGCACCAGCGCGGAGAAGTGCCCGCGCGTGTAGCCCACGCACAGCGGGGACTTGGAGCACACGGCCGGGTCCCACAGCTGGGCAGGTAGATGCCTGCAGTACCACCAACCTGCAGATGTAAGCGTGTCGGCGGCAGTAAGGCTCCACGGGCACCAGCGCGGAGAAGTGCCCGCGCGTGTAGCCCACGCACAGCGGGGACTTGGAGCACACGGCCGGGTCCCACAGCTGGGCAGGTAGATGCCTGCAGTACCACCAACCTGCAGATGTAAGCGTGTCGGCGGCAGTAAGGCTCCACGGGCACCAGCGCGGAGAAGTGCCCGCGCGTGTAGCCCACGCACAGCGGGGACTTGGAGCACACGGCCGGGTCCCACAGCTGGGCAGGTAGATGCCTGCAGTACCACCAACCTGCAGATGTAAGCGTGTCGGCGGCAGTAAGGCTCCACGGGCACCAGCGCGGAGAAGTGCCCGCGCGTGTAGCCCACGCACAGCGGGGACTTGGAGCACACGGCCGGGTCCCACAGCTGGGCAGGTAGATGCCTGCAGTACCACCAACCTGCAGATGTAAGCGTGTCGGCGGCAGTAAGGCTCCACGGGCACCAGCGCGGAGAAGTGCCCGCGCGTGTAGCCCACGCACAGCGGGGACTTGGAGCACACGGCCGGGTCCCACAGCAGGGGCAGGTAGATTCCTGCAATACCAACCAATTTAAATAATAATCATTATTATTATAGCCTATAAAGTGTCCCGCTGCTGGGCAAAGGCCCAGGCCTTATAATAAAGGTCTCCCTTCTTTTTCGCCACTCTCCTCTATTAATTAATTGGTTAATTAATTCAAAGTGGATCTGACGTAAATTTAACGCCGTATTTAGATACTAAAAAAACAACTGATGTGTTGCCAGTAACCGCATAAATAAATAATTTAATGTAAATATTAATTTCACCTCCAGATATTCGGTTGCAATCGTTTTGTAGAAGAAAAGTTCATCTTACACTGGGAACACTTCAGGTGTAACAATATTTGGATATTATACATAAATATATCTTAACTTGCATATATGTATAGTAATGTAATGTGATTATAATGGTGGGGCGTTCTCACCCCGGAAGCGCGCGTAG
>OZ020294.1:2449278-2535188 GCA_963971205.1 Aethes cnicana
AAAGAGAGTCTACAACAATTTCTGCTTTGCCCAAAGGTTTAACTGGGAGAGAATGCATTAAGTTCGCCTTTTGTATTCGTTTTTTACTAATCTAAATCTATAAAACTCAAAGGTGACTGACTGACATAGTGATCTATCAACGCACAACCCAAACCACTGGACGGATCGGGCTGAAATTTGGCATGCAGGTAGATGTTATGACGTAGGCATCCGCTAAGAAAGGATTTTGCAAAATTCCCATGGGAATTGGAGAAATCGGGATTTTACTTTTTAATATTTCTGCGCATACGAAGTTGTGGGGATTCGTAATCATTTCAGCCGAAAGACGTCCACTGCTGGACATAGGCCTCCCTCAAGGCGCGCAACTCAGACTGGTCCTGTGCCACTCCAATCCACCGCGTTCCCACGACCTTCACGAGGTCGTCGCTCCATCTTGTGGGAGGCCTACCGACAGCTCGTCTCCCGGTTCGCGGGCGCCACTCGAGAACTTTCCGGCCCCATCGGCCATCAGCCCTGCGAGCAATGTGCTCCGCCCACTGCCACTTGAGGCTCGCAGTTATTCGGGCTATATCTGTGACCCCAGTTATTAGCGGATATCCTCATTTCTGATACGCGTTGTGTTATTACCTTGAGTTATTTAAGTACGAGTCAACTCGCTAAGAGATTTTGATATTGGGGGTTAGTAGAATCAAAATCGCTTACAGGTTTAGACAACTTAGAAGGCGCGTGGATTTAGCAATAATAGTCTCTGTGTCAACGGCTTAAGTGCTTCGCCGCGCGCCTTCTAAGTAGTGTCGTGCTATACCTCAGGCTTATTCCCGCGAGGCAGCATGCCAGCTTTGCCCGTGAGCCAATGGAAGTCGTGCATCAGTCGCAACCCGCGCGAGCCGTGCTCGAACGGCAGATAGAAGAGATCGCAGAGCAGCACCAAGTCGTCCTCTGTCAGGGCGTTCGCGTCGATCGTTGTCTCGTCCACAGGTCTGGAAGATGTTGCATTTTTACTTGGGCGATAAATGAAAAATACACCTGTTTTAAAACTTCAATCAGTTTCAAACCATTTATCTATTATAAGTAAGGATTCACAATCAGCCGGAGAAAAATGGCACCGTCAAAACGGGTGCTTGAACAGCTCGGGCATCCGTTTGGCCTTCGTTATAAAGAGGCATTATTAGCATATTGGAACGTATTTTCTAATGTCGGTTTGCTCCATATATTTTGACATATTCTGTTAGGCACTGTTCGTCAATATGTTATTGCTTATTATATGTCAACGTTTCAAACAAATAAAAGACTAATAACAATGAAGCTTAAAATTTGTAACAAAAGAAAAACTAGAATAAAAATCCAAAACAAAGTAATAGTGGCCATCTCCCTCGGTATAACTTGCATAGCTTGAAATTATTGTTTAAATTTATCTCATTTTAATAATGTTAATTAGTGTTTCTTTTCAACACTTGTACCTGTCATTTTAGCGTAATAGGTGTTTAGTGACTATACTGTAAACCTATTATTGTAAAATTATGTTAAATAAATAAATGGAATCTATGGAATTTATATTTATTTGACAATGGAGGCCATCTCAATAATATTTTTTTTTTCTGGACCCTTGGAGACTATACATCTCTAAGATCTTAGATTTAAGTTTAAGTTAGGGACTATACATCCCTTCAATGTAATTGTAGTACGTACCTATATGTATATTTTATACATGTAATGTAAATGTTATAACTATGTGTAAATTTTGAAAAAAGGCCTTCTGCTTGAGTTTGTTGCGGCGCTTCTTCTCAAGCAATGGGTCTAGGAAGCGCTAGTAAATTCTTTTCTGAATAAATGATTGAATTTTTAATTTTGAATTTTGAAATAGCTCCCATTTTTAGGTAAGAGTAGGCCAAATTTCAGTTTTCTACGACCGTTAGTTTCGGCTATGCTCTGTCATATTAAACACACTATCAACGGGACTTAATCGCGTAATAGTACATTACAGACCTAGGGCGGTGAATTCGTAAATGTCCCAGATCGCAGGTTTCTGTGGCCCGAACCAAAGGTGAGGGGGTAACCCGTGGTTAGTCAAAAGTTTTCTTTTCTTTCCGCGTAGCGGGCAGAAAATCACACTTTACGGCCATGGGTGACGTAAAAACTATTTATAATTTACCTCGACGTTACGGCCGCGATGCAACGGCCGTGGTCCCGTTGATAGTGTGTTTAATATGACTGTGTAACAGACGAGTTTTGCTGTTGAAACCCTTTATTATGGTAAGTAAGAACAATGTTTCAAGTGCAACTTATCTGACCTCCACAAAAATGAAAGCATTTTTTTCAAAAGCTCCCATCTGTTGATGCAGGTGCTACTGAAGATTTAAAATGTGTGTTTGTTTATCATTCACTCACTCGTAAGCTGGCTCCGTGGCGTCCACTGATTCGACCATCATGTCAGTGCTTAGAGGGCTGTTGCTAGGTTCTACTTGCATGGAGCCATTCTGTAAAAACATAAATTTTGTAAACTATACTATAGATAAAATAACGTAAACCTTCATGTAAATCGGCGAATAGGTACGCCCGAAATAAGTGTTAAATGTGGTAATAGATGTCGCTGCCTATTGAGCTTGTATGGATGATACCAAATTTCATCTAGATCGGTCCAGTGGTGTAAACGTCAAGAGGTAACAGACATAGAGTGTTTTCACATCATCGGACATATAATTTAGTATCGATGGTGACTCATATTACTACGGTTGATATGGTGACTGTTTCATATGAGGTTTGAGGTGGCGTGGTGACTAAGTGGTGGTCAATATGACGTTGGCAACCGATATAATAACATTTGTGACTGATATGGTAACAGAAGTAACTGATTTGATGACATTGGCAACCTATAATAGTGACATTTTGGCCACCTGTATAGAAACATTGGCAGCCTATATAGTGACATTTTGGCAACCTATATAGTGACATTGGTGACTTGTTATGATGAAATTAGCAACTGATACGGTGACATTGTCGAGTGATACGGTGACTGACCTCGCTCAGGCCGACGTTCACGACGACGTAGATGTCGGATATGGTGACATAACTAATTTGATGATATTGGCATCCGATATAGTGACATGGTTATCACCATGTCACCATGTGTACTGATTTGGTGACATTGGCAATCGATATGATGACATTGGTAACTGATATGGTGACATTGTCTAATGAACCGTATCATTAGGCAATACTCTACTTTAGACCTCGCTGAGCACGTCGTACATGACGACGTCGATGACGGATATGGTGACATAACTAATTTGATGACATTGGCAACCGATGTACTGACATTGGTAACTAATATGGTGGCATTAGTAACTGATTTGGTAGCATTGGCAACTGGTATGGTGACATTAGTAACTGATACGGTGACATTGGCAAATTATACGGTGAGATTGTCTCGTGATACGGTGACCGACCTCGCTGAGCCCGTCGTTCATGACGACGTCGGTGTCGGTGTTGGACGCCGACGGCGGGTCCACGTCCAGCGGCTCGCCGCCCAGCGACGCGCGCCGCGGACTCAGCGTCAGAGGGGTGTCTGGGATGGAAGAACTTTGATCAACATCATTTACAGGTCTCATGACCTAAGTCGACAAAAATGTTACTGAGAGAGTTGGACTGTATATTAAATGAGATGATGGAGACAAGAAGTAGTGGAAAAGACAGTATATTTACATAAAATCGTAATAATTTATAATAAGACTTCTGTCCTCCTCACTCCTGACAGATCCAAACAATAATCAATAACAAGCCGAACCAACTAACACCTGGTGGCAACTGGTGACAACCACCTTTAGTACGAACGTCCGCTACGCCCCGTCTGGGCCTCGGTAGGCTTTGACGACCCTCACTAACTTACACCACTAGCTTCTGCCCGCGACTTCGCCCGCGTGAAAACCGCGGGAGGGAACTATGCGTTTTTCCGGCATAAAATAGCCTAGATAATAATATGTCATTCCTCGAGCGAGACTATCTCCATACTTTGGTATCTTACTCGATCCGCCGGTTTAAGCGTGAAGAATTAACAGACAGAGTTACTTTCACATTTATAATATTAGTATGGATATACACAACTAGCTTCTGCCCGCGACTTCGCCCGCGTGGAATTCGGTTAACGCGTTCCCGCGGTAACTGTCCTTTTTTCCGGGATAAATGTGGCCTATGACCTTCCTCGAGACTCTTACTATCTCCAAACTTTAGTATATTACTCGGTCCGTCGGTTGAAGCGTGAAGAGGTAACGGACAGGCAGAGTTACTTTCGCATTTATAAGTACAAATAATTGTCAATATGAAGACAAATGGTCACTTACCACCTACACTCATCTCCCCGTTTCGCTGTAGCTCCTCCGCTTTCTCATCATCCACAATGATCGTGTCCTGGTCATCCTCTTTGTCCTTCTTCATCTCTTCTATAAAACTAGCACTTTCTAGAACACTGTCGTTAGCTACACTGTCACTTTTGTCCGCTCTATCACTGTCTATCATGCTTTGGTCTTCGTTCTTCTCGATGGAATCTTCTAAAACTTTCAACCCGAGGATCGGTACGGGTAATGTAGATACTGGTATCTCATTAGGTAGAGAAATGTTGGAACTTGCTATAGGAATGATGGGGTTTTGTATGGACTCGTTTAAAATCACTTTTGTTGGGGACACTAGAGAGTTCATTACGGGGTTGGATACGGCACTGAACGTTTCCACTGGCGAAACCTGAAAAATGAAAAGATTATTGTAAATAAGTTTCTAAGGTGATTTATAGGAAGGTAGGCTATATTTCAATGTGTGTTGCCTGAAAAACACTCACCAGATGGCGTACTGAGCCAACAGGTTCAAATAGCTGTCAAACAGTGTATCTTATTTGTTATTTAAGGTCACTGATTTAAATGTTACACTAGATAGGTACCAACCTTGACAAAACGGTGACACTGAAAGTACGCCCCGGGGCGTACTTCTGAAGTTCCTCAAGTCAGTAGCCAATCAGACGCCGGCCGCGTGACAAGGCGCGAAATCCAAATTTCAGTCAGTAATAATGGGCAAATACGCAGTAAAATGTTGCAGCAATCAATTCCATAATCAAAATAAGTCCATTGGGAACACGTTTCACAGTAGAGTTTTAATTTTAATGTCATATTATTTTTATTAACACTAAATCAAAATTTCATTACGAAGGGTTTTCAATTGTTCACTTTTTAAGCCCAATGTTGCAAGGTAATCATGGTTCAAAATTAACCACATTTCAGGGAAATTGTTAGACAAACCGTATAGTTTTCAGTGATCTAATAATATATTGATATTATTAGATCACGGATGTGTTATTTACATTGGTAAATAATGGCGTTTTGATATTATATATATATATTGCATTAGATAATGATAATAAATAATAATTACAAGATATTTTATTACAGATATTTGGTGTAGGTACACGTAGTAAGAAATTAAAATTAACATTAGTCAAAATATGAACAAATTTCATTTCAATATTTACCATGGACAGGGCCTAATACTTAAAACGATTCATACTCTGAATGTTTCTCGTTTATAATCTTGTTTAAATAAAATTTTGACAATATAAAAGCAAAATAAGATGTTGAACGGCCTTTAACATTAACTTATTGAAAAAAAAAACTTTGGGGTAAATTTCCCGACACTGGTATCACTACCCGTTTGACATCCCTTTGACAGCCATGAATATTGCTATCTTTGTCTAGCGTCAATTCGGCGTATTCGTAGCATACGAGTAGGAAAGAGATAGACACAGTTTTACTACAACTTTTCGTAGTTTTCAGAGTTACGACTCGATTTTCAAGTTTTGACACGTTTCTTCGAGATGTTTTATAGGAAGCTTCGTCTCTAGTAATGTACCTCAGTGTTTAAGGTCATTTCTATCTCAAAATGATTGAATTTTATATTATTCTCGCAATATTCAATTTATTGTTATGTTATGATATATAAATGTGTATTTTTTTCTATTTTAATTTCTATTTCTAATTTCATTCAGTACTGAATTTTGGGAAATTTAAAGTAATCCTAACATTTATTACATTTTGACAGCTGATGGCGGAAAATTGGAGTATAGCCCCAGTGGCGCTTCTGCTCAAGCAATGGGTCTAGGAAGCGCTGGTAAATTCTTTTTCTGACGTGTAAAAGTGCCGCTATGTGGCCAATTTGCTGAATAAATGATTGAATTGAATTGTACTCCTAAGTGTTGTAGAATTTATTTCATTGTAGACTCTCACAGATCATCAAAGTGTGGTGAATAGTGAGGCATTCTTACGCACACTTGGGGCAATAATGCTTAATAACGTCGAAATGTAAACTGCCAAGGCAATGAAGCTTTATTCAAAAATTGCAGGTGAGAAGTGGACCTTTTTTTTTGACTGACCGCAATTTTGCACTTCCTTGCCTGATTGACAAAAAACAATGTAATTTGAGTGTAGTGGTGTCAGTGGTTGTGGCAGTCAGTAGAGACATGCTCACATGGCCGAGTGTCGCAGGATGGTACTGACCGCTAGCGCTTGCAGCTGCGAGGCGGTGACGGTGGGGATGGCGGCGGCGGCCGTGGTGGTGGTGGTGGTGGTGGCGGTCAGTAGAGACATGCTCACATGGCCGAGTGTCGCAGGATGGTACTGACCGCTAGCGCTTGCAGCTGCGAGGCGGTGACGGTGGGGATGGCGGCGGCGGCCGTGGTGGTGGTGGTGGTGGTGGCGGTCAGTAGAGACATGCTCACATGGCCGAGTGTCGCAGGATGGTACTGACCGCTAGCGCTTGCAGCTGCGAGGCGGTGACGGTGGGGATGGCGGCGGCGGCCGTGGTGGTGGTGGTGGTGGTGGCGGTCAGTAGAGACATGCTCACATGGCCGAGTGTCGCAGGATGGTACTGACCGCTAGCGCTTGCAGCTGCGAGGCGGTGACGGTGGGGATGGCGGCGGCGGCCGTGGTGGTGGTGGTGGTGGTGGCGGTCAGTAGAGACATGCTCACATGGCCGAGTGTCGCAGGATGGTACTGACCGCTAGCGCTTGCAGCTGCGAGGCGGTGACGGTGGGGATGGCGGCGGCGGCCGTGGTGGTGGTGGTGGTGGTGGCGGTCAGTAGAGACATGCTCACATGGCCGAGTGTCGCAGGATGGTACTGACCGCTAGCGCTTGCAGCTGCGAGGCGGTGACGGTGGGGATGGCGGCGGCGGCCGTGGTGGTGGTGGTGGTGGTGGCGGTCAGTAGAGACATGCTCACATGGCCGAGTGTCGCAGGATGGTACTGACCGCTAGCGCTTGCAGCTGCGAGGCGGTGACGGTGGGGATGGCGGCGGCGGCCGTGGTGGTGGTGGTGGTGGTGGCGGTCAGTAGAGACATGCTCACATGGCCGAGTGTCGCAGGATGGTACTGACCGCTAGCGCTTGCAGCTGCGAGGCGGTGACGGTGGGGATGGCGGCGGCGGCCGTGGTGGTGGTGGTGGTGGTGGCGGTCAGTAGAGACATGCTCACATGGCCGAGTGTCGCAGGATGGTACTGACCGCTAGCGCTTGCAGCTGCGAGGCGGTGACGGTGGGGATGGCGGCGGCGGCCGTGGTGGTGGTGGTGGTGGTGGCGGTCAGTAGAGACATGCTCACATGGCCGAGTGTCGCAGGATGGTACTGACCGCTAGCGCTTGCAGCTGCGAGGCGGTGACGGTGGGGATGGCGGCGGCGGCCGTGGTGGTGGTGGTGGTGGTGGCGGTCAGTAGAGACATGCTCACATGGCCGAGTGTCGCAGGATGGTACTGACCGCTAGCGCTTGCAGCTGCGAGGCGGTGACGGTGGGGATGGCGGCGGCGGCCGTGGTGGTGGTGGTGGTGGTGGCGGTCAGTAGAGACATGCTCACATGGCCGAGTGCCGCAGGATGGTACTGACCGCTAGCGCTTGCAGCTGCGAGGCGGTGACGGTGGGGATGGCGGCGGCGGCCGTGGTGGTGGTGGTGGTGGTGGCGGTCAGTAGAGACATGCTCACATGGCCGAGTGTCGCAGGATGGTACTGACCGCTAGCGCTTGCAGCTGCGAGGCGGTGACGGTGGGGATGGCGGCGGCGGCCGTGGTGGTGGTGGTGGTGGTGGCGGTCAGTAGAGACATGCTCACATGGCCGAGTGTCGCAGGATGGTACTGACCGCTAGCGCTTGCAGCTGCGAGGCGGTGACGGTGGGGATGGCGGCGGCGGCCGTGGTGGTGGTGGTGGTGGTGGCGGTCAGTAGAGACATGCTCACATGGCCGAGTGTCGCAGGATGGTACTGACCGCTAGCGCTTGCAGCTGCGAGGCGGTGACGGTGGGGATGGCGGCGGCGGCCGTGGTGGTGGTGGTGGTGGTGGCGGTCAGCAGGGACATGCACGTGTTCACCGACGGCAGGATCGGGATGATGGGCACCGGCGGGACTGTGAAGGCAACTTATTGCTCGTGTCAGTTTAATTATCCACTCGACAGACGCATAAGTATTTAAATTTCTACTTCGTACCGGGCTGATTTTTCAATCGTCAGATTTAATTCGCCGTATATTCCGTATGAAATTTGATTTTGTTCCGGAATAAATTCAAATTTAACATGGACTATCCGAAGAATAAATGTTATCTGATGATTAACAAAGTAGCCCTCCATAACTTAATTACGTTATTCGACAAGGCGTTAAATGTGAATAGAAATTACATGAAAAAATCTATTGGAACAGTATTCATTTGAGGTCACATTTCATTTAGGTGGGTTTTTTTCTTTTATTAAGCAAAATACAAATACGGTATCTGCGACAAATTTGATCAGAATCATAACCACAAAGACAGAATTGGCAGTAAAATTCGTCAAAAAAAAATACAAATTAACAAGCTACAACTTTTTCAGCAGGTGACCGGGAAGTGGATCAAATTTAACTAGCAAGATTTGATCACGGACAGACGGACAGACATCGGGACAGGTGAAGCTAAATAAAAGCCTGTAATATCCACCAAAGGCTTTATCACAATATGATGTTCAATTTTACCATACTAAAACTGTTATTACAAGTTTTTTTATTAGATTCTCTAATCAAATCTTGCATGTTAAATTTGGTCCACTTACCGGTTACCTATTGAGCTGAAAATTTTCATGCACGTGTAAATCGGATGACAATGCAAAATAATTATGACATGGAGCTGATCTGATGATGGAACCGGAAGGTGGCCAACTGGCCACCGAACTTGGTAGCTAAACGACACAACCCCAACGAGTTTTTTTTCAATTGTAGCTTGTTTTATAGAATAAATAAATAAAACAAATAAATATCTTGAGACATTTCACACATATTGACCTAGCCCCAAACTAAGCAATGCTTGTACTATGGGTGCTAGACAACGATATAAATACTTATATAGAGAAATACATACATATATTATAAATACTAAACATGACTCGAGTACAAACATTCGTGCTCATCACACAAAGTTTGCCCCGAGCGGGGTTCGAACCCGCGACAGTCGGAACAGTGGGCAGGGTCACTACCAACTGGACCAATCCGGTCCAGAATAACTTGAAATTTCTCGTAATAATATACTCTAAGTATAATTCTGTAACAAAACATTCAGAAAAGAAAGAATGCATTATTACCATTACTTCACAAAATCTTACAGTCAAACTGTCAAAACTGTCAAAATTATACTAGAATTTGTTAATACCTGTTACAGGAGGCTGTGGTTTGATGACGGGGCCCTGGGCTGTCTTCGGTATAGAGAATTCTGGGAGCCATTCAATGATCGCTTGCCTGAAAAACAAACGAAATAGTACATTTTTATGCAAGTGCGCAAAGTTTGTCATTATATCACGAGTCCCTACTTCCCTAGTTATGTTGGCGTGAGCGAAAGCGAGCATTAGGGACGAGTGAAAATGAGATTTTTGCACGTGTATCAAACGACATTTTTTAATAAATTTGCGTGAAAAATACAATAAACTAGCTTTTCCCCGCAACTTCGTATGCGCAGAAATATTAAAAAGTAAAATCCCGATTTTTCCCGTTCCCGTGGGAATTTTGCAAAATCCTTTCTTAGCGGATGCCTACGTCATAACATCTACCTGCATGCCAAATTTCAGCCCGATCCGTCCAGTGGTTTGGGCTGTGCGTTGATAGATCACTATGTCAGACCTTCGAGTTTTATACATTTAGATTAATCCTTGTAATGAGGTGGTATTTACCTCAAAGCCTGTCTCGGGTGGTAGACGTGTTTCCCCAACGTGACCGGGGCTTCGTCGTCGCAAACTCCTTGCTCGCTCTCGTTCTCCAATTTAATATCCCAGGATACGGCCTCCACTATTAAAATTAAAAAAAAAAAACAATATTATTACCTGTGTATCTGTATCTACTACTACTACTGCCTAATTGCGTCCCACTGCTGGGCACAGGCCTCCCCTCATCATGATTGGGTTTGGGCGCACAAAACAGAATAAATTTACTATAAAATATTTATTTATACGTTTTAAGGTATCGCTGCTTAGCGTTAATTCCGCCTGTTGTTTACCTTTCTGTATTTGCTGTGTTTTGCATATGGTGTTAAATAAAGAGTATTGTTGTTGTAGTTGTAGAAGCCGTGGTGGCCTAGTGGTTCGACCTACCGCCTCTCATGCAGAGGGTCGGGGGTTCGATTCCGGCTCGTGCCTCTAAGTTTACTTATGTTCGAAATTCAATTTGAATTAACCACTGAGCTTTTCGGTGAAGGCAAACATCGTGAGGAAACCTGCACGCATCTGCGAAGTAATTCAAAGATGTGTGTGAAGTCTCCAATCCGCACTGGGCCCGCGTGGGGACTATAGCCCAAACCCTCTCGTGATGAGAGGAGGCCTGTGCCCAGCAGTGGGACGTAAATAAGCTGTAGTAATAGTTGTTGTTGTTTAGGCAGACCCAAAAAGAGATAGTGGGACAACTTGGACGGGTTTGACCCAGATTGGCGGGAGCTTGCACAAAATAGAGGAGTGCCTAAAAAGAGCGAATGCCTTTGCCTAGCAGTGGGACACTTTATAGGCCCCAAAAATAATTTATTTATTTTGAAATAAAGTTACATGACATTACAGTCTAGGTTACCAATTCATCATGAACTTTACAATATCACTTGAAAAAATAATTATTATATTATTATTATTAACAATGTTCAACCGTGGTTCAACCTTAACGATAAACACTGGACAACCCGGTGACTGTCAAGATAGCATACACCAAAACGATATCCAGGATCTGATTATGCAAATAAAAAATACCCAAATAGTACCCACCGCCCATTAAATTTCATCGTTCTATCTATAATAGAAGCTGAGATAATCAACCGCTTAACTTTTTGCGAACTTGAGTGAATACTGTGCGAGTTTCCGTGGTAACGCTGCCAAATTTCGTACACTGTTACATGTTGCCATATCTCGGCTTCTATTATAGATGGAGTGTTGAAATTTAACGGTCGTAGGGTACTATTTTTTGAGCTATAAATCATTCCCGAGAACGAAGCCGTTCCAGAGATCCACGCGGTGTACGCCAGCTTGACGCTCGGTAGCGTACACCGTGAACAGGCCGTATATTTCGAAAAGTTTAAGGGTACTATTTTTTTAACCTAGATATTTTGACGGCCGGATTGGTCCAGTTGGTAGTGACCCTGCCTTCTGTTCCGATGGTCGCGGGTTCGAGTCCCGCTCGGGGCTAACTTTGTGTGATGAACACGAATGTTTGTACTCGAGTCATGGATGTTTAGTATTTATATATGTATGTATTTCTGTATATAAGTATTTATTTCGTTGTCTAGCACCCATAGTACAAGCTTTGCTTAGTTTGGGGCTAGGTCAATATGTGTGAAATGTCCCAAGATACTTATGTATTTATTTATATTCCGTGGGTACTATTTATTTGCATAATCAGATCCTGGATATCGTTACGGTGTATGGTATCTTCACGGTCACGACAACCTGTGATCCATAATCTCACAGTATACATAATAATAAAAAGGTTCAAGGTAAACTCACTGTGTGTCGGTGCGTCAAGGCTGCACTCAGCCCAATGCGCGAGGGTCCGAATTGCAATCATGTTCGCGTTGTACTCGCAATTGGGGTTGGTTAGGACTCCGCGCAGCAGAGGAATCAGCTCGGGCGAGCGGCCGCAATACGGACCTGAAGATAGAAAAAATAATTCTTACTTGTGTAGATAATGTTTAGTAAAGTAAGCAGCAGAAGTACTGGAGCAATTGGAGAAATCCTACTAATATTATAAACACGAAAGTTTGTAAGTATGGATGGATGTTTGTTACTCTTTCACGTAAAAACTACTGAATGGATTTTAATGTAACCTACTGTAATATGTAATGTAATTTTACAATAATATAGCTTATACATCAGAATAACACATAGGCTACAATTTATAAAGATATTGTGTATATAAGCTACTCGAAATACTAATCCTGCGCAGACGAAGGCGCGGGCACCAGCTGGTATTTGTATATTTTTATTAAGGCTCTTCCCTGACCCAGCATCGTCAAATTGCTCATTTAAGATCATACTTTTCTAAGATATGTTTGAAGTTAAAAATATGAAAAAAACATATGTTATATTTGATTATATCATCCTTACATTGACAGCTTTCGATACACGTTTCACGAAACTTCGCTCGATACAATTTAATTCCAAAGTAACCTCTAACTCGGACCGCTAATCCAACTTTACTCCAGTTTATTATATCAAACAGTGTAAAACTAATTATAACACAAAAAAATATCCATATTATATGCGTACATCGACAGCTTTATAAATGCCATTTTTTTAGACGGTATTTTTATAGAAATTAAATATTAACTAAATCGGGCGTTCTGTGCGTAGCGCTTTCTCTTTCACTCGTCCCACGAGTGACAGTGACGGCTGAGCTGAGCCTATGAACGGCCTTAATTGCATTCAAAAAATTGCATGTTGTAGTCAATATAGATGTTACAAATGTTAAATATGAAGCTATGAAATGATACCTTGTTGGGGCGTAGCAATATACTTAACTAACTAACTAACATAACTTAAATTAATAGTTTATAGTTGCATGCGAATTGAGATCTTTTTTTACAATTTTTTTTACATGTGTACAATATGTAAATGTAAATACTAAAAACATTTGGGATAAAATATGGCAACCTATATGAAACGCTGGAGAAAGAGAGGCGCCATTTAGAGGTACTACTTAAGATTTTGCTCAGATAAATCATAAATATCCGAGACTGAAAATTGTCCCAAAACTTTGCAGGCGTAATGGTGGTCGTCTAATACGTCTAATATGTCATTATTTGTGGTAAGTGGTTCACCAATAAAATCAAATTATACAAGTTCTCCAGAAACTTTTTCTAAAGCATCGGTCGCAGCAAGCGGCCTGTCAACTTTCAAAGTAGTTGCTTTTTAAGTATTTTAAAAATTCTCTATGTCCAACCTTATGATAACCTCTAACACTCCTTTGAAATCAAGGACTTTCTTGAAATTATTGAACATTTTTAAGTCACTATGGCGGGACGCCCTTTCTCTAAATATATGGCCTCATCATGGCCACCTGTCTGTAAAAGGTTGCCGACCCCTACAAACTACGGGTGGGTTGATTCAAACCATCCGTTAACTAAACAGCGCTAGTTACATATTTTACTATGGGATAATATGACGTTTCTGTATGGAATGACAGCTCGGTGGCCATATTTAACGACCATGAGTCCGTGTACTGTGCTTAAATCAATGGGCCCTAAATGACTTTAGACTCTGAAGTCATTGTTATCCTTATCAGTTACCTAAAAAGATCCTCTTCTGGTCGTAATCGTTGGCATGCAGGTTGTCCCAAATAACTGGCGGCCGCCTAAGGACCTGTGTTATTTCTTCGATGCATTCCGTCGTTAATGTCTTCGAGATCACCTTGGGTCCTGGAAATAAATGCTAAATTTGTACAAACTAGGTACTTCAAAAAGTTCTACCGGCAACCTTGTTGTGTGGCATTATAGGTTTACCTTACATTTTCGACTATAATATTCACTCACCAGTCCACATGATGTCGATCTGCTGTGACAGCTTAGTGCCCAGGGTGATCAGGTACTCCGAGCTATTCACCGTTGGCACAGCCCTGGTCGAGCAGTACTGAGTCGGGCACAGCAGGAACCGGGGGCAGCCAAGGTGCTGGTGTATTTCGTTCGTCACTGACACCTGTTCATTCAAGAGATTAAAATGAAAATGTGAAAATCAAATCCGCTATCACTCTCCTGAAGCATTATTGTCCAATTCTAGATTAACTGAAGAAATCTAGTTAGTTCAACACATAAACTTTATATATGGAGATAGTTGGAGTCCCAGGGAAGGACATAGTCTACCTTTTAACCCAGAAAAATACATAGCTTTCGCGGGAATTATTAAAAGTCCAAAACACTAGCCATTTAGATCACTGGTACAAGTCAGTTCAAGTCAGTTGCGTCAGTTACGCTATTTACAAAAATTTATCAAACACCATTAAACTTAATCAAATAAATCCATGTACTCACTTGGGCATGAGCAAAGCTCTGGAAGATCTGCTTGTCCGCCTCACTCATCTCCGGCTCAATGTCATCGAACAGCAGCGCAAAGCATGTGCAGCCGAATTGTGACACCTGGCAGAAACAATACATGCAAAAGGTTGATTATTTCTTAAGTGATCATTGCCCTGTGGCTTAAATTATTGTGCAACCAGTTTCTTATAACTGGTCATGAGTCTCATGACACTAATAACAAATTGACATGTCAGGAGCCAAACAAATGGCAATGTCGATTTTCCATTAACATTTATAAAATCACTTGTTTGTACATGTCCCATTATTACAAGTAAAGCTAAACTGGAACAAAGGTAAATTTCTAATCTTTTTGCATTAGGAACAATTTCTATTACAGCAATACCTGTTCAAGCTTTCGCTTCAAGGTAGTGATTTCCTTCTGACTGCTGTAAGTGATGTCAAGTCCCGGGGACAATGCGTAGCAGAACGTGATGCCCTGATCCCGAGCGGCGGAGATCAGCGATGTGAGGTGCTCCGCTTCCTCCACGGTGTACAGCTCGCGCCAGTAGGCACGGTGCTTGTAGTCGTCCTTCGGAGCATAGACGTACATGTCTAGGCCCCATTTCTTTAATCTGTAATGTTAAAAGACAAGTTAGATACTAAAGTACCTTACATTGTCTCAAACTTTCGCGATACACACTCATATTAAACACGGAAGCTCAACAAACATCAACCACCTTGGACGATGGCCATTGAACAAAACCATTATTCAAGTAAATATAATTTGTAGGCTAGAACTGCCCAAATGTCAGAATAGAAAAGAAATAGCTATACATTCATTGATTAAATTTAATCTACCAGTAAGTGTATTGGTTGAAACATAATTACAAAGCCAATTATTGAAATTATGTTAATGAGACCATTATAACTCTTACTTTAATATGAGTGCACTCAGTGATTGCCATAAACTAATAATATCTTGATGAATACGATAAGGATTAAAAAAAACTGTACAATATGTAAACTAAAGTATTATAATGCTATAATGATTACAAAAATAATGCAACATGAAATACATGACAGTGAATTTACATATTAATTATTTCCAATAAAGCACTACTTACTTCTGAAAAAGATCCTTCCTTTGCTCGGTGGTCCACGGGCGGCCGTAGAATCCTACAAGAAGTCGAGCCCAGGTCATTCACACCATTCTTAACTTATGTATTCCATACGTATAAAAAGCATAATCGTACAAGGCAACTAATTTTACTGATTTTACCTTCAACGACGCCGCAAATGAAGTCCTTCCGGCCGGCACTCGCTTCGTCTGGCGAACTTTCAGTCATTTTCGTCACAAAATCGCAGACTCAACTCGCAAAATTATGATCGCTACTGTGAAAAGTTTAGACACGCGTATCGGTGAAACTACGTTTTACGGTGCCTGACTGCGAAATGACTGCACTATAAGTAACTGTGTAATGATTCTCCTGTTCTTAAAACATCGGCAGAACTGTTTTAGCCGTAAATCATTGAATTACTTTGTCCCATGAATGGAAATAATAGGAACGGAGAACGGAGAAATTGAAGATATTCGTTGTGTCAAACTCAAAGAGGTTTTTTATGTAGGGCAATCGAGTTGAATAATAATTTTGTGAAAAAACGTTTCTCTTTTCGCTGTTAGTTATACAAAGATAGAAGAAAAACCTACAAAAAATATATTAAATGATTTATTTAGCAAATTTGGAGCAATGATTAAAAGCTATTACGCGAAATATATTCTAACTTCTGCACCAAAAAAACCTCTCTTTATGTTTTTTCTCGTTACGTTATGTGACAATTCCAAAATTTGCAAATGAGAACACCGACTATTATGTACCCTTCCAAACACATAACGTCTCTATATTGAAGATTACGTTTGCATTAAGCCTTATACATGTGTAAACCATACCTGTTTGTCTATGGTTACCGTGTTTCTCTATGGTCCAGCAAGTGTGCGCGCGTCGGAGTTCTGTGGACGTGCGGCCGTCAAATTTGACGTCTGTCATAGCGTTTGTGTTTTTTGCCGCGTAAACATCGCGAAGCCTTTGCAAAAACTAAATTTATCCAGTTAACGTGAAAATTGTCTACCAGGGAGTCTCTGGAGGACACCTCTGGTATGTCACACGCGAGTGATGACGTAAACCAGGTAGTTGGTGGTGATAGACGAATGTTGGCGCACGACATTTCGTCATCTTCTTCCTCAGAGGAAGAGTTTACTCCACCGCCGAACAAGCGACCTCGGAGGGCTCACGGCGAGCTTACTTCGCAGGAGGCTGCTTATGATCCACGCCTGGATACCCTAGATTCATAATCTGGTGAGTTACTTTACGTAAATATTAATGAACGGAAGCAAGGAGAATACTTCTGATGTCAATAATGGCTATCCAATTATTATTATTATCATTGCCCCACCAAGGGCTTACTAGATAACGATTGACCTTGTTAATGTTTCAACGCAAATCCTAGATTCTGCTCTCAACCAAGGCCGAACCTGAGAGATTATAACCTTAAAAAGTTTCATGTTTGGTAGGTATAAACAATAAAATTATAAAAACAAGATCGGCTTTGGCAACTCCAGGTTTACAGACAGAACATAGGTACATTATATATATTTAATGTAATGAGGAAATTATTCATTAAAGGAGAAATTGAAGGGTTGGAGAAATGTATTTAGCCTTCACTGAGAGACTCATGGCAGGCCTTACTAATGCAATGCTGATGCAAAAAGAAATTTGTCAGAAGGTTACACTCATAGAATGGAGTAGATAATATTGAAGTTTATGCCAATTCACTATATGAAATTGTTCATGTACTATTTAGATACGGCATCACACAAATACACAGAATTAACATTACAAGTAACTGTAGCTGTAGCTGCAAAGGAACTGAATGTATTGACACAACAGGTTCCTTACTTAGTGACAAACCCTAACTTAAAAGACTACCTTAAAAATCTCCCTCCCATGTAATGGGTATACTATTTCAGTAGTAGAGAAGGGGGGGGGGGCACATGTATGGTTGAATACCCCAGCGTATATTAGAAAAACATACCTAGTACATCAAGGCAGCCAGAGAAGTCAGATCCGGAATTATGACAAGGGGACTAAATCACAAGTGTTAGAGTTCATCCTGACACAAAACTGGGTGGTAAAGATTTACCTTTCACAAGCCTACCTTCATGCACCAATTTTAATTATCAACTTGTATACAAGCAAAACTGCTCAAGCTGTCTGCTCTCCCTTTTGGCCTCTTAACCCATGACCATGGGACTCATTCTGATTGGACTCCGGGAGTCCGTCAGGCCAGGGGCTCCCGGGTTCTGGTTTACTTGAATGACTATGTCATAGTAAATCAGGACCGTTTCATATGTAAGACTCAGGTTGCGGAAGCCATGGGTTTTATGAAACAGACGGGTGGCATTTTAACTATGCCAGGTCCTGATTTACGTGGACGACTAGGTCGATTATGTCATAGTAAATCAGGACCGTTCCATATTAAGACTCAGGGTGCGGAAGCCATGAGTTATGGAACAGAAGGGTGGCATGTAAACTATGCCGGGTCCTGGTTGACTTGGATGACTCTTTGTCACAGTAAATCAGGACCGTTCCATATTTAAGACACAGGTAGCGGGAACCGTGGGTCTTATGGAACAGAGGGGGTGGCATGTAAATTATGCCGGATCCGGGTTTTACTAGGAGGACTATGTCATAGTACCTAAATCAGAATTGTTCCATATTTAAGACTTGGCTGTGGATGCCGTGCGTCCCTTGGAACAGACAAGTTGGCATGTAAACTATACCAAATCCTTCTTGGATCCAGCTCAGGAGCTGGAGTAGCCTGTATTTCGAACACCCAAGACAACGCCTGGGCAGACTATGGCAATAGAAGTTGATTCCCCCTCAAGCCCTAAAGAGATCACCTGGTGGAAGAAGGGTCTACACCATACTGCAATGCCTGAAGAACAACATGACACATTATCTAATCACCGTTGCAGCAGATGCAGGGTGGGGAGCCCGGTTAAATCGGCTCCATCTGTCAGAAACATGGACAACGACATGTCAAAATAAATGGCACTCAAGCCTGAAAAGTATGTATGCAGTTTATTCTGCAATAAAGAACCAAGTGAGCAAGGACACTATTTTCAACAAGTGAGCAGTGTCACTAGTTGCATATATTATTATAATTAGGCAAATGATTCATACAGTTGGTGGACCTGACAGCTATCTCTGACAGTACAGTTGAATGTATCAATGTCAGCTTGTTACCTCCCGGGGAGGTTCAACAGGATAGCAGATTGGTTGTTGTGAGGAAGACCACTACCAGAATGGCACCTGCTCCCAGAGGCCGCGCAGGCCGTGTTCACCAAATCAGCAGTGCCGGTAATACTAATTGCTTCCATCAGCAGAAACAAAGATAGAACCAGGGAATGTAACTCTAGATACTAGAGATTGTTCAGTTCAGACGTTATCTGAAACACATTCAGATTTTGACCTGAGCTGGAACTTTCCACCTCCCAACATACCACAGGGCCATACCATATCACAGGTTCTGAGTCATTTGAACAGAGCCAGAGACACATACATGCTGATTGCCCCGGTGTGGCATGGCACCAATGTCATTGGAAAATTGGGAATGGAACTACCAAATAACAAGTTGGAATATTAGAGAAAAATTACTCTTAAACAAGTGGCACTAGTACTTGTAGTACCCGTTTGCAACCAGAACCTAATACACACTTACCGTCCACTAGTAGTAGGGTAGTCAAATCGGTACGGTCGGGCTCGGCGCCCCTGAGACCCTGCGCCCGTGTGCGCTACACATCTCACTATAGGCAAAGCTGCCTGCTTAAATAACAGTTGGAGATCAACTTATCTTGAACACTTACAACATCCACAACAGCCTAGTGACGTCCCAGT
This sequence comes from Aethes cnicana, assembly GCA_963971205.1. NCBI lineage: Eukaryota > Metazoa > Arthropoda > Insecta > Lepidoptera > Tortricidae > Aethes > Aethes cnicana. The sequence goes on from OZ020294.1 coordinate 2,468,744, forward strand.
GCTGGGCACAGGCCTCCTCTCATTACGAGAAGGTTTGGTTGGAGCTATAGCCCATAAGTCCACACTTATACACCGGCTATTTAAACATAGACTTCATGGGTACCTAAAGATAATGCCAGAAAAAAAAAGACAGTCTGTGAAATTGGTGGCACATAGTCATTCCATCTTAAGCCTCAGGGTAGGCAACGCATTTGAGAGCCCATGGTGTCTTAATAAGAAATCCATAGGATTTAGGTGTGTATGGACTGCAGTGAAGCTTACCATTGGATGGTTTGTGTGCCTTTTTTACTACCAATTACATAAAGAAACGAATTTCCAAAGGGCAGGATATAGCTGAATTATTAGCACATCACATTTCTACCCGAAATGCAGATAAAATACTTAGCAGATAACACCACTAGCTTTTTCCCGCGACTTGGTCTGTCTGATTTGATCATACAAATTTTCAACCCCCTTAGGGGTAGAATTTCCTAAAAAAAAAAAAAAAAAAGCCTTAGTGGATGTCTATGCCACATTAACTATAGTTGTGCCAAATTTCAGTCCAATTGTTTGATCCGTGACTCTGCTAGATCAATCAGTCACCTTTATTTACCTTTTATACATATATTTAGGTTTTGTTGAACAGATCTACAAATAACAAATTATTGAGCAAATTTCAATCCGCTCGAATTCATGACGAGAGTCTAGTTGAATTAGAGTCCGCTCTAATGTTTTGGCTTAGTTTCAGCTCAATGCCTGATTTAGTATTGCAGAGACAATCAAGCTGGTGCTTCGCAACTCATCCAGGGAATGAGATCTGGTCGGTCCAACATACTGAGAAATTGATGTATTGATTTCAAGAAGGGTACAGTACAGTACAAGCAGGTGACTTAAGCGACTTTTTTATTATACAGTGACAGGTGTAATCAGACCTGCTTCCAGTTGTAATATATACCTGGATAGATATATAACCGGCTATGTTATAAGATCTCTGCCCAGCATGTAAAACAATAAGGAACTTTGAACTTAAATTTTTATTTAACCATTTAATGGTTTTTTAACCATTTAAAAAGATACTAAGATATGCTTCTCCAGGAAGTGTGAGATCTGCAGTACAATATACTGTGCTTTGTAAGTCTGAAAGTTATTAAAGATACGGACTTATCACATAGTAAGATTATGAATGTTTGAATTGCTTATAATTTGAAATGTCTTATTTGGAAAACATCTTGTTTGTTCTGCATATAAATGTCCTATTGTTTGGATATAAATATCCTAATGGCCTGTTCTAAGAATGATAATTTTGTTATTTCTTTTGTTCAGTCTACTCAGTGTACATTATTGATCAGAATCAATAATGGTTGAGGTACTTATCCTTTATTTCTTGAAAGTTGTAAGTATTATGTACAAATTATTCTATCACATTGAATTATTTTTGTCACATAGCGTTTGTGTGTTTCTTTCAACCAGCAGATATCAGACACGTCTTCAATATAGAGACGTTATGTGTTTGGAAGGGTACATAATAGGAATGTTTTGCATTCCAACAAAACATGTATTATGTACTAAACAAACACATAACGTCTCGGCAAGGGCCTTGCTGTTGAAGACACTATGTCAGACGTCAAATTTGACGGCCGCACGTCCACAGAACTCCGACGCGCGCACACTTGCTGGACCATAGAGAAACACGGTAACCATAGACAAACAGGTATGGTTTACACATGTATAAGGCTTAATGCAAACGTAATCTTCAATATAGAGACGTTATGTGTTTGTTTAGTACATAATACATGTTTTGTTGGAATGCAAAACATTCCTATTATGAGCAATTTTAGTTAATCGTAGATTACATCAATATATCAAAAAGTATATATTTTGAGTGTCCTGGTATAAATAATTATTGATTTATCTTCCTCCTAATTATGGTGACAGCGTTTTGTGACCTAGCAACACTCTAGCGCGCCATTTTCAAAAGGGATTGTGGGATTTCCCTTTCATTTAAAATTTAAGCTCTCTGGAATAATTAACTACTTTGTTTTGGTGTGAAGTGTACATTTACTTATAGTTAGAGGTACTTACTAGATCAATATGTATATTCTGTTACGAAAAACATATCGAAAGCAACCTATCAGAAGAGTAATTAAAAAACTTCAATGTATTTATTATTTATTCATTTAATTAACTTTTCCAAATTCAAATTCTTATACGGTAAAGCGACTACAGCTTGTAATTTAATATTTTAGAGTAATTTATAACATCTATGAGTACAAAATCGTTGACCACTTTGATTTTATTTTAATGACTAGAAATTAATACTTACAGGACATTTTAATGACCTTATTACACACTAGTTATTATTTACATCGTTATTCTATATTATATTTACACGAAAATCGTCTAGCCTACTTGAGTATTTTCAAATAGTGGTATAGTGTATTTTTAAAGTTAGTAAAAAAAAGGATAGGGATGAAATAATACATTAAGTAGTCTTTACTTTTCATAAAATGCGGGCATCAAATTGTGCTGTTTCCAAGCTTACGTTAATGGGGCCACCGGCCACCGTATTCCTGCTCACTAGTTGGCGCCACTATCTACACAACGTTTGTCATTTCATGCAATAGTGTCAATGTCACTGTGACATTTGACGTTTCAGAGACCAGTGTTGCCAATTTAGCGTGTAATATGGTAGAGGACTGCAAGGCGCCTCTAACGGCGAATTCACTCGCGGTGACGCTCTCAATCCGCATTATCAAGCTCTGCAAATAAATAATGTAATGACCGCACATTTATGAAATAGACAATTGACATTGACATCTTCGAGTAAAAAATACTCATTCCGAAATTGATCCCTGACGTGTTGGACGTTGGGTGGCTGGTCCTAAATTTCAAAATCGTTTAGGGCATGGTAGCCTTTACGCTTGACCTTGCCACCGATTAGGAAAGAAGAAAGGTACCAAGAAAAAAAGGATTTTCAGGAAATTCTGATGAAAACTGGGTCTCGTCTAAGCTAGCTTCTTCGAATTAAAATCTAAAAATACACGACGGAGACGTTGGAGCGTTTTCCTAATTGCGTATGGTATGATGGCAATTGGCAACTAATCGCTGTGCGGCGAACAGCGAACGTCTCGACCGCGCAAGGTATTAGGAACAGCACAAAAAACCGGCCAAGTGCAATGTTGTAGGGCTCCCGTACAGTAGGTGCCCATTACAATGATTTTTATAGTAAATTTTTGCAGTCGCACGTCGCGCGGAAAGGTGGCCGAGTCACCGCTACATATTCTGCCGAAGCTTCTCTAAGTCTGTGTTCTCGATCCGTTGTTCATCTCCTGAAGGCTAGAAGTACACGGCCGAGAGGCCGCGGCGCTGGAAGTGTCAGCCGAGCAGCCCACCCGACATGTTGCCGTGAACCCGCATGTGCCGATTCAAGTTGCCAGACTGGGAAAACCTGGAGGACAAGAAAAAAAACAATATGATGGCTGTCAACCCAGTAAGGGTCACCGCAGCTCAATAGGGATGACGACAGGGTGAAGAAATCGAAATTCTAATTAGTCCGTCAGTCAGGTAATAAAAACATATTAGACAACTATTTTTTGTTTTATCAAATTAACAAAGAATGACTAAGTTAAAACGCATTAAAGTTGGAGAGGGGGGGCTACCTATGTCACCGTTAGGTATAAATCGTACCTAACCGTGACGTCACGCGACATTTCACCTCAATATATCTCCGTATCATAAGTTTGATTACGTGAAAAAATAAAAAATACGTGTCCAATACTTTTCAATAATCTTCCTGATAGACTAAGGTAAAAAAGTTGTCGTTATCCCTATTAAGTTTTCCAGTAGCCATCCCCATCCAGTCCAATCATGAACATGTACGAGCGGAAGTCATGGATGGATAAAGTGCGCTTCTTGGGATTGTATTTGTACGAGTAATTACTTGCTCCCGTAAAAATTGGGAGACGTCTATTCGGGATGAAATAAATCCTAAGTATATCCCTATTGCATGGAGTCTAATGAGGCCCCAGGCCTCTTTCTCACCAGGAGAGGAACTGGTCTTTAGTCCCTACGAGTGCCCAGCGCGGATTTGGTGCTTCTGATGGTTTACTTCGCAGATTTCATCACGATTTTCCTCGAAAACCTCAGCTCAGGTGATGCAAACCCCCGAATTTCTACACGAAAAACGGTAGGCCAAAAAATGTTTTGAGCCACCTAGACATCAAAAACGCATTTTGTAAAATAATCCTATATGTACAACACTTTACCTAAGTACTTAGAAAATATCCCCCAGACGGTTGACCATTCGAGTCGTAAATCGTAACAGAATTACATTTAAAACAAATGCAAAGTTCACACTAAACATAATAATATGACGACAGGATTGGCTCAGTTGGTAGTGACCCTGCCCACTGTTCCGACTGTCGCGGGTTCGAATTCTGCTCGGGGCAAACATTGTGTGATGAGCACAAATGAGTGTACTCGAGTCATGGATGTGTAGTATTTATATAAGTATGTACGTATTTCTCTATATAAGTATTTATATCGTTGTCTAGCACCCATAATACAAGCTTTGCTTAGTTTGGGGCTAGGTCAATTTGTGTGAAATGTTCCAAGATATTATTATTTTACTAGCTTCTGCCTGCGACTTCGTCCGCGTGGAATTCGGTTATAGCGTTCCCGCGGGAATTGAGCGTTAAACTATAACAAATTATATACGAAAACCTTCCTCTTGAAACACTCTATCTATTAAAAAAACCACATCAAAATCCGTTGCGTAGTTTTAAAGATTTAAGCATACATAGGGATATAGGGACAGAGAAAGCGACTTTGTTTTATACTATATGTAGTCATTTTATATCTGGAAAAGGTAACTTTACCTAAGCAAGCACAGTTTGCATTGGTACGGTTTCTCTCCCGAATGTATCCGTAGATGCTTTGTCAGGGTTGAACTGTCGGAAAACGCCTTCTTGCACGATCGGCATCTGAAAAAAATAAAAGTCAACTAATTGTAAGGTGGAGCGACGATCGACCGGTGATAGTCGCGGGTTGGCGGTGGATGCGAGTGGCACAAAGACCGGTCTGAGTGAATGGTAAGGCCGCAGTGGAAGTATTTCGGCTGAAATGATGATGATGACTTACTTATCCATGTTTTTTTTATTACAAATGGGCTTGAATTTGATCCTGATCATATACCTGATGGAAAGTGAGTAGTGGTGTGAATTTAATACTCGCTAGAAAATCCTTTGTCTTAATCTAAAAGAGCCTTACAAATCTGCGAAAATATTTGATTTTGTAATAGCATGCCTGTCTTATCCCAGAATCTCCCTCTAGGGGGAACTCTACATGAACTTTTTCTTTCTCCATTTTATTGCCTCCCATTAGGTGTGGTGTGTAACTTAAAGCCTCTATAAATATATCTATACATTTAAAGATATTTCATTTCATTTCTATACATATAATAAAGCTAAAGATGGTCGGAAGTCTGTACATGGGTGGGAGACATTCGAAAAAGAGTTGGCTGGGGATACTTATAATCGATAGCGCATCACGTGAAAACTACTGCACTGATTTTGATGAAATTTGGTATGAACATAGTTGGGGTCCCGGGAAAGGACATAGGCAATTTTTATACCGAAAAAAATGCATAGTTCCCGTGGGAACGCGATAACCGAATTCCACGCGGACGGAGTCGCGGGCAGAAGCTATTACTACGACTACAGCCTATTTGCGTCCCACTGCTGGGCACAGGCCTCCTCTCAGAAGCTAGTCTAGAAAAAAATAAAACCATGTAACACTTACTGGTAAGGTCGCTCCCCCGAATGTGTCCTCATGTGAGTGGTCACACTTGAGCTTTGGCTGAAGCGACGGTCGCATATCGGGCACCTATCGAAAAGAAATTGGTTGTATCATCTCATGGTCTAAGAAAACAAGGTCTGCCGATCCGGTGTCACCCTTACGTCAGCTGTCAGTTGCCACTTTATTGCAATAAAACAAGAAAGAAGGAAATATTTGCTGCCGTTATAATGCAAAATGAATTATTTGCGCATTACAATTGTCATTTACTTGTTTAAGCACACAAAATGGGACAAGTTAAAAACAAATTAACTTAATAATTTAATGAAACACTCACAGGATACATGGGGGTCGACAATGGGGTCGATGATTATTTTAATACACCACTTGCAACACACAGCTGTGCGAATGACGTTAGGGTGACACCCACACTACTACAGAATACCGGACTGCCATACCTGGCGAAGTATCATGTTCGAAATCTTTAAATAGGGATCTCGCTGTTCCCTATTTAAAGTTCAACTTGACGCGTGATTGATCCTATAGGGAACACCGAGATCCCTATTTAAGACTTCGAATATAGCCCCAGGGGCTCTATGCGAAGGTGAAGGAAAACATCCTGAGGGAACCTGCACGCAATTGCGAAGTAATTCAAAGATGTGTGTGAAGTCCCCAATTCGCACTGGGCCCGCGTGGGGACTATAGCCCAAACAAATGTGATGAGACGAGGCGTAGGTATGCCAGTGGGCCGTAAATAGGCTGGTTCTGTGATTTTACTCTACCTGAAAGGCTTCTGCCCCGTATGGGTCCTGACGTGCGCCGTCAGGTTGGCGGCTTGCGAGAAGCTCTTATTGCAGTCCCCACACCGGTAGGGTCTCTCCCCAGAATGAGTCCGTAAATGGGTCTTCAGCGTGCTGGGTCTTGCGTACGTTTTGCCACAGATCCGGCACAGGTTGGGCTTTTGTTCGTCGTCTTCAGAACAACCGCTTAAGGCACCCACCTGATCAAATAGATATAATATTTAACAATACAGTACAATATATACTTTATTGAACACCACACAATCAAGGAACAGTAGACATAATGTAATAACACAAAAAAGTTAATTAAAAAAAACAAAAACCCGACTGCGTAAAAACTAAAAAGAAAAAAACAAGACTACTTAGTTCAGTAGTAGCTAGGATTATGTTAAGTAATTGATTGCTATTGAGGAATCTAAAGATGCCTACTATCGGGACCCATTATTTGTAACATTTTAACCTAGATTTTAAATGGGTCCCGACTGTAGGCATCTTTAGATTCCTCAATAGCAATCAATTACTTAACATAATCCTAGCTACTACTGAACTAAGTAGTCTTGTTTTTTTCTTTTTAGTTTTTACGCAGTCGGGTTTTTGTTTTTTTTAATTAACTTTTTTATTTTATTATTTTTAGTTAGGGATTAAAAGACCGTAAATTCCGCAATCTTGTCATTTCATGGAGAGAGTTGCTATCGTGGGGATTATTAAGTAGCTTGCGATGATCTAAATTACTGATTATTAATCCCTCTAGAGACCTTACCCGGCTCAAAACGCTACATAAGCCTGAACCTATTAAAATTCTTCAAGTCAACCGATAGATGGCGCTACTGGTACTACATAAGAGTATTAGGTAGCTATTTTATTTATTTACGAGCGCTGAGTACTGACTAGTGTACCTAATTGGTACCTATAATCAATTAGGTTATATTTCACTGTATCACACACACTATTGACACTTTAAATGTAATAACGAAACTAAAAGTCTTCAAGTCAACGGATAGATGACGCTACTGGTACACTACATTGCACATGCGTACGTACTTGATTGAAGTTTGAGATTTATGAAAAACATTATTATTAAGTATTTTATTTATAGTCGTGGTGACCTGCTTGAAGACTCGTTGGTCTAGATTATTTCCTGTGTTGCTAATTCGAACGGATGTACTACTGGGTGGATAGGTAGGTACCTACTTTACGTGGTTAGTAAAGGAACTTTGAATCGTTATAAATCATAAACGGTTCTTTTGTCTGAAAAATGGTCAAAGAAACCTAATAATGATTTTTAAATACCTATTCAACGATACCTCACATGCCATAGTTGGTTGACTTTTATTTTTTTATTTTGTACAATATGGCGTCTGGTAGCCGCCATTTTGAATTTTGATAAATTTCATATCTTCAGTGACACTCGCGCAATTCAGACGAATCGATTGACGTATGATTCATTAAAATCGACCCACGCGTTTGATCTCTAGTGTGCCACAAAGGAACAAACATACATACATACATACATACATACATACATACATAGACAGGTAAACACATAACCCACCTTTGCGGTGCGCAGTCGGGTAAAAAGGTATGGCATACAGCAGGCGGTCTTATCGCTTAATAGCGATCTCTACCAGACAACCTTTAACCTGTGGATATCCTAAGTCCTAACGAGGTAGTTTCGCAATTGAACACAGTTAAATAAGAGATGTCGACCGCTGTAAATTATTTTATGTAAGTATATATATTCTGAACTAGCATTTCCCCGCAACTTCGTATGCGCAGAAATATTAAATGTAAAATCCCGTTTTTTCCCGTTCCCGTGGGAATTTCGCAAAACCCTTTCTTAGCGTATGCCTACGTCATAACATCTACCTGCATGCCAAATTTCAGCCCGATCCGTCCAGTGGTTTGGGCTGTGCGTTGATAGATCACTATGTCAGTGAGTCAGTCAGTCAGTCACCTTTGAGTTTTATTTAGATTGGGCACGTAAGTAATGTATAGCTACACATAAGCTTAAAGATTTAAAAAAACAATACAAAAATTCTAGGGTTTCACCTTTCAAACATCAACAAAAATAAAGTACCCAAGTAAAAAGTTCGCGGAAAACTTTCAGACATTCAGAGAAAAAGCCTCGTGACCCATAACACTTTGGCGAATTTTTCCTTTTTAGCTAGCACGTTTTCAATTTCAACTGTTACAGGTTTAAGTACACAACTTAGAAGGCGCGTGGATTAAGCAAAAATAGACTCTGCGTCAACGGCTTAAGTGCTTCAACGCGCGCCTTCTAAGTTGTGTCGTGCTGTACTAACCTGTACTTTCCCATCGGAGTTAACGCAGGCCGTGTATCCATAGTCTTGAGGATGCATTTGACCCTGATGATTCAGGATGTACCCGTTCCCTGGTCCCTGATCTTTTTGTGTGTCCTGAGCATAGAGTCTTGAGGGAGAACGTTTTAGACTTTGCATCTTCTGCCCGCAATAGTTAGCTTTCTGTTGGAACAACGCGTAGTTTTGCTTCTGGGCGTTCTGAAGCTGCAAAGGCTTGAAGGATGATGAGGCGGTGATGAGGGGGTCCGATTGGTTGGGTGTGCGGAAGTCAGCCGTAAAGGAATACGTCGCTGACGGATAGGAGGAGGGGCTGATGATGTTCTGCGATTGAGGATACACCACGTTTACTGAGGGCGAGGAGGCGTTCTGGTTCCATTGCACCTGTGGAGGGAAATTTGAATGAAAATTATGCAGTACCTTTGGACAGCTGGTACGCGGCCGTTTTCGCGAACTTTCTAGCTCTATCTTAATTATTAGGTAGAGATCGTCCTTTGTGTAGCGCTGGTTGGTGATAAGACTTCTGTTTCACTTACGGACGACCGTCATAGAGATGTTTTGTTTACGCTTAGTCTCCAGCCTTTAAGTAAGTAATTGTTACCGTATTCGTCTTAACGTCGACTGTATGTACCGGGGCTTCCCTTTCTCTGCTTTCTCTCTATTGTGAAGCCGTGGTGGCCTAGTGGTTTGACCACCGCCTCGCATGTCAGGGCTTTGAATCCAGCTCGCATCTCTGAGTTTACTCGCTTTCTTCTCCTTCTAGTGCCATCCCTAAATACTTGGCGATGATTAAGGCTATTTTGACCTTGGAGACTGCCGCACGGAACATAGACTTACGTATTGCGCTATTCCAAGGGCGGATCCAACCCCCCCCCCCTCAGCAGGACTAGGTCTACTGCTATTATGTTTTATTAACCCCTGACGGGAAAAGGGGGGGGGGGAGGGGAGCTGGATCCGCCCTTGCGCTATTCTAATTGAATTTTTCACTGAGCTTTACGGTAAGGCCGCACGCATCTGTAAATCAGGTTGTGTGGAAATTCCCAATCCACACTGGGCCGCGTGAGGACTATAGACCAGCAGTGGGACGTAAATAGGCTGTTGTGGTGGCGGTGACTGTATTACACATTACCTGTGAGCAGAGCTGGTCTGGAGGGCAGCCGTGCATGGTCATGTTCATGGAGACGTTGACGCTCATGGTGGGGAAGAGGGGGGCGCCGCCGTAGTGCTCGTAGTACGGATACCCGCCGCCGCCGTTCACCATCATCTGTACACGAGGAGGTCGTCATCAGCATCAGCATCATCATCATATCTTTGATGTGGTAGGACTACTACTACTACTATTGCCTATTTGCGACCCACTGCTGGGCACAGGGCTATAGTCCCCACGCGGGCCCAGTGCGGATTGGGGACTTCACACACATCTTTGAATTACTTCGCAGATGCAGATGCGTGCAGGTTTCCCTTCCCTCTGCATGAGAGGCGGTAGGTCGAACCACTAGGCCACCACGGCTTTTTTTAGTATGTGGTAGGACCTGGAGCTTTATTTTGTTGGCCCACTATTATATACCAATTTGTTTGACACAAATAGCACTTTTGCAATTGGAATGGCACTCATATGAAATGAGCTTAGTTTGATATGTCAAATAAAAGACCGATATATCAGAAAATATCATTGAGTCGGTCAATTAATAGCTATTTATACGAAACTAGCTTCTGCCCGCGACTTCGTCCGCGTGGAATTCGATTATAGCGTTCCCGCGGAAATTGAGCGTTAAACTATAACAAATTATATCCGAAAACCTCTTGAAACTATTAAAAAAAACGCATCAAAATCCGTGGCGTAGTTTTAAAGATTTAAGCATACATAGGGATATAGGGACAGAGAAAGCGACTTTGTTTTATACTATGAAGTGATTGAACCAATTTCGTAGAGAAAAAACCGGCCAAGTGCGTGTCGGGCCACGCGCAAATTATAGGGTTCCGAAGTTGACGATGCCCACAGTACCTTTCTAAGACTTACTAGCATCTAGCTAGCCTGTGGTATGACGTGCCCGCCCGACGCGCCTGCCGCTCGAGAAAAATCATTGGTTTTTTAATCATTTCATAAGTTGGTCGACTATGACTCGTAAGTTTGTACAGCCTACTTAGCTGTGATAGTTTTCCTTTCAACTACGTTATATATGCCATAACCGTGATTTTTTTCAGCCATCCAAATACCACCCTTTAGCTGGCAGGGGGGGGGGGGGGGACACGTGACTCTAACAAAAAATAGCACTTTAAAGCTTAATATTTCACAAACGCATCACTTAATCAAAAAATGGTTTTAACAAACCCACAATATTTTTTTAAGACCTATTCAACGATATGCCGCACTATGGGGTACGCAAGAAAAAAAAAAACATCCCCACTTTACGAGTAGGGGAGGTACCCTATAAAAAAAATTTTTTCAAAATTTTATTGTACCACTTTGTCAGCGTAACTAATATGTATATTCATGCCAAATTACAGCTTTCTAGAACTACGCATCTCCGAGCAATAGTGCGGACAGACGGACGGACGGACGGACGGACATGGCGAAACTATAAGGGTTCCTAGTGGACTTCGACACCCTAAAAATGAGCCGAAAACGTCCACTCGTAGAAAATCGTGAAAACTACCTACATGTTCTGAAAATAAATGTCAATCTACTTACACAAATAAAACTACTCAGATAATTAATTCCAAATTCAAACAAAGCGCAAATTAAAAACCGGTATCGCATTCCACGATTCCAATCTGCGAATTAAACGGGAAGCCCGATTACAATCATTTTCATAACGATCGCATCCCTCTGCGTGAGCAGGACGGATTAGTAAATTTATAGCGTTCTCTTTTCAACTTATATGAGAGGTGTGCCTGGTGTGAGGGAGATACCTGCGGGTGCACGGTTTCGGCGCAGTCTCCGTGGACGACGGCATGCTTGAGCGAGAGCAGGACGTCCGCTGCCTCTCCGCCCCGCTCGCGGCAGTCGCCAACGTTGTTCCTGCTAACGAATACATTCGTAGGTATATTACGGGAAAATGAAAATGGCGTTGGAAAATGTCGGAGGGAAAAGTTGAGATCTATTTCAGGATATTTCATTTGTTTTTTGCGGCAGGGCAGGGGAGTTTTTTTTTAATGATGTTTCGCATTAAATTTTTTTGGAAACGGATGAATTAAAATCATACTGGATGCACCGTAAGTAGGTACCCTAATAGGGATGACCACAACTTTTTTTCCTTAGTCTATCAGGAAGATTATTGAAAAATATTGGACACGTATTTTTTTCTTAATCAAACTTTTACGGAGATATATTGAGTTGAAATGTCGCGTGACGTCACGGTTAGGTATGTACGATTTATACCTAACGGTGACGTAGTTAGTTCCCACTCTCCAACTTTAATGCGTTTTAACTTAGTCATTCTATGTTAATTTGATAAAACAAAAAATACGTGTCTAATATTTTTTTACTACCTGACTGACGGACTAATTACAATTTCGATTTCTTCACCCTGTCTGTCGTCATCCCTATTTATTGATCTGTCCGGCCAAACTGTTCATAAGTCCCTAAGTAGGTAATAATGTCCGATTTACACGGCGTCAATGTTTTCAAGTTATAGACATTGGTTGTTCACTGAAGCGAAAATTCAAGAGCCCTGTCTTTAGCCCACAACGTCTAGCAATAATCTAGATTAGTACCCTTAGGCTAGTTACATTGTCTAATAGTTAGTCCCTTACTTGTATCCCGACCCGAGCATGGTGAGAAGGCGAACAGTGAAGGCAGCGGTTCCAGCTCTAGCGGAGGCAGCGAGACTGAGCCCGGTCTTAGCCCAGCCGGAGACACGTCATCTAGTCCCTTACTTGTATCCCGAGCAGGGTGAGAACGGGAACAGTGAAGGCAGCGGGTCCAGCTCTAGCTGTGGCAGCGAAACTGAGCCCATGTCTTCTGGCCAGGCTGACTATAGATACTGACATCGTGTAGACTAGACTAGTCCCTTACTTGTATCCCGAGCAGGGTGAGAAGGCGAACAGTGAAGGCGCGAGTCCAGCTCTAGCGGAGGCAGCGAGAAAGATCCCATGTCTTCTGGCCAGGCTGACCATAGATTCTATACTGTCATCGTGTAGACTAGACTAGTCCCTTACTTGTATCCCGAGCAGGATGAGAAGGCGAACAGTGAACGCAGCGGGTCCAGCTCTAGCGGAGGCAGCGAGAAAGATCCCATGCCTTCTGGCCAGGCTGACTATAGATTCTATACTGTCATCGTGTAGACTAGACTAGCTAGTCCCTTACTTGTATCCCGAGCAGAGCGGGTCTAGCGGAGGCAGTGAGACTGAGCCCATGTCTTCTGCCCAGGCTGACTTTAGATAATGACATCGTAGACTAGACTAGTCCCTTACTTGTATCCCGAGCAAGGTGAGAAGGGGAACAGTGAAGGCAGCGGGTCCAGCTCTAGCGGAGGCAGCGAGAAAGATCCCATGTCTTCTGCCCAGGCCTGATCGGCGCTCACATCGTCTGCGGCGGGCGCGATGTCGATGCTGTTCAGCTCTGACCCATTCTCTGGGCAGCAGTTGTCGTTCTCCTGCTGAGGAGGACATGGTTATAGTTAGGTAAAGCTGATAATACCACCAGTACAAATACGCACCAGTATAGGGCATAGCTCATACTATATTAAGAGCGCCACCGTAGCGCCAGGTCACACTCAATAGGCGTAACTAAATACGTCACGTCCAAAAAATTGCGGAAAATTACACCGCAATATCCTACTTATGTATAAGTAGGTACGTAATTAATTGTAAACCACAGACATCCCTGTTCCCTATAGGATTGCTCACGCGTCAAGTTGAACTTTAAATCTAGCTGCTTAAAGTTCACGCGATCCTATAAGAAACAGGCAGATCCCTATTTTAAGACTTCGAATGATGCCCCAGATAATGGACTGGAAAGGTTGGATTAGGATCAGAATGGTGACTTAATTAGAGAAGGGCAAAGAAGGAAGTAATTGGACCTCAAAGCTTGCCCTTTGAGGCCAGACTTCCTTCTTTGCCAAGTAAAGTAATGTAAAGATTGACAACGTAAGGATGGGACGCGGCGGATGACACACATGATGACGGTGGATGATGGCGGATGGTACATGTCATTCACGATATCACAATAAACTTTTCATAGGGATTCTATAGGGAACGTCAAAACGTCACGGCGCTCAAATTGAACATTAATTCAATCCAGCTACTTTACTAGGTAAAGTCCCTGGAGCTCTATTCAAAACGTTACATTCCCTATCCCTACCGTTCAAATTGAACTGTAAATCAAGCTGTTTAAAATTAGGTTTCAACGCCGTGATGCTTTAACCAAAACGAGACGTGTTTGGATAAGGAACCCGGCGGTGTTATTATCAAAGTAGAGAGGATTTGCCGATGGGGACAGGGAAAGATGCACTCCAGACTCTACGCGAGTTTGACTGTGGACCAAGCCAACACATGCCGAGTAGAGGCCGTTTCGCAACATTCACTTGTTCTTTTCTTCTACTTCCCTCTTACAAATATCTCTGTTGTGAATAAATGTTTTTGACGTGATAACGTCTTATAAAAATGATGAACGCCGGCTGTGCCCCCGAAAAACCATGACGAAATGTATATCCATGTATGTCCATGGCGATGTATGTAGGTGTAGGTACTTAATGGGACATATTCATGTTATTCCTATGACGTTATCGCGTAAAATTATCGTCCATAAACCGACTTTAAAGACAACCGATTTTTTTTTATATTTTATGAAATGGTGGTAGCTACCTACCTGGCAACACTCCTCCAAGTCCTGCAGAGGCTCCAAACAGTCGCACTGTAAGGGGTCGCAGCACAGCTCCAGCCCGAACTGCGGGTTGTTCGGCACGTAACAATCCATCTCGGGCGCGCATCTTTCCGCGCAGGGGGCGTCACTGTGGCATCTCTGGAATAGGTATTTGGGAGGCTGGGCTTAAGATAGGTAGCTTATATTTACATATTTAGTGGCTCTGACTGAGAGCTGTAAATCTCACGATCTTTATTATTTCACTGCTTAAGTACCTAAATCAGTTTTGCCATTGGAAATGTCTTTACGTTCGCTTCAGTGAGTTACTTATAGGCTCCGATTTCACGGAAAAGTACGATCCCCTTTTTTACTTCTCCTTACTTACTTATATATCTCGGATACCTAGTTGTGATATTCAAAAAAGCTCAAAAGACGCGTCTTCGCGAGAGCTGTAAGGAGCAAAAAGAATTATTCGAGAAAGTCAAAAACGAAAATAGTTGTGGCCGAAATAGTGAAAACAAAAATGATTATTATAAAAAAAAAAAATGGAATTGTTCGTAGATTCATTTCCAATGTGCTTGATGGACGTGTGAGGCTCGAAATCTGTGATTTTTTTTTTACTTTTCGACTTGGACAAATTTGCTTTCGTAAGTACTTCGTGTCCGATGTCCGGCCGAATTTCGTCTGTTCTCCTCTACAGGTAGGTAGGTCGCAGTTATTCCTCAACCGTGTCCAGGGGCTCTTTTCGAAGTTTTAAATAGGGAAAGAGACATTCACAGTCTTTAAATGCGCCGCGACGCGTGAACGCATAGGGATTGTGAATGTCTCTTTCTCTAATTAAAACTTCGAATATAGCCCCGGTTCCAAAATTATATCAATTTTTTGACGATTCAGCTTTTCGACATTTTTCAAAAAACTGTTTTGAATTTTTAACTGATAGTTTTCGGGGACGCTTGGCTCGCTCCGTCAACTATTTAGCTTTTGGCCGTTGCCCCCGACTTCGTCCACTTCAGTTGTACCGTTCCCGCGGGAACTATGCGTTTTTTAGAGATAGAAAATGGCCTAAATACTTATCTCCAGACATGATCCTGAACATTGACTAATATCCACATAATACAGGACCGACGGCATGGCGATCTTTCTTCTGCTGGTTATAGCAGTCCCGCGGGAACTATGCATTTTACCGGGATAAAAAATAGCTTACTTAACTTTTCATTATTGTTCTTTTTGTTTCTTTTAGTATTTTGTGTGTTATATAAAATGTTTTTATTCTTCTTCAATCTTCCTACATATGTCCTTCCCCGGGACTTAAACTATCTCCATACCCATACCATAAATTCAAATTCAATCATTTATTCAGAATTTTGGCCTTAAGTACATGGACATTTTTAGACGGCAGAAAATTAAATAAATCTACCACCGCTTGCTAGGCTATTGCTAAGAACAAGACAGACAAACAAATCATTAAATTACCAATTCTCATTTAAATTGGCCCAGCAGCGGTTTAAAGCGTGAAGAGGTAACAGATAGACAGAGTTATTTTCGTAATTATAATATTAGTATGTATGGATCATGCTTATATTACCTGTTATATGTACTTATTAGTAATTTTCCATAGACATCTTTAATAAATAAAAAAAACAGAATACATAATCTGGTGCTTGTACATTAAGCACAGTATAACGGCTCTATGGACCCATTTCCGCGGTTAGAATAATGTGCGTATTTAAAAAATCTAATTTCGCACGGATTCCATTCCCTAAATTAAATAAGGAATATTTCTTCCTTTTCTGTGACTTTTTTCCGATCGTGTTACGTACGTATTGGTCATGGTATTTTATGTTTCTTTACCTATGTTTTTAAATTCACCAGTTAACCTCATGAAATTGATATGGGTGTGTGTGTGTGTAATGTATAAGTATAGGTACTTAATGCTTTTTCAATTTATCATTGAATAGCAACTGCCCGCGAACTTCGTCCGCGTGGAATTCGGTAATAGCGTTCCCGGGGGAACTATGCGTTTTTCTGGAATAAAAAGTAGCCTATATGTGGACCAGTATTATACAAAAATTTGTTGCAATCCGTCCAGTAGTTTTCAAGTCAAATCCGGACATACAAACATACATACATATAGACATTTTTTTCTAAAAATCGTTAATTTGTGTTCAGTATCGCTTATATATTTATAGTCCCCCCGACTGGATAGTTTCTTTTAATTTTCAAGTTTTAAGCGCAACTTCTTCTACAGACTTATTATTAGATTAGACATAAAATTGTTCAAATTCTCCATAAAAATTGTTACGAAATTGAAAAATGTTACCAGTAAAAAAAAAACTAAAAACCACAAAAAGGAAGGCGGCGGAGGCGCGCGAGGGCTGCGGTTCTAATCGATTTTCTCGTTTCTGCTTCCTCGCCAGATTCAACGGTATTTCTCACGATTACTCTACTACTACTACAGCCTATTTGCGTCCCACTGCTGGGCACAGGCCTCCTCTCATCACGAGAGGGTTTGGGCTATATTCCCCATGCGGCCCAGTGCGGATTGGAAACTTCACATACACCTTTAAATTACTTCTCAGATGCGTGGAGGTTTCCTCGCGATGTTTTCCTTCACCGAAAAGCTCAGTGGTAAATTCAAATTGAATTTCACACATAAGTAAATTTAGAGATGCGAGCCGGAATCGAACCCCCGACCCCCTGCATGAGAGGCGGTAGGTCGAACCACTATGCCACTACGACATTTTCATGATTAGATACTACTTAGTGAAAATTATACAAAACTGTTTCCTAAAATATCCACTGACGTGAATTTTCAGTACCAAAGTAACACCAAGTAGGTCTCGGTTTTAACTACTGTTTTGAGAAACTCGCTCTGCGAATTTGAAGTTGTAATCCTACTAATGTTTAGGGTGATAATTATGTAATTGTCCAATTGTGTTGTTTTGTTCCATTGTATTTTCTATCTCCCAATAGGAGGTAAATATGTCAAAAATATAACAGGTAAAGACAAGTAGCTAACAAAATTAGTTCCATCCCATCCTGTTTCGGATTAATGTAATATTTATTTAATTATTTTAGCATGAATTTTTTGGTAAGCGGTCACTGCAGCCCATGGACATGAATCATAAGATCTTGAAATGAAAATATTTCACATAAATGCACCGAACATTTAAGCATTAATAAGCAGACTAAATATTTTATTGAGCGACTCTTTTAAGTTTAATTGTCAATGATTTTTTCGGTTGTGTATTCGATTTTGTATTACCTACTTGGCAGCAGATGGCGGATTCGATTGTTGGTATTCTTGTAGTAGGTATTTTTGTTATTATAAATTTTTGGAGTGATCTTCCTATCCTAGGTACTTTTTTTCTTTTCTATTGCTGCTATGTCCGTCCATGGTATTGATTGAGTGCATACATGAAGAGGTTTACTCATGGATGATATGCTATCTGTCACGTAGTAATCGAATTACTGTATACTGAAATATTGTCTACCACTTTTTTCACCCTTTTTCAAACCTTACTTACCTTCTAACAAAAAAATCCAACCTGAGGATCCACACAACATAACATTTCAGGAACTAAAAAACTATTTTATAACTACACCAAATCACTGTTTCACCAAACACCTTTGCACACTAATTAAATTAAACATATCGGTTAAAGCATGCGCGTTGGCAACACCGGTGTTCGGTTAAGAAAACAAATTTGTTTTTAATTAGCATTTTGGGCACCGAACGAACCCTTTGCAGCCGTTGTTGGTGACTAAATGGCTATCTTCCAAGTGTGCTAAGTGCACTCGCCACCCGCCCCTACCGTAATTGGCTGTTTGTATCCAACCCCTCGGCTGAAAAAAAACATGACATATTGTGCGCGGGAAAGTGGCTGTCACCGCGTATCGGGTTAACATGGCGGGCATTGTTTTTGTGGTGAGAACCGTTTAGTGATCTGATACTATTTAGATAAGTAATATAGTGGATAATTATTATAATCGACGGTGTCGACTGACACTACTGTTTATCTCTATTTAGGTGTTGGCATGCATTCGAATAATTAAACGTTACAAGCCATTAAGAGTTTATAATCTTGCTTTCCGCTTGTCTATGTAAATGCTCCATATTTTCTTTGAGAAACTTCCAAACTTGTCAAACTCATTTTATTGGCGCCCAACGTGGGGCCGTCCAACGAGAATATCAAACGGTTTAAAAGTAAACCAGAAAATTCAAGTGTTTATCACCTCTGTAGCAAATAGTAAAAAGCTCTTTTTTATTTACTCAACCATGCATTCACAAGCAAGCCGTCCAAGTAGGTACTAAATAATCAATTTATTTTTTAATAGCATGTCGTCAATTAAGAATTCATGCTTCCGTACATCGAGTACTTAATTTTGAATGAAACTCGTCAAAAAGTGTGAGAACATGATACGAATATATCAGTTTCGATTAGTGACGGACGTGCAGTCAATGGCGAGCTTCGCCCACCCAGGTAGCAGGTTCGAGTCACTGGACTCGATCATGCGATCATATACGGGCCTCGAGGTGGATAGGTTACCTATTCGATATTCTATGACGCAAAGTCGATCGCGTCGCGTATCCTTGTTTAAAGGTAATTATTAGAGTGAGATGACTAATCTAACGGATTTGAAGGATCGATTTAGTTGATAACCTTACTTGGTGTACGAGACACTCTGTCTGCCAGAAGATTTCATGATTCAACGATTCATGTTTTTTTTTTTCAATAAATCGTCATCGTCATCATCATTTCAGCCGGATGACGTCTACTGCTGGACATAGGCCTCCCCCAAGACTCGCCGCTCAGACCGGTCTTGTGCTACTTCGATTCCACCGGCTTCCCGTGACTTTCTCCTTCTTAGGAGTGAATTTGTGAATGCCTTATTTTAATAAATCTGATTCTATGATGTTCTTGTTTATGCTAAATTAGAATAACCATCGATACTATACAAACGGCATCTAAAATTCTAAACATCTTTAAAAAAATTGTTCTTGGATCGTGGCTTGTTTGTAGGCGTATACTTTATATATAAAGGAATTTATCTCAACTTCGCCATTCTCACCCAAATTACCACGAAGCCTGTTAACGTCGGATGCTCCGCAAAAACTGAAACAACGCCTGTTTCGGCGTGCGAATATTTCGCGGAAAGTATCGCCGTGTGAACACAGCTGATCGACCATTTCACCATCGAAAGTTGCACACAACAACACCCTTATTATTAATGGGAATAGTTTAAAATCCTATAAACCACCTGTATTAAAAGTCCATTATATTTTTTACTCAAAGGAAAGCCGTAGGCTCTTAAAACTAAAGCATAAAGTTTATATTGGATGGTGGTTGATTTTTTATTGGAGTGGGCAGTGGGCACCCGGTTCACTGGGCAGCGATGCCGTGACGTAGGTGGTCCGCATATGGTGAGGATGTTGGATCTAATCGGACGATGTATAAGGAATTTCGTGGCATGTTCATAAATCTATAGAACAGACATGACCGTGATATGAAAATATCGTCCAATATTCAATCTATACATAAATATAGAAGAATACGTGACGTCCTTTTGCACTAAAATTCATAGGTAATCAAAATACATTTTCATGCGTAGTTTATAAAATCTTAGAATTAAAAGATTAAAGCTATGTTTCAGATAAAATGTAAATTTCTTTTTTGTTGAAATAAACAGTTTAAATTTAATTTAATTTTTATTTATGCTTAGGTATTCTGTGCATATTTTCAATTCGGTATTGTTAAGGTCAATTGATAAAATAAAAAATAATTATTTAAAAAGGTCAAAAAATATCGTGTTTGATAATGTTCTCAAAAGATTTTATGTGAAAAAGATATTTGTAAGTCAAGTAACCTACAGAACATAATTACACATGATTACACAAACGTTTCCACGGTGCTTTTGTGTAATGTAGAAAAAACAACGTAATAATTACTCCTCACTCCTGTAGCCCGTGTAAAGTAGGTCCTCTTCATTCGTTTCTTTTTTTGAGATACTTACCTACCTGGTATTTTGCCACTGTTGTAAATGTTGCTGTTTTCGTCGCCACCGTTCACACTCCATGGGGGCAGCATGTAACGTAACTAGGTAGAAGTTTAGGAATATCTATGATTTCAAAAACGACCAATTTTTTTTTTCTTTGCGTTAAAATTATAAGTCATATATTATATGAGTCATATATTATATGTTTCAGATACAAAGAAAGCGCCAAATCGAACCCTTTCTTAAATTAAAGTCGGTTAAAACCTGTAACAGAATGCCATCGTACCTGTCAAACGCGGCGGCTAATCCAATCGAAAGTGACGTCCGGGTCGGAAACGGAAGTGTCGTGTGACCGTCCGGTAACCGGAGGACATAAGGCTTAGGCGAGGGGACAGGTTCGATATTGGGACCATTTTTGTGCAAGTTTTAGGTAGTTAGATATAAATTAAACTAGCTTCTGCCCGCGGCTTTGTCCGCAAATTCATTTATAGCTTTCCGCGAGAATGATGTAGTAGCCTTCACCTTCCCAGAGATCGAACTTATTTCCATACGTAATTTCATCTAAATCGTCCAGCGGTTTAAGTGTGAAGAGATAACAAACAGATAGACAGGACAGACAGACAGGGTTACGTAAGTAGGTATTTGGTAAATTTATCCCCGGTGATTCCTCACTGACGCATCTGCAGGTCTTCCAAAATTTGTGTCGTCGATTGCAGTGGTGTCAGCGGCTAGGTACACCTAAACCCTGCAGTCTTTGTTGTATAATAAATTGCATTTTTCGTTTAATTAATTACCAATAAAATATTATTTTAAGTTTTGCTTTTATTCAATTTTGAAGAGTGCGAAATTGTTTTGCCCACGCTGTACTAAGTTTACTACTTTATCCTAATACTAGCTTTTCCCCGCAACTTTGTATGCGCAGAAATATTAAAAAGTAAAATCCCGATTTTTCCCGTTCCCGTGGGAATTTTGCAAAATCCTTTCTTAGCGGATGCCTACGTCATAACATCTACCTCCATGCCAAATTTCAGCCCGATCCGTCCAGTGGTTTGGGCTGTGCGTTGATAGATCACTATGTCAGTCAGTCACCTTTGAGTTTTATATATTTAGATTACCTACGTAATACTTACTACCAATTTCAAGTCAAAACTGGTTTCCCGAAATCTGTTGACTTACTTTACTCAAACATGACTGGAGTAGTTTAACCCACCCATCGTCATTTTTCTCTTAGAACCAAAATACTCTAAACTCTTTTTTGACTCCATATAAAAACCTCCGTTAAGGATAAATAAAACGCGCGTAAATAAACGTACCAAATAGCTACCATAGATACAAATAGATCTGGCAGATACTGGTTGATCGATATCGTACCTACTCATAATATTGAAATGAAATGAAAATCGTTGAAATAAGAAAGCACCTTACTTACATAGCTATAAGCTTAAGAATTCCTCCCTCCTTAGTGCCCCCCTAGCCTCGTGATTGGCTGAAGCAAGCAATCAATGTCGGCCCCTTCTATGAGGACTCAAGCTGGGACGTTACCTGCTCTCCCCTCTTGTAAATTACTGTTGTTAAGATACTCCATGGCTCATTTAGTCGTATTAAAATACGCTCATGTACTTGCTTTTTTGTATAATTCATATATATATATTGCGTAGAAGTATATACTTAACAATCTCTAAAATTTGTTTGAAAACCATAAGAATTAAACTCTTTGAATTAAGATCCCTTTACGCCTTCAACTTTGCCTGCGAGTTTATTTATTTATTTAATAGGCTTACTAACTAAATATGTACAATGCATTTATGCGTTAAAAGTAAAACACATTTAAATTAAAGGTCAGCACAACATTTAAAATATTATTTTAGCAACATGGAAAACTATAAAGCTAATCGGTGAGTAATATAATTGATTTGTATGTCAATGTCACAGTTCTTGAAAATATTACAGAGACAGGTGAATACTTCACGTATTTCCTACGGTACGGGTAAACTTAATAGATAAAGGTACATAATTACAAAGACGAGAGTTTTGTCTGGGCACATGAAAATGCAACATAGATAGAAGGCACGGGCAATCAATGTGGTTATTCAGTAATTTAAATAAAAAAGTTAAGCTAAGAAATTTTCTTCTGCTTTCCAGTGACCGGATTTTAAATAATTCGAGTTTTCTTTTATAGCTTTCTCACATTATGTTTTTTACATTTGTATGCTAGTCTATTCACAAATTTCTTCTGAATAGCTTCAATGCGTTTTACATGTTTTTCAAAAAATTGTTGGCACTACTTCTCGTAAATTATATTCAAATGCATATTTTATTTTTAAAAATAAACTTATTTGTAGTTTATTTTTAATATTTTAACTTGTTCTTTTCTGAATAAACAAATGCCCCTTTAAAAGCTAGAAATAGAAAATATTGTTTTTATTACATTTAAATTTACAGAAATAAGAAAAATTAAAGCTAAAAAATAACCTAAAAACCTAAATTAGGGCCTTTCGAAAGGGTTCCCATCACGCAGGCAGCATTCCCTCGCTGTTTGGCAATAGCCAGTCTTTGCGCGAGAAAGCTGCCGGCGCGAGGGTCTCCCGTTGCCTCCCTCAAGCGCTTCCCTAGCTCCCTGTGGAGCCCCAGCGCCCCTTTGCCCCATGACCCCATAGTCTCCACCCCGAAGGCCACAAACTCATAGCTCGAGCCTAGGCAGCTATATTTATTAACCTTCAGGCGCTCTCGGGCGTCGGCTGCCGCTCCGGCTCGACGGCTGGTCGAGGGGAGATACGACATCGCCATTTCTAGCTGATTTAATTTCACATTTTTGAGTTGACATAAATATTACCTACATTTATAAAAAAATCAATGTCTAATGCCATGGTATAGCTACTATCCTCAATACTATTTTATACACACACCAAACAAAACTAGAAGAAACAGTAAACTCCCGTGAGAAATTAATTAAAGCTGAAGTATGATAAAATCAGTTCAATTATACTCGCAAATCGCAATGAGTATGATCTCCCTCTTATTTAAAACCTTTCCGCAAACATTCACTGATCTATGCGCTATTGTGCGTTACTTTGGCACCTGTATTTGCCCTCGGGCTAAACGCAAGTGTGTTCTTTACGCTTTGTGCTGTTTGATGTTTAAATTTATTCTTTGGTACAGGTCTACAGGTACTGTTTGCGGCGTTACAGTACCCCCCAATAGTCCCTTTGTACTTTTGGTATAAAAACTTAATAATGAAATATAAAGTCGAGAGGTGTTGGATTAATAATTGAATACAAGGAACCCCGAGTCTAGAACACTGTTTTAGCCTATGTCCTTTCCCGGGCCTCCAACTATCTGCATGCCAAATTTCACTGCGGTTGCAGTGTGAAGAGGTAACATACGAAGTTACTTTCGCATTTATTATATTAGTATGGATTTAAGCTTTTTAAAATATTTCAGTCTCAATTTCAATAAATTAGTTTCAACAATCTATATATAGCTAGTTCTATAAAACTTGAAAATAATTTCAGAGAGTCCGATTCAATTCTATTAATTAATATTAATATCTACAATTAACGGCCTGTAATCACACTCACTTCACTTAGTAAGTATTCGGTATGTAATTAAATACAGTCCATTTGTAAAAGCAACGGCGACGGCGACCAAGGATTCCCATACCAACAATAACATTAATATTTATTTAACTTATCAATCACCGTAAAGCGATACGGCTCAATCGGAAACGCAAATAAAAAGACCGTGTGTAATTTAATATTTTATTGCGGATTCACAAGTTATCTCAACTATCTGTTTCATTCGCGTTGAATGGAGGGCCGGCGCGTGCCGGTCGCGTGTTTTGACAGATTGCCGGCATTATCGCGACCATCTTCCTCTCTTTGGCGCGCACCCGCGATTACACTCCGAGTAGGATAATCTGTGGAGAAATTATTGTAATTTGACAAAATACTGTTCAATGTAATTTTGGATTATCTATACTTTACTAAACTTACTTTTAAGTGCATATTTTGAGAAATTGTAGTATTCGGGTGTGATACACGTGCTCTATGTAGACACGTGCAAGATTATACTTTAATAACCACACCAAGCTATATGTATACATATAAAAGAAAAACGCTCATAGAGCGGAAGAAAAGTAGCAAAAATGGAACCCTTATAATTTCGACATGTCCGTCTGTCTGTCCGTTCCGTCCGTCCGTATATATGTCATAGCCATTTTTCTCGGAGACTATGGATGGGTACTGTATGCTTGAAATTTGCTTAGTAGTGAATGTGTATGTATACTATGAACTGCTACAAAATGTATAAATACCTACCCAAGCTAAGGCAAGGCATTACGTCTTTGAGTAAGCTCGCCAGAAAACTGGATCTAGCAAAAAAGCTACCCTATTTATAGCAATTTAAAGCCACAATGCAGCTTTCAAAGCCCAAAGCTACCGTTTTTAATTTGCCGTCGAAGCCCTACGAGAAGCCGAACAAAGTAACTTCGATTCGGATGAATAGGGTTGCCAATTACTTAAGTATAGAATAATAGGTATATTTTGGATTTCTGTTGGATACCCAGTGTAATACAATATTAAAAAAATTGGTATTCTGTAAAGTTGGTTTACAGATGACAATTTTATACGTGACTAGCTTCTGCCCGCGACTTCGCCCGCGTGGAATTCGGTTATCAACTTATCACGTTCATTTGCGTTCGTTTATTTATTATAAGTACTAGCTTCTGCCAGCGACTTCGTACGCGTGGAATATAAAATTGCCGATAACTTTTCTTTCCGACATCCGATTTTAATCAAACATAGCTTATATGTTGCTTCAAATGATGCTCTATCTACACTTGAAAACTGCATTCAAATCGGTTCAGTAGTTTCGGAGATTAACTCTAACAAACAGACAGACGGACAGAAAGACAGAAAAGATTTCTAAAAATGGCTTTTTTGTGGTCTACCATACATCTTTTGAACCCCCGTTCCTTTTTTTGACCGTTTCTTTCCATGTACAGACACGCCGCGCGGGTTCTGCTATTTTATTAATTTTATTATAGTATAGATAGATTATTTAAAAAGAACCACCAACACTCTCAACGCATAGTTGACGACTGTCTCAGCACGCACACATGCGTTGAGAGTGTTGGTGGTGCTTTTTAAATACTTTGAAGCGTTTTGAGTTGTGGAGGTACGGGACTTCCTATAGCAGAATATTTCTCTAAGCCACGCTGAAGTCTGAAGTGCCCTTATTTATTAGACACAGGGAACCGAGAATATAGAAGAAGAAAACACTTAAGTATCGGAGTTAAGATGTTGATTCAATTTAAATAAAATGAGATTGAGAGAGAATATTATCTCAATCTCATTTTTATTTAAGAAAAAATACTTCGCAAACACAGTGTATAAGTACATTAAATTCAGAAAAGCTTGAATGTGTGCCATTTTAGCATCATCTTTCACCAATAACTTGTGTTTTTATAGTACATTACAGACCTAGGGTGGTTAATTCGTAAATGTCCCAGATAGCAAGTTTCTCACATCCCACTTTATGGCCAAGGGTGATGTAATAAGTTTTTACATCACCCTTGGCCGTAAAGTGGGATTTTCTGCCCGCTACGCGGAGAGAAAATCTCACTTCTTGGCCAAGGCAAGACGTAAAACTTTTGACAAACCACGGGCGGTAATTCGGTTCGGGCCACAGAAACCTGCGATCTGGGATATTTACGAATTCACTACCCTAGGTTATGTATTGTTTCAGAGCACCGACACATTTTCTGTTTTACCCTATGGTTGACCGATAGAGAATACCATTGGGCATGTATTTCGCCATACATCTTCTTTGGTGGTTGCAAAAAGGTTTTACATCACCCTTGGCCGTAAAGTGGGATTTTCTGCCCGCTACGCGGAGAGAAAATCTCACTTCTTGGCCAAGGCAAGACGTAAAACTTTTGACAAACCACGGGCGGTAATTCGTAAAGCCCCAGATCGCATATTTATGGCCCTCACCTTCGGTTCGGGCCACAGAAACCTGTGATCTGGGACATTTACGAATTCACCACCCTAGGTCTGTAATGTACTATAAATTAAATCAAATCATTCATACTATACATTGACTTTCCAGAATTAACCAATTTTCCCGCCCCGCCCCTTTCTTGTTTACCCTATCACTATGATTTGGATTTGATCAATTTTAATTTGTCGTCATCTAGTGTTAATCTCGTAAACTACTCGTAGAGGTGAGGTGAGGACAACGTGTTTTCTACATAGATGGATAGATGGCGTTGTATTAGTAGTCGGTGTTTTAGATGGATCCATGTTCTGTAAGATGTATTTTTGCTTTATATCTGGATTATATTTACAAGTGTAATTGAAAGAATTTTTTGTTGCAGTTATTTTGTTTTTGTCACTGGTTCCTTCGATTATTCGTCAACGGCAACACTGCCACACGTCGTGTTTCCATGTACGAAGTATGGCAATAACAAAATTCGTAAATGTCAACTTTTTAATTGTCGTAAAAATTTCAGTCATATTTTCTTATTAATTACGTGATTCAAATATTAAATAAAAAATACGGGAGCCACGTAGAAACCCGGGGGCTGGTGTTCGCCGCGTGTCGGCTTTTTGGGCTGTGTGCCTAAGTTGTCTGTGCTCGAGTGTGGGACGGCTACATCAATGAATAATGTCGTTGAGGTCGAGGGCCCTGGCGCTGGTGGAGGTGTTACTGCGAGTGCCGCCTCTGTTCGTGGTGGATGAGTTCCTGAAGATCAGCCTAGGGCTGCCGGTGTCGGGCGGCGATGAGTCCTCCCTACTCAACAATGTCACGTTCGACCACGTCGATGTGGCCGACTCGGAGACGAACTATTATGACGCCAACTTCTATAACGCCTTCGTGTTCACGCTCATGAAGTTCCTCGTATGCTGCTTAGGTGAGTTTTTTTTTAAATTTAGACTATGCTGGGGTTTCGCAACATTGAAGGTCCTTTCATTTTGTAAGTTTCTCAATCTTAACAGTAGTGTCGAAACCCCCCTGTTTACACTGCCGTAACGCGGCAATTTGCTTCAATTTTTAGTACTGTTGTAATGATGGTACTTTATTTTAGAATCTGTTATTTATGTAAACAGACAAGGTCGTATAAACATTGATTAGCATATAGATGACATTTCTGCCTACTAAAGCAGGAAGAGGATCATAATACTCAATCAGGTACTAAAATTAACCAATTTGACTTGGCCAAAGTACACTCTCAAGAGCAAAATTGTGTTGAAACATCTGTTACTTGTTTGTGTTATATCTGGAAAGACCACACTGATTTGTATTCATACTTACATATCAATGTCACCCTCATGTATTTTGATGGTTTTTTCAATTTGAACAAGTCCAAAGCATGAAGGTAAAAAAATACAGTAGGTACATACCTAGTCATATTTTGTAAGTGTAGTGAGTTACTTTGCAAATGTAAAACCAGCATTCTACCTCTATATTGGCCTGTTTGTGTTTAGTAGGGAACTTATCGTAAGCAGATTAGATAACTAGAAAACAATAGATATTCTTTGCTTCCTAGAAAATCAACCTAACTTTAAATATACTTTTCTAGTTGTTTATTGGAACCACCTGTAGACTGCTAGAAAACACTGTAGCTTCTGCTCACAACTTCACCCCATGTAATTCGGCTATCACATTCCTTTGGGAACTATGCGTTTTTCTTTGCTATTGGATAAACAGCAACCAATGTCCTTTAGGGAATTCAACTATCTCCATTCAATATTATATTATTATATTCATCAAATTTCATCGAATCGGCCCAGTGATTGTAGTGTGAAGAGGTGACAGACAGGGGTTGATTCACATTTATAATATTAGTGTACATTATCTATTCTAGAAAAAAAATTTTCAGTATAAGACATAAAGGATCCTGTTTCACATATCCATATTATTAATATTATAAATGCGAAAGTAACTCTGTCTTTCTGTCTGTTACCTCTTCACGCTTCAACTGCTGGACCGATTTGAATGAAATTTGGTATGGAGATAGTTGGGGTCCCGGGAAAGGATATATCCCGAAAAAGCGTATAGTTCCGGGAACGCGATAACCGAATTCCTCGCGCGCGAAGTCGCGGGGAGAAGCTAGTTTTTTATAAATCTCCTGTGTCATGGTTTAACTTTTACCCTTCTGATAAACTTGAATAGGCTGTTGGTATGTGAAGATTTCAACCTAATATATTAATGTTTTATTTTAAAACAATTGGTAATGAATTTGCATAAATATAAATTGATCAATTGAATTGAAGTTGATTATCAATTAAATATAGCCACGGCTCAGATAAATACCAATATTATGATAAAAATTTCAAGTAGACAGGACCCACATAATATTTACATTGAAATAACCTTCCATTCACTTATGGATGGCTCTAAAATTTGTGAGTGTTATTTCAAATGATGAATGAATTTTTAGGTAAAAGTGAATGTCAACTCTCCAGCATGTTTATCCATTTATAGGTACTGCATTGATTTAGATACTTACGCGTATAAATATCTCTGAAGCAAAGTCACAAACTGACTGAACTGACCTTTACGATCAAATATATAATTTTACTACTGATAAATACCTAATTTCAAACCATTACGAAAACTCATCCTATTTAAAAAAATATTTAAACTAGGCCAGTAAAATATCTTTTTCTATGTAGTTTTTTGCGTTCATCGAATGAGACCGTACGCATTCTTATATATAGTAACTAGCTGACCCCGCGGACTTCGTACCGCCTTAGTTTTTTTTTATTGCGTATGAAAAATAGCTTACGCCCTATCTCCGTTCTATTCTCAGAGCTACTGATGTATGTTCAGAATCTCCAAATTTCAAAAGAAGCGGTCGAGCCGTTTCGGAGGAGTTTGGTTACAAACACTGTGACAGGAGAATTTTATATAATTAGACTAACAATATTTTGCGAGATCGAGAATAAGTGTAAAAAAAATCATTCATAGAAGTTTCGTTTTCCCACTAAAAGTTAAGGTAGTAAGCAGATCATCGTCGTACCTATTTGTCGACCTCGCCTTCTCTTTCCGTCTCTCGGGTACCAGTGAGTCGTCTCCGGTCCATTTGTCGTTCGCGGACCTGGCCATGCCCGTCCAACGCTATTTTAGTCTTCTGATCCGGCGTGAGTCATCTGCGACTCCAGTGGCTCCTCTGATACATCTGCAGTATCGAGCATTGGGGGAGGCCAATGTCCATCCAGCAGTTGGACATGCAGTCTTTCGAATGACATGACAATTGATGAGAATCGGCAAGGCAATGACAAATGAAAACCCACTACGAGAAACCGTACCCACACGGCGGACACGGCCTATAAAAGCACGATTTCGAACACAATTCGAATGAAGTGTCAATGTTTGCGTGCGAGGACGTCTGTACACTTGTAAATGTGTGTGTACCAGTACGCGAGCCAACGATTCACTCTCCATCTCCGCATGAAACAAATGTCGGTAAGGCGAGTGGCGCGCGGGCTAGATTCAGGCGGAATTCCGTGGCCATTCTGCACGTACATAGTAGCTAAGTATTAAATATTCTGTGCCGTATCATCAATTCCACTTGACGTCGACTTTATGTTTACATATCGGCTCTAGGAAAAAAAAACATGATTTTTATTTACGTTCGTGGTTTAGGTGGTCAGTTCGGGTGATCCCAGACGGTGGAGTCCCGCCAAAACACACACATGAACTTATATACTATATATACGTCAGAGTAGTCATCCGGTGACGATTCGATGTTGGCTATCGGCCGAAATTTTCTATTGTCTGTCGATCGCATACGATTGTACACTACACACATCGTGAGTGACCTAAGAAACGCTAAAACTATAGACTACAACGACTTGATCATTACAATTTAAACCGCATGTTTTAAGATCTCAATTTAATAATAAAAAAATGTTTGTATGGAATCCTTTTGCCCTTAGATAAGGATAATATACGCTTGCGATTACGATTGTTTTATGATCGTTATTTGTTTGGTACACAAGCACACGGCGGACACGGCCTATAAAAGCACGATTTCGAACACAATTCGAATGAAGTGTCAATGTTGCGTGCGAGGACGTCTGTACACTTGTACATGTGTATGTACCACTACGCGGGCCAATGATTCACTCTCCATCTCCGGATGAAACAATAAGGGCGAGTCGGGCGCGAGTTGCGCGCCGGCTAGATTCAGGCGGGTGAATCCGTGGCCATTCTGTATGTAGTACTATTAAATATTCTGTTTCGCAAGGCTGCCAAGTCGTTATATGGCACAAGCGCATGCATTAAAAGCTGAGCAAGCGGTCCAGATTGAACCACGAGCGAAGTGAGCGGTTCAAAGGTACAGGTTTACACAACTTAGAAGGCGCGTGGATTAAACAATAATAGACTCTGCGCCAACGGCTTAAGTGCTTCGCCGCGCGCCTTCTAAGTTGTGTCGTGCTATACACTCGCTAGACGTTAGCGAAGCTTTCAAGAAATGCACAACAACATCGAGCTAAATTTCTTTTGTTCTGTATAAATGTTGCTCTTTTTGTCTTTTGTGTGTGTGTTGTGTAATGTCATGAATAAATGTTTTTCTTTCCTTTCTTTCTTTCTAAATACTAGTGAATGAAACATGCAATTTTTTTACCGATAAAGTCAGGGAGTAGGTAAACTGTCTGTTATCACGCAATGCGTTTCGAAACCCTCCATTTTCAAAGAAATTCAAAGAAAATGTTTGAGTACCTAGAGAGAAAACCATGGTTGCCGAGTTGAAAATGCGATCGATCAAAACAGCACCACCACTATCACAACAGCCTGTTTGCGGCCCACTGCTAGGCACAGGCCTCCTCTCATCACGAGAGGGTTTGGGCTATACTTGGTTCTCACGCGGGCCCAGTACGGATTCTTCGCAGATGCGTGCAGGTTCCTTCACGATGTTTTCTTTGCTAAATTCAGCTCAGTGGTAAATTCAAATTAATTTCGCACATGAATAATTTCGGAGGTGCTCGGATTCGAACCGCCGACCCTCTGCATGAGAGGCGGTAGGTCAAACCACTACGGCTTCTACGGCTTATTAAAACACGATCTTTAATTATTTTTCTTTAATTAATAATTTACCTACTTCACTTTATACGTACAGATGGATATGATATTATATTCATGATCGATATTCCGATAGTGTGGTTATCAAGTGAATTATCACTACATAGTATAAAACAAATTCGCTTCCTGCTGTTTGTCCCTATGTATGCTTAGATCTTTAAAACTAGGCAACGGATTTTGAAGCTGTTTTTTTAATAGATATGTAGAGTGATTCTAGAGGAAGGTTTAAGTATATAATTTATTATAGTTTAACACTCAATTCCCGCGGGAACGCTACGAGTATAACCGAATTCCACGCGGACGAAGTCCCGGGCAGAAGCTAGCTTGCAAATAAAATACGTTCTTGTCGAGGACACGAAATTTATGACGTCATTGCAAGGTCAATTCAGGAAATGACAAGTTAAGCGAAGAAGTACCTGGGCCTAGTGCGTAATAAACTATTTATAACAAACAAAGATAATAAATCTTTGGTAGGTACCCAGTGAAAGTGAAGGACATTTATTTAGTCTACATTGCCTACTTTCATTATACAGAGCACATCTACTATTGTAGATTTGTTGTTCATCATCATTGCAGCCGAAAGTCGTCCACTGCTGGACATAGGCCTCCCCCAAGGCGCGCCACTCAGACCGGTCGTTTGCTACTCGCTCCCACCGGTTTCCCGCGACTTTCACGAGGTCGTCACTCATCCTGTTGGAGGTCTACCGACAGCTCGTCTCCCGGTTCCACCATTATTTTATTTTATTACTCTAAAATATTCATTGTAGACGCTCTTAATTGCTTAATTCAAGGACGTGTTGTTGGGCGCATTGATTTCGATTTAGTTCAATTTCAAAGTCATGACTTGTCTTAAGGTATTTGTATTTTGCATTTGCGATAGTCGGTTCTCAGAAATACGTGTTTATTATGGCTTATCAAAAGCTCTGCTTCTTAGAACTCTGTGGCGCTGGGTTTATTTTTATACTTGCAAAATCTGAGATCAGCTGAAGCCATTCACTTCCCTACACAAAGGCCTTTATAGAAACGGAAAGCAGGCGCGGTCCCAGTAACAATTATGGGGGGGGGGTCGGGTCATGTTAAGATTTTGGGGGGCACCCCCCCCCCTAGAACCGCCACTGACGTAAAGGTCCTCGGCCCATTCTGATTCTCGCGACCTTCCTCAGATTCTCCGTTGCTCCATATGACTCCCACTACGATTTTCCGATCAAAACGCGCCGTTCAAACATGTGAAATTCTAAATACCTTTTGAATGTTTAAGAGATTTCTTCTTATCTGATCTATGAAGATTGGAATGAGAGAAGAAACCTTCTGAACCTATTCTTTCTCTCTCTCTGTCTCTATAGTATATGCGCTCAATATGGGTTATCTTTGTCTATCATGAGCTGCCAGCCCCAGCTTTGCATGGGTTACATACCCATACAAACCTTCCCTGAACACAAACAAACACGATAAAAAAAGTACCAGCCATTGATTGGTCCAGGAGTTTATGACTTTTAACACTTTAACCAGACTTGACGCACATGCAATTGATTTTAATTAGGTAATTTTGTGACTTCAATATTATATTGATTTTATAATATGAAAGATTATTCCACATTGCAAATTCATCGAAAACATTTTCGCCTGTTACTTTTTACTTAGAGGTTCCTATTTGGATTCACACCTTTATCTTTTACTTTACCATATTTATGCATCATGGTTACGTTGCGTTTTGTCAATTTTCGCCGCTTATCACTCGCGCACTGGTTGTCACGTGTGTTTAATATGAACAAGCGTACCTATATTAATTTGCGATTGCTGTCTTCTCATCTTAAATTGAAGGGTTTCAGACTTCAACCTCACTACACCTAGAATACAATAACATAGGCGTATTAGTTAGATTATTTAGAGTACCCACCTTGTATTGTACATAACTGGTATTACAAGTAAGTACTTAATAGAACATTTATTCGAGAACCCTTTATATAACAAAGGAATTATATATGTCCCCACCATCTTCATAATCTATTTTTGATTTGTTTTCTGTACAAGTCTGTAGTCATACTCTCATGACCTCATTCAACCACAAATGATTTTCGGTAGGTTGTAATCATGAATTCAGAAAATGATATTGCCGACACTTTAAAAACAATTTACAAAAGTAGTAGAATGGTGAAAATTTTGACGTAAAGCGTGACGCAGCAATTTCGGGGGGCAAAGGTGCACACGAGTTTCGACGCACAGGTACCTAACATGACAATTGAGTTCACAGTCGCATATGGGTCATTATTCTTAAAATTATTAGAACTTACAATTGATACGTTTGGTTTGGCCTAGGTCCAAAACTTAGTAGGTGTACCTACCGTGTAATCAGCAGCAAAGAAATGTCTCACACGTGCGTTTTTTTAGCTAGTTACATTTATTTATTGTAGATTCTAGACTACCTGCTAGCCTAGCAGTTGACAACTATTACTAGCAAATTAACATGAAGATAAATACCTATATCTGACTATTCTGATATTATATAATTTGGTATTTCTGATAATTTAACGAGTAGAGTCAATATTTCTGTCTGTTATATTTACCTATTGTCCATTACGATATTTGTGGCCCATTGTAAGGATACACTAAGAGTAGAGAAAAAACAGCTTAACTAAGCGACATAAAGCTTTGATAACTGGTCAGTATGTCTGAGGTGAAAGCTAACCGGTCCGGTCTTATATTATTTAACACTATGCAGGATACTGGCGTTCGAAATTGAAGTAGGTTGAGTTGTTTTCTTGAATGAGAGCAAACACCGTAGGAGTCACGCAGGATTTTACCAGTATCAGCTGCCAAAAGAAGTTTATATGACAATAGTTATGTCATTTTAATGTAAGTGTGAGCAGAGTTAACGAACGTTACTGTATCTCACTGGCGGCAGATAAAAAAAATCGGCACTTTTGAAAAGATACCTATCTACTTAATGTTGATTATGAGATCTGTCTTTGCTAAATCAGGAAACAATTAAATCTTTGAGTAACCAGTAAGAATGTTAGTCTGTACCCTGTTTTGAGCACTCTTGGTGGCTGTTAGTTTGTCATTTACGACAGCAGTTTCATCATTTGTCACACTCACTGGAGGCGGGCTTAGAAACAATCAAATCTATTGTTTCAAATGCACGAAACTTTGGACCGATTGTGATTTTTGTGTCGATCCCATTTAAAACATTTACATGAATATACAGCTACTGTTTAATTAATTACAGTCAAAGAATTTATGTTAAAAAGTTACATTACTTGAAGCTCACGCGTAACTGTAGTTCGTTAACCTTTAATATTTTTAGTCGCCTGTGGATTCGTTCAGTCAAGGGCAAATATATGTTTCCGTCCAAAGCGGCAATATATATGCATACAGCAACTCTAAATAATGACATAGCAATAGCGTCGCTGTATACATATTTTGACGCTTCTCGTACATATTTTTGCACTTGACTGAAATAATATTTTGCTCGAAAGTAATTCAATGTCAATATTGACGTGCAGCCATTGCTCTCCAATTCTAAGTAAAACTGCCGTCTATTAGTCTTACAAAAACGTAGACGTCGATAATATTGGTTTTTCCACATTGATTAACCTATTTCCTTCTCCTCTTTCCAGGATGCATGTCAGCGCTGTGCATATTCGTGTTGTACACGAAACACCTCATCATCGTGTACCTGTACCTAATGTCAGTGGGACTGGTGTTCGTGTCTTACTGGACCAACGTGTCTGCCATCAAGCAGGTGCAAGCTCTCACGCTCGCGGAGACTTCCCCGCACCACATCAGCAGCATCCTCGAGGACATCCTGAATCTAAACGTCAAAAACCTCCTCGATCTGGACGGCCCCAGCGTACTAGTCATACAGAACTTCGCCATCCAGTTCACGCTCGCGTTACTCTTCAAAAATGTTCACCTCGGGCCCCGGCACCCCACGATCCAGAAGCTGTTGCCAGTCAGCTTCATGGCACCCTCGTTCCTCGCGATGTTACCAGTCCCGCAAAACTTACTGCACCACTCGCCGGTATTCTCCACGCTGCTACCGCTCTTTCTCGTCAAATATGTCCTTTGGTCGTCGGCCGATAACGTCATCCACGTAATATACGCGGGCTATCAACACGGAAGACTGTTCGTAAGCAACTATGGATTGTCGGCGCTTGTGGAGACAGAATGGATGCGTCTCAACGTTCCCTGTGTACTGAGAGTGTTCTGGGTGCTTCGAGTAGCAGAGCACGCCATACTTCTCCTCATGGACAACTACGAGGATGACTCCGACGACGGTCTACGAGTCTCCACAATCCTAGCTGTGCAGTCCCTCGCCTCCATGGCCAAATCCCTTCTAGTCACTGGCTGCGAGACCATCACGGCCGTTCTCGGCATGACCTCCGTGATCTCATTCTTCTGCCACTATATCGGCAACTTCTTCCAGTGGATCCTTTTGACGGACGAAGAGGAAGACAAGAGCATAGGCACGGTATCGGCGATACTGTTCTACATACTCGCTCTGCAGACGGGGCTCACTTCTCTCAACCCTGAGAAGCGATTCATCCGTCTCTGCAGAAACTTCTGCCTATTATTTACCGCACTCTTGCACTTTTTGCATAACATCGTGAATCCGATGCTGATGTCGCTGAGCGCGTCACACAATCCGAGCATGCACAGGCATGTCAGAGCGCTTGGAGTCTGTGCGTTCCTTATAATATTCCCGACGTCACTTCTCATATTCCTGTGGTCACACTTTACCGTGTCAACGTGGCTGCTTGCCGTGAGCGCCTTCAGCATAGAAGTGATAGTCAAAGTGGTGGTCAGCCTGATGATATACTCATTATTCCTAATCGACGCGTACAGAAGCACCTTCTGGGAGCAACTGGATGATTACGTGTACTACATACGCGCGTTCGGGAACACGATCGAGTTCAACTTCGGCATATTTTTGTTCTTCAACGGTGCGTGGATTCTGCTGTTCGAGTCGGGCGGGGCGATCCGGGCGGTGATGATGTGTATTCACGCGTACTTTAATATCTGGTGCGAGGCGCGCGCTGGTTGGTCGGTCTTCATGAAGCGGCGGACAGCTGTGAATAAAATCAACTCGCTGCGAGAGGCTTCGGCGGCGCAGTTGGCTAATTTAGACGACGTGTGCGCTATCTGCTACCAGGAGATGCATTCGGCCAAGATCACGCGCTGCAACCACTATTTCCACGGCGTGTGTCTACGCAAGTGGCTGTACGTGCAGGACCGGTGTCCTCTGTGCCACGACATCCTTTACAAGATGGAGGGTGATCCTAAGGAGGGCGGCTCGGAGGGTGCAGAGGAGCGGAGCAACGAGCAAAACCAAGAAAACCAACAGTTAGAAATTCGACTGTTGGAAAACCAGCAGTTGGATAACCAACAGTTGGACAACCAAGAGTTGCAACTAGAGCAGCCGGAACGGCAGCCGGAGGCGGTCAGGTGACTGGCTGCGCGCCCCACCCGCCCCTAAACTCTAGAAAAATTCGAGTGGTATTCTTAATTTTGTATAGTAAGTTATTGTTTCTTTTTTTTTTGATAATCATACGGACCTGTGATTTGAAGAACGGCTTGGTCTAAAATCTATTTTTGTCTGTGTGAATGTTCTTGTGGGATGCGGAGTGACGTTAGTTAAGTCTGTGTGTGTGACGTGCCGGAGGCTCTCTCGCGTACCGGGGCCGCCGCGCGGGCCGCCGGCCTCCGTGCGAGCGAGACGCAAGCATACGTTAGAGAGTAAGATATACATCAATTTTAACTAGTTTCTATGGCTGTGTCATCCTCGATTCGGAGGCCGACGAACCGTCCGCGACGGCTCAACGTGTTTAAAACATTAAATTACGCAAGTGCAACTTTCGAGCTAGCAAAACTGGAAAAGTTAAAAATAATACATACATGAAGCTATTTGTAAATAGTTAAGGTATTTAGAAATAGCTTTTAATATATAAAACTATTTTAAATGAAATAATAAAAATAGTAATTTTCTCACGGTAAAAATGTAAATAAACGTTTATTTTTAGTAGTTACGTCTTTGGTATCTAGCTTGCTAGGAAGTACAAAATCAGATAACATTTAATGATGTTAAGGACTGTCTTTATTATGTAGAGTTTTTAATATTAACCATTAGTTTTTATTTACATGAATTTTTGAAAAACCTTACGTAATAAATGTACAGCCCATGAAGCTTTTTGCTTGAACGTGATAATAAAATAAAAGCTATCCATACGATCAACAGTTTATTGTCATAAAACCAACACAGGGGAACAAACATAAAATAACAATTAAAAATATAGACTTTGGCAGCACCTGGCTTAAACACTAACTATATTATAATAAAGTATCTCACCCCCTTTTCAATCCTTTTCTTAGCGGGCGAAACTATGTTTTTGTCCCAAATACAAAAAATATACTATTTTTAATGATATTTACAAATGCTTCACAAATGCTTCACAAATCCTCCATTTATGGGACAGAATGGAGGATTGTGTTCATTCATGTCGTAAAAAAATGGGATCATTTTTAAACTAATTATGACACCGTGACGACCTGCCCGTTAATTAGGGTTATTGCGTAATATGGATTCGCCGCTAGAAGCGATTGCTGTCCCCCGAGGTGCATATTGCCAATTTAGCACATTTTGTGCCATATTACACGCTAAATTGGCAACACTGAGGTCTCCAAAACGTCAAATGGCATAGCGACATTGACACTATTGTATGAAATGACAAAACGTTGACATTGACAGCCACCACCTTGCAGATAGTGGCGCCAACTAATGAGGAGGAATACGGTGGCATTATTGGCAACGATGGATATTGCCAATGAGGCGACCGTATTCCTGATCCGTATTGCCACTATCCACAAGGTGATGGCTGTCAATGTCAACGTTTATCATTTCATACAAACGTCAAATGTCTCAAACATTTGACGTTTCGGAGACCTCAGTGTAATATTTTTATTCTTATTTAGTGTTGCCAATTTAGCTTCTAATATGGCACATAATGTGCTGAATTGGCAACATTGCACCTCGTAAGACTGCAAGCGCCTATAGCGGCGAATTCTCTCGCAGTGACCCTCTTTGAGCATATTATACGCTAAATTGGCAACACTGAGGTCTCCGAGACTTTAAATTTCACAGTCACATTAACACTGTTTCTGGGTATTGTTGGAAACTTTGACATTGACAGCCACCAAATCACATGCCAATAGCGCTAAATGGTGAGCGTGATTACTAATTACGGTTGCCCAGGAAGTATGCGTTTTTCCGGGATAAGTATCCTGCCTCTTCCTCGGGACTCGAACTATCCATCTCCATAGCAGATTTCATGAAAATCTGTCCAGCGGCGTGAAGAAGCAACACAGAGTTACTTTCGCATCTTTATCTACTACTACTACTACTACTACAGCCTATTTGCGTTCCACTGCTGGGCACAGGACTCCTCTCATCACGAGAGGGTTTGGGCTATAGTCACCACGCGGACCCAGTGCGGATTGGGGACTTCACACACATCTTTGAATTACTTCGCAGATGCGTGCAGGTTTCCTCACGATGTTTTCCTTCACCGAAAAGCTCAGTGGTAAATTCAAATTGAATTTCGCACATAAGTAAACTTAGAGGTGCGAGCCGGAATCGAACCCCCGACCCTCTGCATGACAGGCGGTAGGTCGAACCACTAGGCCACCACGGCTTTATCAGTATGGATTTAAGCCGCAATATGGCGATGACAGCTGAGTTCCTGGTCAACCTTTAGACGTGATAACCGTCTTATAAATAATAATTGATGAACGCCGGCTGCGCCGAAAAAACATGGCACGTATAAAATTATCGTCCGTAAACCGACTTTACAGACAACCAATTTTTTCATATTATTTTTATAGACGGACAAACAGGCAGACGGTCCACCTGACGGAAAGTGGTTTCCGCCGCCTATAGACATTTGCAACACTCGAGATATCACCAATGCGTTGCCGGACTCGAAGATATTTAACGAGATCACTGCCACCGACGCATGCGTTTTGCTGACTTGTCCGCAGAGCCTTGAACGCACATCTGCGTTGTAACGTTCCCTTAATGACAGATGTGGCACCTGGCGAAAGTTCGAAAAGCAGAAGTGGCAGTGACTGCGTTAATGAAACCCTATAAAATCATTTTTTGTAATTTGTAGCGTTGGTTGCGGGAAAGTTTAAGCAGCCCGAATGCGAGATCCGCGCTCCGCCATACACCCTCCCCTCGCCCATGTATATCGCGGTGACTCTATACACATCAGTGCTCGTTAGTTGAAGACCAGCTCCTTATAGTTGGACAGCAGGTGGTAGTTGGAGACGCGACAGTTGGTTGAGGTGCGGACGACGGTGGTGCGGTCAGCGCGCTCGAAGTTAGCCTTCACGATCTCGTAGTAGCGCCCGTCACTGGAAAATGGACAAATATAACCCTCATTTATTTAAACTTCATTGCGTATACACAGTTATAGATTTGGCGAACTTAATGCCTAAAGGCCAGTTAACCATGAGACCAAACAGTACACGAGTGCTTTGTATTCGACAGAAATAACGAACACCATAAATATTATACTCATTCGAGTTGGTAAAATCTACAGATACAAATAACACAAAGACAGTCTCTTAAAGACGTCACCCAGCAGGTCGTTTTCGTTCACAATTAAAAAACGTGCCCAAAATTCCATCCGAAGCATTTTTGCTTTATCTCTCGTTTTAAAAGCTTTCTACGCCGTCACCCCTAAGCACTTGGCACAAAAGTTGATCACAGAGTTAGTTCCAGTTATTAGTTAAGTCTTAAGTACTACTTCTATGAAGGTACCTGAGCACAAGGCACTTGAGTTTGAGACACTTGACTCGCAGGATGTCGATGGCCTTTTGGCTCTTGTCGCTGAAGCGAAGGTTCTCCGGGTCCCAGCGTAACTCCAGCCGCTCCAGGTTCGGGCAGTTGTTGGCGATGCCGTCCATAAGCTGGGGAAAGAAATCCAGATGAAAAAGATTACCGCTCGATAATTTAGAGAGAATCGTGGCATAAGTAGTTGAAGTGCCGTGTGAAATTTATTAGAGGCCAAGTAAATTTACCTGATCCACGTGGATGTTAATGCCGAGCCTTTCCTGTGTCCCCATTATAAGAATTCTGCAAAAGAAACATAATGTCAACAATCAACAAAACTTCTTTGCCAGTGGCGCCCCCTGGTAAGCAAAAGTACGGTGGCTCTCATTACATGTCTTACGAAGATCGGAGATGGTCCTCACTTGGCGTTGATGAGTAGCTGCAGCACGCTGCCACAGCTGGTCAGTAAAGTGCTGCATCCCGGCACCACCCACACAGCTGTTACATAGATCGGAGATGGTCCTCACTTGGCGTTGACAAGTAACTGCAGCACGCTCTGCCACAGCTGGTCGGTAATGTGCGGCATCCCGCTCAACACCAGCCCCCACAGCTGGCCGCCGTGGCGCGACAGGAACCGGTGCAGCGCCTCGTCCGTCAGGTTGTCTGATGAGTCAACGTCCA
Source organism: Aethes cnicana (assembly GCA_963971205.1). Taxonomy (NCBI): domain Eukaryota; kingdom Metazoa; phylum Arthropoda; class Insecta; order Lepidoptera; family Tortricidae; genus Aethes; species Aethes cnicana. Next base: position 2,510,039 of record OZ020294.1, read on the forward strand.
GGGCCACCAGGTTCCTGGAACAAACATTCCAGGGGCTCGATTCGAAACGGTACATCCGATATAGGGAGCACGAACCCTACGCTATCCTTGAATAAATAGGAGTAGGTATACGAGTATTTTAGTAATACATATACTACTAGCTTCTGCCCGCGACTTCTCTCGCGTGGATTTCCGTTCTCGCGGGAATTATGCGTTTTTCCGTGATAAAAAATAGCCTAGGTATATTATGTCAATTTATGTCCTTTCCGCGGACGGAAATTTTATCTTAATCGGCCCAGCGATTGAACCGTGAAGGCGTAACTTACAGACATATACATAGTTACTTTCGCATTTATAACATTAGTATGGATCTCGCTAAATAGGGAGAAAGTCTATTTTCATTTAGGCATACGGACGCTCCCTATGCCTGTGTACTGTTGAGGTCCATACAGGAAAGCTCAACAGAGGTCTATGTCCAGCACTGGAACAGTCACTCACCTAGCCGTGCCAGCTTCCATCCAGGCCTTCAGCACGGAGTCGTTGAAGCCGTTGATCTGTCCGGCGCTGAGGAAGCGCAGCGCGGGGATGCGCGTGAGCATGTCGATGAGACACTCCGTGGACAGGTCCGTCGCCGTCACGTCCAGCTCTTGGATCGAGGACTTCTCCCACTCCACTGCCATCACGTGCTCTGACTGGAGACCTGAAATAAACCATAGAGAATGTAAAGTAAACCTAGAGAAATAAAAGTGTTACAAGCGATAATATAATGTCGCTGCCTAGTGCCTAGGTGGCATGTATGAAAATTTAAACTCCATGAGCAATATTCACAGGGGGCGCTGTACAGGCTAAATTTTAATAAAACGCCCCCTGGATATTTCCGATGTACGCCGTAGTGTAAGGAGATTTGACGGTCTATATAATTACTTTGCTTCTGGATAAATAAATGCAAACAATGAGGGTTGCCGCGAGTGAATATTTCACTAGGGGCTAGTGGCGTCGGCCCAGGCAGCCATTGGACGTTTTGCGCGGTTTGACATTGACAGCCATACATTCCTCCAATCACCGCCTCGAACGCGAGAAAGCCAGTGGCGCCCGCTGGTGAGCAGGAATACGGGGGCCCTTGGGGGGCCCTCATTCAGTCGTATCAAGGAATTCATGGATAGGTACCCTATGCTGTTTAGCTTTGAAAGTTTTACAGTAGGTAGTTTAAAACTTGATACCTTTACGAGATTGAGACTGGCTGTCGTAATGCTTGTTACTAAGTCATCACCAACTATTGCGAAGCATTCTTCATATCTGGCAGGAAATCAGATCGCTTAAATATCAATCGCATAGCCGGGCCAAGTACCTACCTCTAGAGAGTACCTAGTGAGAAAGAGGGTCTACAACTTTGGACCTTATTATTGCAACGGAAACAGGTGCAAAAATGTGTAGTATATATTGGCGAACTCAGCTGTACTCGCCATGGAGTAAGAAAGAGAGAGATGAATACTCACTGCACCCGTTCATGAGGAGGCAAGTGAGGCGGCGCGAGCGCTGGAACAGCGTCTTCATGGTCGACCCCGTGACTTTGTTGCAGTAGTTCACCGCCAGGCACTCCAGCTATGAAGGTCATAAATTACTACGTGAGACATTTTAGACTTTCTTACACGAACCCAAGTAGTTTATTTCTGATATTGATGCACCACTCATTTTCCTTTCTGTTTGGCCTTATGGTTGACTGGTAGAGAATGCCTTTAGGCATTAAGTCTGCCAATTGTATACATTTTGTATGTGCAATGAAGTTTAAATAAATAAATAAATAGGCCCCGGCACGGATCTTGAGCGGTGAGCGAAAGTGGAGAGAATTCTGCGCATGTTTACGTCGGAAATAAGCGTGTGAGGCAAAGCGCCCGCTGCGTCCCGCGCCCCTCGACCTATGAGACCTTATTTTCAAGATTCGTGCCAATGCCTGTACTTACGCAATAATCCGTCAATTATTAACCGAATTTGAATATTATTAGGGTTCCGTAGGGACGCTCCCTGTCCGTAAGTGAAAGTAGAGGGGATTTCTGCCCATGTTTGCGACTGAAGGGCCAATAAGCATCCGCTGCGTCACGCGCCCCTCTGCCAATGAGACCTTATTTTCAACTTCGGCGCATCGAAGGGCATCGCTCAAATTCCATGCCAATGCCTGTAGGAAGAGTGATGGTTATTATTACACTTATTACCTACCTGTATGCAGTTAGAGCTGAAGGCATCGATGTGCGAGTCATCCACGAAGTTGATCCCATACAAATTGATGACGCGCAGATTGGGCGTAGCAGACTTAAGCTTGTGCACGTTTATCACCTCGTATATCTCCTCCTCCTCTTCCTCCACCTTCTCGTAGGTGCCTGGGGGAAGCAGGGGGGGAATTGAATCCATACTAATATTATAAATGCGAAAGTAATTATGTCTGTCTGTTTGTTACCTCTTCACGCTTCAACCGATGGACCCATTTGGATGAAATTTGGAATGGAGATAGTTGAAGTAGTTCCGGGAAAGGAACTTTTTATCGTGGAAAAGCGTATAGTTCCCGCGGGAGCGCGATAACCGAATTCCACGCGTGCAAAGTCGCGGGCAGAAGCTAGTGGAACATAAAGCATGCGGTAGGTCCCGACACGGATCTTGAGCGGTAACCGAAAGTAAAGGGGATTTCTGACTGAAGGGCCAATAAGCGTGCGCGCACGACAACGCCCCGCTGCGTCCTGCGCCCCTCTGCCGATGAGACCTTATTTTCGACTTCTGCGCATCGAAGGCTACCCACACAGGCTAAGTAAACGTTCAAGTTCCATGCCGATGCCTATACAAGGACGGGCATTTTACATTTAGCGTGGCCTAAGCTATTTTACGCTGCCCGCAACCCCGCACCAAACAAATGCGAAAAAAAAACTTGGGACATTTCCCACATATTGACCTAGCCCCAAACTAAGCAAAGCTTGTACTATGGATGCTAGACAACGATATAAAACTTATATAGAAATACATACATATATAAATACTAAACATCCATGACTCGAGTACAAACATTCGTGTTCATCACACAAAGTTTGTCCCGAGCGGGACTCGAACCCGCGACCATCGGAACAGAAGGCAGGGGTCGCTACCAACTGGACCAATCTGGCCGTCAAATTATATTCCCAGTAGTGGGAATAGGCACGTGCGGGTTAATGTAACAAACATGAGTATAAACGCCTGGTAATTTGTTATAGCAATGTCACATAAGGTATCAAAAAAACTATTACGTATGCCTGTATGTATGGGCTATGAATGAGCACGGACACATACAGATGATGCAGAGTACTTTATTGCTTAACCCGCGTGCCTTCTAAGTTGTGTCTTGCTATACTACGCTATGAGAATCTAGGTATCAACAGTTAACCGAAAGACGCCCACTGCTGGGCATCATATACCCCCAAGGCTTGTGTCTAAGACCGGTTCTGTGTCACATCCACCGGATTCCGTTCGCGACCTTCACTCACTGCCATAGCGTCGATAAAAGCGTGATAGCTATAGCCATCTTTCTCACCAATAAGGTGCAAGATCTCGAGGCCGTTGATGAAGTTGTAGATCTTCCTCATGAAGCCCTCCATGAAGATGACCTCGGACAGGCAGATGCAAAGGTACCGGAGCTTCGTCGGGAACGTCTGCATCTCGGAGAAATCGTGCAGCTGCATGGCTGGAAGAAAGAAACAGGTAGGTAACATTAGGTGAATTTAGGTGGTTAAGCCCAGATATAAGATATCTGGGCTTAACCACCTAAATTCACCTAATATATCCCCTATATAGCTTCTCGGATAAACTTGTCATTCGAGACTTCAAAAGTAACTAAGTGAGTCACTATATCCCAAAGTCCAAACGTCGTTCGGAGCGTAAAGTGAGTGATACTCATCTACGAATTAATTCAAAGATGCGTGTCAAGTCCCCAATCCGCATTGGGCCCGCGTGGGGTCTATTCTATAGCCCAAACCCTCTCGTGGTGAGAAGGAGGCCTGTGCCCAGAAGTGGGACGCAAATAGGCTGTATCAGTAGTAATAGTAATGTGATGCACTGGCGAGTGCATCACATTACTGCAGCGGCTCAGAATGAAACTCCTAGGTAGCGGTTACCCTATCACTATAATATCCCAAAGTCCAAACGTCGTTCATAAAGTAAGATAGCTGACCCCGCGCAGTCCATCCGCTAGGTAAACGTGTATGTATGAGCCAGACGGTTGGGTGAAGTGCGCTTCTTGTAATTTATTACCCGACTGCGCACCGCCAAGGAGGGTTATGTGTTTACCTGTCTATGTATGTATGTATGTATGTATGTATGTTTGTTCCTTTGTGGCACACTAGAGATCAAACGCGTGGGTCGATTTTAATGAATCATACGTCAATCGATTCGTCTGAATTGCGCGAGTGTCACTGAAGATATGAAATTTATCAAAATTCAAAATGGCGGCTATCAGACGCCATATTGTACAAAATAAAAAAATAAAAGTCAACCAACTATGGCATGTGAGGTATCGTTGAATAGGTATTTAAAAATCATTATTAGGTTTCTTTGACCATTTTTCAGACAAAAGAACCGTTTATGATTTATAACGATTCAAAGTTCCTTTACTAACCACGTAAAGTAGGTACCTACCTATCCACCCAGTAGTACATCCGTTCGAATTAGCAACACAGGAAATAATCTAGACCAACGAGTCTTCAAGCAGGTCACGACGACTATAAAATACTTAATAATAATGTTTTTCATAAATCTCAAACTTCAATCAAGTACGTACGCATGTGCAATGTAGTGTACCAGTAACGTCATCTATCCGTTGACTTGAAGACTTTTAGTTTCGTTATTACATTTAAAGTGTCAATAGTGTGTGTGTGGTACAGTGAAATATAACCTAATTGATTATAGGTACCAATTAGGTACACTAGTCAGTACTCAGCGCTCGTAAATAAATAAAATAGCTACCTAATACTCTTATGTAGTACCAGTAGCGCAATCTATCGGTTGACTTGAAGAATTTTAATAGGTTCAGGCTTATGTAGCGTTTTGAGCCGGGTTAGGTCTCTAGAGGGATTAATAATCAGTAATTTAGATCATCGCAAGCTACTTAATAATCCCCACGATAGCAACTCTCTCCATGAAATGACAAGATTGCGGAATTTACGGTCTTTTAATCCCTAACTAAAAATAATAAAATAAAAAAGTTAATTAAAAAAAACAAAAAACCCGACTGCGTAAAAACTAAAAAGAAAAAAACAAGACTACTTAGTTCAGTAGTAGCTAGGATTATGTTAAGTAATTGATTGCTATTGAGGAATCTAAAGATGCCTACAGTCGGGACCCATTTAAAATCTAGGTTAAAATGTTACAAATAATGGGTCCCGATAGTAGGCATCTTTAGATTCCTCAATAGCAATCAATTACTTAACATAATCCTAGCTACTACTGAACTAAGTAGTCTTGTTTTTTTCTTTTTAGTTTTTACGCAGTCGGGTTTTTTGTTTTTTTTAATTAACTTTTTTTATTTGACTAAAAAGTCCACCAAAGAGTTAATTAAATTCAAATCAATACCCAAGTGAGAATGAAGTTGTCTTTGTTTATTATTATAAAAGTACACTCGCAACCGCAATGAAAGCGGGTCAGTTTGTAATTGACCAACTTCATGTCACCCGAAGGCGATTCCCATTCAGAGATTTCTTTTTTCAACTGTTCCTTTAGACTTTCCAGATATTTTTCTTCCTAAACCTTACCTGAATCACAGGGAATACTTAAAACAAAAAAGAACAGTCAAATCGGTCCAGCAGTTCTCGAGCCTTAGCTAGACTAAGTAACACACGGCTATTAATTTTTATATGTAATTTCATTTTATAGATGACAGACGAGACGAGTCTAAAATTTATCGGTAGTTTCAGAACAACAATGTTGATAGTGCCAATTAAAACAATGAACTCGCTAGGTACTCGTACTTGATTACCGCATAAGGGTCAGCCAAGTGGGTCATTTACACGGACATCTTTACCCCGTGTTGCCCAAATCCCAATATTAGTTTACCCAGAAATATACCACATACCAGTACTAAAATCGAGCAACATATGCGTCAAATTAGGACATTTCGCCGCCAACTCATGGAGTACGGTGTGTGTGATCAACTCGATCGGTAACTCGATGTACCGCAGTGACGGCCCAAATCTTATCGATATCAACGCCAAAAGAGATTCCAGAGACCCTGAAACGAAACGGTTTTTCAAAAAACATCACCGGAAATGTGAGTGAATGAACATTGCAAAATATGAATAGCATTTGACAACTTTGAGTGTTGCCAGCATTATGAAATAATGGCTAAAATAGATATAAGTAATGGACTGAAATTGAATATGATTAATGGTAAATGGTAAAGAATTGTTTACTAACCGACATGCAGTCCCGATATTTCGGGACGTAGACTGACGTGTGTCCATAGCTTCGTGTCATAAGCGACTAAACGCCATCGTTTGCAGACCATTGCCATGCGGCATATCTCACGATGTGATAGATATGTAAATATATTTAATAATACCTTATCTGGTAATTTCTCGATTGTCTGGAAAGAAATGTTTCGTAATAAATATTGTGTTAATTAATTTGGGCAAGCAATTTTTGGGAAAAAACATTAAAACTTCAAAGTCGCACCGAAAGCTGTAGGATTTATTTATTAATATATTTAATTTTTAATAATGAATTATTTGGCCACTGGTTCAATTTTTTTTACCTTTTGAGGTTCGGAACCCTAATAAAAAGGCAAAGGCAATGTTATTGTTCTAGGGGGAGTTGAAATCAAAATGATTATAGATAAATAAGATAAATATAAATATTGGCTCCGTTTTAGAGAATATCATCACTTAAATTAGTAAACATTGCTTGTAGTTTTTGACTAAACCATACATTCCTTTTAGGCTCCTTTTTATTTTACCCAGTCATAAATTTTCTTCAGCCATACGTAACAAATAATATGAGATTCTTTTGAACTGGATGGATTACCACACCACCCCCACTATATCGCTATATACTATCCTATCGGATAAACTTAAGCTGGAGACACAATGTACTCTTGTAAAGTAATGTAGGTATACTTGTATAGTAATAAGCAGTATATCAACGCAGATATGAATCGGTATTTTGACTTTTAAAATCAGAAAATAAATATTAGCAGGGACAAGATTGGATTGTTCTGTGATGCCTTAGTCAATTGTGATTGTAAATAGGACAATAAATATTTTCGTATCCAAAATGTATACATAACTATTCTAATATATATATTTAACTCGGAATTCTCCACGTTCCAAAACATTACCGTGTTTGCAAATGGGCTTCGGACTTTCCCGTCTTCGGTCAAATAGACCTGACTGGCTTCCAGAGCCAGTTGGCCCCATATATCTGTTCCGAGATCCATAATTAATGGCTACTTAAACACCAAAAATCACTAACAGTCCGTAAAAATGACTAACTTGACGGAAAATACACTTATAACGGGTTCACTTCATGTGCGTGGAAAGTGAACCGAGAGCGTAGAATATGAAACGCTGTGTTTAATTTTGGAACCATCTGGGTGTGGACGAGTCTAAAGTACGAGACAGGAAATATCGTTAGAATGCCTCGGTAATGTACTTTTTATTAAATTAAATTTGAATTAATGATGTCTTAATATTAGGAGTTTTCATTGATTTACGTTTAAAAGTATTATGATCTGTTGAACTTGATAAAGTTTGCGATTTTATCACAAATTTCCAAACTGGCGGGAAATTTAAATGTAATGTACGGTGTTAGTGGCGGCTGGCGAAGCGAGTGCAATGTCGTCACCTAAATTCAATCTAAATTATTATTACCAGTCGGTATGCTTGTAAAAATAGAAACTTATTGAGAGTTACGACTTGACGCATGTATTTTTAGAGTGCTTGGAGTTCAATTTATGTAGTTCCATCCCATAATTCCATTAATATCTGTAATGAGTGGCACAAACTTTATAGGAAAAGGATGAAAAAAAATGCTGGTTACGAGAAACTCTCAAAGCACGATGCATGTCGACACAACGATCTCAAAAATCAGGTTCTTTTTTGATCGTTGCAAAAGATTAATTGATTAATAACCTATTTATCTAACAATTTTAAAGGAATAATCGCTAAAGTAGTACTGTCACGAAAAAAAATAGTTTTGTTTAAGTTGTAAGCAAAGCAGTGATGAAGTGAAATTTGTCTCGTCTGCATTCTTCGTTGGAGAATTGGCAACTAAACAGGTATTTCCTCATACTGTGACTCATTGTATTGTAAGTACCAGAGTAACTTCCAGATTATAGTATAATATGTATACGTATGTATGTGTACCTATGTTATATGAATTATGTGATTTCATATATTTAAATTGAGTATTTAAAAATCCATTTTTATTAGTACCTACTAGTCAGTGGTACCCTGCATGCTAAGCTTCACAACGATCATGTATGGAAGCGGCTCGAAATGTCAGCATTATAAATTAAATGTAGGCAGATTTTCATTCTGATTAGATTTTGTCTAGATCTTTATGGTGGATCGTATAAAAATGAGTATTTCTCTCCAATTTTAAATTTTCTTTAGACGCGCAGCGTTTCTAATCATTAAACCTGAATGTTTTGATATCTTACGAGTATTTTTTACGTCTATTTAGGTACATTCTCATGATTGTTATATTTTGCATGTTTAGGTATACTAAAATATTGTAATACTGATAAGTTCTACCTAGATCTACCAAGCAGTCTAAAAGGTTTATTAAAATTGTTTAATTCCTATGGTAACTGACCTGACAGCATCATAATCGGAGTAAGTATTAGTATTAAAGACTTATTTTTAAAATATTTATGGAGACATATGTTTACTTTCAGCAAATTAAGGACCGGAATAACCACAAGAGGGAAACATTTCATGCGAAACTTTGTGTGGTTTTGTTTATGACTGACGACTTTCAAGCAGTATTCTAAAAATAGGCCGTGTCGTGAGGCTACACATTGACGACCTTTCTGCCTATATTATGTTAATTTCATATTTTGTAAATCAACACGATGATCATCATCATTGTGTTTAATAGCAACTGTATTGTAATAGAATCTAATAATTAACCAAACTTAGTAAGTTCATACTAGCATCTGCCCGTGACTTCGTCCGCGTGGAATTCGGTAAGAGCGTTCCCGCGGAAACGATGCTTTTTTTTCTGGGTTAAAAGTAGCCTATATGTTGACTCGAGTCAAGTTATAGTCAGACATACATACATACAGATTTTTTTCTGAAAATAGTTTTTTTTATGTTCAGTATCGTTTATATGGTCTCCTCGACTTAGTCCTTTTTATATCCTGGGCTTATTATTGGTAGAGATTATTGAAACATTAAAATACCTAACCGCGGTTTGGAAATAGAAGTATTTTTAAGCATTTAGACCGAAATTTTATCTTTAGAGTTCAAACAAAAAATCCGAAAGAAAGTACAATAATTAACAATTAGTCATATCTGGAAATATATGCATTCCTTTACCATAACTTGTTTCTTGCGGAAGCTTGATCCCATGTCATCTCTGGAAATAGCAATAGCAGCACTGTCCACGTTCAGAATCCCCCACGAATCCATTTTGACTTATTATCCACTAGCACTTGATAACAATGGATGATTCGGAATAGTCAATGCACAAACTACAATTGTTTCACTTTAAATCCACTGTTATACATTGGCGCGAAAATTTGTTTTTATTCACACGGCGCAGCACCAGACTTCCGTCATGTCGTATGTCCGTCCGTTTAATGTGTAACGAATACAAATGTGATGCGAGGTGTTAGCACAAGAAAATTATACAGTAACAGATGTACCTATATGCTGTCAGATATTTAAATTGGCAAGCCAAAATAAGTTCGGCATTTTGCTTCAACTGGGCGCTGCGAGACGTGGTGGTTGCCAAGAAGATTCGTATTGCATTCGTGTCCCAGTAATGCTGTGCCGAACTAATCCTAGTTGTAATAGTCATCTATTTACGGTCGATCGTGAATATAGTTTTTCAAGTATTCATTCATTAATACTTTTCTTCAAATAGATTCATGGCACGCTTATGGCAAAAAATACGCTTCACTAATTAATGGATTAGTCATTTTCCGAAACTTTAATAAAAAACAAATGTAGCTTTCTGTCTGAATATAAATTTTCTTTGCTATCCTGATATAAAAAAAATCCTTTTATCACCCTTTTATGGTTATAATGATACATTTGTTTTTATTCTCTTACAATTATAATGTAATTATTGTTTTAAAATTGCACATCAGCAAAATGGTAGTGAATGGTAGTGGTAGTGGTGGTTCTATAGTACTAATTAAATACTGTCTTTGTTGAATTGGCATACAAGATTAATGAACATAATTGAGAATTTTCAACATAAATTAAGAAGACTAAATATTTATCGCGTAAAATCCAAGTAAAATATGGCAACATGAAAGAATGTTTTCATTCGGCTCATTCATTCGCTGTTTGACAAAAGACATCATTCGTTCAACTTCAAAATAAATAAAAGTTCACCATCACTTCACTCATTCTATTGTTTTGTTTTGCTTATTATCGTGAATGGGTGGATTGTTAATTAATTATGTGCGCATTAAATGAAATGACTTTACCGTAAGCGCTGTATGAAACTTATTTTCAAGTGCAACAGATAAGAATAAACGCATACAGGCGCACTCAATCTCAGTGTAGATTAGTTCGTCTGGTTGGACGGTGTACTCCTTTATCTGAGAAATGCGCGAGCATCATTGCTTTAGTTGATTTTGTTTAGTCCGTCGCGTGGCAAGATACTGGCTCGTTGCAGACATATAGCATGTTTGATATTTAAAAAATAAAATAAAGTGCTGCATATTTCGAAGTTCGCGAGTGATTTAAAATTAAGAATTTTATTAGAACGCTATGGAATCAGTGGGGTTATTCGAGGGATATTTCCCAGAGTACTTAGTTACTTTAGTGGATGAACTAGATGAACACCCGTGGTTGTTTGCCTCTCTAGCGTCGCTTTTAGTTGGATTGAGCGGGATTTTACCTCTCCTGATCATCCCTATCGATGAAACAGCTTCATTCAAGGAAGGGTGTAAGTATTGCTTTGTTTACGATAGTTGCGCCATCACCATGTGATAACTATTTATAGTTTTTTTTTACTCATCATCTAAGTATGTTTGTACCAGAATCATGTGTTTGTCTTATTGGCTACACTGCTATATACTAATATTGTTTATTTTATTTTTTAAACGATAATTATGAATAGACATTCCAACCTCAATGTGTTGATAATTAAGTATGTTTATATGCACATATTATCTGGGTGTTTTTTATAAACTTTAATATTTGAGTGTGTCACAAGATAAAAAGTTACTTACTATGTATAATGTGGAATATGAACATAATACATTTATCATTGCTGGGTACATTTGTTAGCCAGCAAAACAATTAATAGTGAACTTTATTTTATGGCCCACTCATGTAATAAAATAGGCAAATGAAGGAATTCCTAACACTAGCGATGGCTAAGTTTTAAAGTGTTTACACTCACAATAAATCTTATAAGATTACAACTGAACTTTAATATTTATATACTAACTAAATCAAAGAGTTCCTTCTTGTTTAAGGTTCCGAAGTCTGATTAGTTTTGACAATTCAATGAACTGTACTCTCTTTACTTTATTAAGTATGTTAAGTATGTCCAGGAGAGTTTTTTTGTAAATGTCAATTTCTCTAAATTATTTACTGTTCCAACCCAAGAACATACACATCATGGACGCTGATGAGTTTCCAGCTACTACTACTACTACTACTACTACTACTACTACTACTACTACTACTACTACTACTACTACTACTACTACTACTACTACTACTACTACTATTACTACAGCCTATTTGCGTCCCACTGCTGGGCACAGGCCTCCTCTCATCACGAGAGGGTTTGGGCTATAGTCCCCACGCGGGCCCAGTGCGGATTGGGGACTTCTCACACATCTTTGAATTACTTTGCAGTTGCGTGCAGGTTTCCTCACGATGTTTTCCTTCACCGAAAAGCACAGTGGTTAATTCAAATTGAATTTCGCACATAAGTAAACTTAGAGGTGCAAGCCGGAATCGAACCCCCGACCCTCGGCATGAGAGGCGGTAGTCGAACCACTAGGCCACCACGGCTGGCATATGAGTGATGAGTTTCCAGCTACCATTCATTTATTATTCAGCCAGCAATTTGATATGATTTGCAAATTTTGTCATTTGTCCACTCTATTCTGCTCTTGCAAGGCAAGAGTTACAAAACATATTGCAGTAACACTTGGTCAATAATTTAAATTTATTACTTTATAACGAAAAAAAATATACTTATTATCAGTGATATTTATATTTTTCCTGTTTTTTTTAATTCATAGTACAAAGAAGTTGTATTTAATTTTTTTTAGAAAAAAAAATTCTAGACTTCTCGTTTCTTCTTAGTAATGGGTCTTTGTGAATTGCTGGTAGACCTATTACTGATGTGTAAAAACGTTTAGATGTGCCCAATCAGCTAAATAACTATTGAATTTGAATTTAATAATAAGAACAAACTTGAGTAAAAGTTTCCTCGGGGCTTTGGCTCTGTTTTATTTCTTTTCTTGAATATTCATGTTAAGTAATCTAAGGTTATGTAATGAAATTTGATGATCTTTCTAATTTCCGAAGATGTTAGGTGATTATTAATATATTTTTATTATCTTCTGCCTGCGACATTGCCCACATGCAATTCGGTTACCATTGTTCCACGGGAACTATGTGTTTTTTCAGGATAACAAGTAGCCTATGAATTTCTTGGGGACTCCAACTATCTCCATACTAAATTATATCTAAATTCGTCCAGCGGTTTAAATGTGGAGAGGTAACAGACAAGAGTTGCTTTCGAATTTATAATATTAATATGGACCTTTATCAATGATGTGTACCTAAGATATTGTCTCTCTCTTGTTTCGTAGGCCTTGCTAATAGGTAGGATAGACCTCAGTTTTGCTAGCTGTCTATGTTTCTAAACTCTGTATTTATATTGTACAAGCACATATATTTTCATTGTAAAGATCTTATCTAACACTTGAACTTACTCTCCGAAATTTATCTCACTTGCTAAACTAAAATACTTCTTTATCTGGCTGAAGCAACCAAGATTGCTCGCGACAGATTGTGCAACGAAACGTTGGGCAACGGAAAGTTAGAGAATAGATAAAAATCGACTACTACAATTACAATTGATTGCCAATATTGCCATGCCACTGACTTATTTTTCCATTATAAAACACAAACACTAAATCACGTGTTGGCATAAAGTGAGGTCCACTCCCACTTATTTTCGTATCTGAAACAAAAACGCGTGAAGATAGATAGAATAACATACTGACAGACAGACAGACGTCGTCCGCACCCCGTTGCCCGCCCGCACTGCGAACAAGGTACCAACTATTTGTTCCAGCTGTCCGCAGCGGGAATAATTCGCAGGGAAAATTAAATTCCTCCTAGTCCGCAGTCCACACCTCACACCAATCTCACCGCGGGTGCGGACTAAAGACAATATTGTTCTCATTTGTTAGCACTGCGAATCATCATCATCATTTCAGCCGAAAGACGTTCACTGCTGGACATAGGCCTCCCCCAAGGCTCGCCACAGACCGGTCTTGTGCTACTCGCTTCCAACGCTTTCCCGCGACCTTCACGAGGTCGTCGCTCTATCTTGTTGGAGGCCTACCGAAAGCTCGTCCCCGGTTCGCGGATGCCACTCGAGAAATATCTGGCCCCATCGGCCATCAGTCCTGCGAGCAATGTGCCCAATGCCACTATTCTTTGCATTGCGGATAACTGGGACAAAAATCCCAGTAGTCCGCAGTGCGCATACTTTGTATCGTGCACGAGCTGCACACGCGCTCGGTGTGAGCAGAGCAAGCCCAGGCTTTAGGGTGAAAAGGAAACAAATACAAACGGACATACAGACAGAGTTACTTTCGCATTATAATATGATATGAGTACCGTCAAAGGAAGGTCACCCGCCTCCACAAAATAGGACCATCGATAGTAGCGACAAGTAATTTCACAGACGAGCGCATCTTATAGAAAGAACGCAGCTGCGGCCGCGTGATAAGACAGAAGCAACAATTGAATAGGTATTTTTATCGACGTAAAATGGAAGTGAAGTAGGGATGTAGGTCCCGCAATTTAGATCGAAAATAACAGAACGAGTAGCTCCGCTCGAATTTTTCTCTTTTCTGAATAAAAAGTGCCCTAAGTCTGTGCACAAAATGCGTAACACTCGTTCTTGTTACTGGACCGAGAATATGACATTATTGCACGCACATTACGTAGCTGTTTGGTAAAAGCGTAACTAAGACATTTTATTAATATTGTATCCTGATCTTACAGCTTTACTAGGTATGTTTTCGTTGTTCAACCGAGTGATAGAGCTCAATTAGCAACAAACAACGTAGTACAGTCATACACTTTCTTTTGTTTGTAGTATGACGTGTCGTGTACGTACTAACATTTTACCGTAGCAGTGTACACTACAGACAATGGAATCAAAACATCCTAGACCTTGATCGGTGGGAACCTAAACACTTATGATGATGAAATTACAAATCGATAAGTACTTATGCTATTTCCTCCTTAGGTATCTATTGTTACTAATAATAATAATAGTCTGTTAAAGAAGTCGCGTCCGTAACTTGAAAATTAAAAGAAACTATCAAGTCGAGGGGGCTATATATAAACGATACTGAACACAAAAAAACGATTTTTAGAAAAAAATACTGTATGTTTGTGTGTCTGGATTTAACACGTAAACTACTGGACGATCGACCGCACGCGCTGAGATAAATGTAATAATTAAGGTCAATCAATATTTAGCTGCGTGTTGACTGTTTGCAATCAGAAGTCTTGCCAGGAAATTAAACCACTAGCGCAAGTGAATCATTCAGATTCATTCCGTATTTTTACCAAAGCTACTGACATGACAATAAGTTCCATAATATGATATCAGGACAGGAGTTATAGTTTGGCCTATAACAGTAAAGACTTGTAAATATTAGCTAACGTAATCTCAAGTAGACGTAACAGAAGGAATCAATCACTTACAATGTATTCGACGATAAGGACAACCCGCCAAGTGCGAGTTATCGATTAAAATTACGTGCCAAGTGCTACCTGAGATGGCGTGACAGTCACCCTACATATAAGGGCAAAATGAGTAAGGAATTTATTAATCTAGAAGCCGTGGTGGCCCAGTGGTTCGACCTACCGCCTCTCAGGCAGAGGGTCGGGGGTTCGATTCCGGCTCGCACCTCTTTACTTATGTGCGAAATTCAATTCAATTGAATTTACCACTGAGCTTTTCGGTGAAGGAAAACATCGTGAGGAAACCTGCACACATCTGCGAAGTAATTCAAAGATGTGTGTGAAGTCCCCAATCTGGGCCCTCGTGGGGACTATAGCCCAAATCCTCTCGTGATGAGATGTACCCAGCAGTGGGACGCAAATAGGCTGTACTAGAAACTTTTAACTGAAATCTTATTTAAGAATACTTCTCTTTAAATACCACAGCCAGGTAGGGCCTGGTGCATGCCTGGATTGGATGGCTTGGACTGGACTGGACTCCCAGTCTGGACTAGGTAGTAGGTACATCCATACAGTCACATATGTAGGTACTGGCGGTGTGCTAGAATCTAAACCTAAGTGCTAGAATCGTTTGCACGAATCTCATGCCCAAGGCTTACGGGCGGGCGTAGACTGTCTCTATAGTACAAGCGATTTTTTTTTCAAACTTGTAGCCCGACTATACTTACTTACATACGGGACTGTATATCGCAAATCAGACTAGATGTGTTCCGAGTTCTATCCGATTTCCGAAATGAGATCGGCTCCAAGACATTGTCTGCAGATTGCAGAAACCATTGAAAAGTTGATAGCGCCTGTCGTGTTGCGGTTCTTATAGGCGATGGGAACCACTTTCAATCAGACCTGTCTATCAGACTTTAGGATAAAAAAAAAAAGATCGGATTTCCTCTCGTTGCTAAGCCACGTTCAATCCTCAAAAATATCTAACAGGATCTAGATAGAAACGTGTCCACTCCAGTAAGCTCTAATAAAAACAACCTTTATTCTTGAAGGCTATTGAACCATATTCCGTTAAACTGCGTTATCAGTCGTCCGTCTGTCCACTTATCTACGTACGTGAGCCATCACAGGCCTGATAAGGGAGATGTGAACTCTATGACATTGGAATAGGTGTGCCCGATACGCATTGACAGATGCCCGATAGTGGTGACCTTTCCCATATAACATGATACCTATTTTCATTGTTACTCCTAAAAAATGTACGTTTAGAGCATAGAAAAATAAGGCAAACTTAGAAGGGACAACCTTCAAACAAATCAGCGTACGCCCGAAATAAGTAGTGGTAAATGCGATAATAGATGTCGCTGCCTAGGTAGCCTGCATATGCTAGATGGCGCTGTACAGGCGAAGTATGAAAAGTTCAAGCTCCCTGGCTATTTCCGATATGTACGCCGTAATGTAAGGAGATTGACAGTCTAGAGGCTGTGGTTATTCTGAAAATGAAGGAATAAATGGATATATGCAGTGGGGCAGCGATGCTATCCATCCTATATTTATCTCAAAGTGTTCTAAATCTCTGTCGCTTCCCCTAAGTATACTCTACTCCAGGTGCATTGAGGAGGGTTACATGCCAGAAATCTGGAAGCAAGCGTTCATAATTCCAATACATAAAAAAGGATCCAAAAGTAAAATTGACAACTATAGACCCATCTCGATACTCAATTGTTTTAGTAAAATTTTTGAAAAAATAATTTATGATGCTACATACTCGACCATCTCTCCAGGAATACCAGAGAATCAACATGGATTTGTTCGTGGGCTCTCCACCGTAACCAACTTAGCAGTATACACTAATTTCATACTTAAGCAGCTGGGTCAGCGCAAGCAGGTCGATGTGATCTACACGGACTTCGAAAAAGCGTTTGACCGTGTAGATCACAACACACTACTGCTTAAACTATACCTACTTGGCATACGTGGCAACCTGTTGAGATGGGTTGAGTCATATTTAAATAACAGATCTCAAATGGTAGTTTTGGGTGGCTATAAATCTAATTATTATTCGGTCACCTCCGGGGTGCCCCAGGGATCCTTGTTGGCTCCTCTCTTTTATGCTGCATTCTTGCACGACATAAACACCTGCTTTAGTAACTCCCACCATTTACTATACGCCGACGATAAAAAAATATTTCTAGATGTAAACAGCGTATCCGATTGTCACAAAATCCAAGAGGACCTAGATCGACTATCCGAATACTATCGAAGTAACAAGATAAACATAAATATCAATAAATGTCAAACAATTACCTTTACAAGGAATAAAAGACCCATTAAATTCACCTACTCCTTCGATAGGACCCCAATCAAACGTGTAACGTCTGTTCGCGACCTTGGTATAATACTTGATGACAGAATGATGTTTAATGAACACCTTAATTACATTACAAACAAAGCATATAAAAACCTAGGTTTCATTCTCAGAACATGCAAGTCTTTTAGTAATCTAAAATGTCTGAAAGTACTCTTCTTTGCTTATGTTCGCAGCACACTTGAATATGCCAGTCCTATATGGTCACCGTTTTACAAAACTCACAAAGACAGGCTAGAAAGCATCCACCGCAAATTAGTGAAACACTTAAATTACCGCCACCGTAAACATATAAGCTCGTACCCGGCAGCCTGCAAGCACTATAATCTCTTGACGCTGGAGGAACGTCGCCAACAACTAGACATGAGCCTGCTGCACGACGTCTGGTCGGGCCGCGCGCAGTGCCCCGCGCTGCTCGCCGAGCTCGGCCTGTGCGCGCCCTCCAAGCGCTCCAGGCACACCGCACTCTTTAGCATACCTACTACCCGCACTAACTACACGCGCAATGCTGTCTATTCCCGTTTACCTTCAACTTATAATAAACTATTCGCCGACGTTGATCTCTTCCTCCTGAGCAAGCCGTCCTTCAAATCGAAAATCACCAAGACCCTTTTACAAATACGTAACAAATCCTAACAGTGTAACTGAATAAAAAGGTAGACGCACTCACACACGCACACACACACACTCACACACACACACCCGCACACACATACACCCATTTATACATACATACATAATACATGAACACCCGCTCGTTTTTCATCAGATATTGCGTAGTTACTTCTCTTTTTAATCTTTTTTTTTTTAACATGTTTTTATAAGTATAGGTATCTCATTAGATCTCGATCTTGTACTAAATGTCTGGTCTCCAGAACCCTTTATCGATTGTTAATTATCGTTGTTGTTTGATTAGTTAAGTCTTAAGTTTCTTATTTAAGTACATATGTAAATTAACCCCAAAAAAACCTGTAATTGGCTTTGCTACCTTACTAAAACACCCTTGTAACTATATCCATTATATGCTGTTGGTTTTTTAAATAAATAAATAAATAAATAAATAAATATACCTATGCTAGGAAATAATCTGCAGATCGTATCAACCTCATGATTACCAAGTAGTAACTTGGAGAGTCAAAAGTGTGTACAGTCGACGTCAAAGAGATATTTACTGACAGTTTTGGACCTTAATACAACGGAATAGGGTGAAAAAGTTTAAACATCTTTTTGAGGTCGACCCTACATGAAGGTGCTTGTAAGCTACGATAATGCTACTATTTTCAACCAAGTACTTATACTTAGTCATAGTATAGTCTTCTTCTGCGTTCTTTAAAAAAAAACATTTAGAGGTCGGCTTTGCACTGTCAGAATCAGAAATGATCCTCATTGATTCTTGGCTGAGATATTTCTTAGAATTTGACCAAAAACTAAAAAGATCAGGCCAGGCGACTGTCTGGAATTAATGTTTATTTTTTTGTGAACTTCTACATATAAATAAAATCTAGTCTCAAATCTCTTAAATCCTTTGAATCGTAGCAAGCAACCAGTGTTATTTATTATAGATACGAATTTAAAGTTACCAAAGGTAGATTTAATATAAGTTTGGATTATTTTTTATCAAATGAGTTATATGTTCTATACAATAAAAGTTACCGTAAACAAACAGGTGTAATTCCGACTAATTGTCATGTATAATCTTAAAGCTAATCGTTTAAAATATTGTGTAGTGATTTGATTTCTGATAACTGTTGTCATTTTGTTATCGATTGCTTCAATCTAACGATAAAGCTATGTATTGCTTTGATTATATTCTGTACAAACTTTATGAATTTTGTGATAGGATAGGACAAAGAAAAAAACATACACGTAAGTCCCTACCACAATCCCTTGAACTTGGCACAGGTCGCTAACGCTAATCAAATGTAAATATCGACTCGTCCGCACCAAACAAAACAACAACAGCTATTGTCATACAGCGAGGGAATGCTGCCTGCGTGATGGGAACCCTTCCGAAAGGCCCTAACTTGGGTTTTTAGGTGATCGTTTAGTATTTTTTTTTCCCGTAAGAAATGCTACCTATTTAAAATAAATAAATAAATATCTTGGGACATTTCACACATATTGACCTAGCCCCAAACTAAGCAAAGCTTGTACTATGGGTGCAAGACAACGGTATAAATACTCATATAGAGAAATACATACAATATAAATACTAATTTGTAGTTTATTTTTAATTTTTAACGTATTCTTTTCTGAATAAATTTCCTAAACAATGACTCACATGCTGCGTCGCGCAACCTTGCACGCTGTAGAGTACCTAAGTAGGTTACTTAGTTTAATTCAGATTTGCACTTCCTTATTGTCGCTTCCTAGGTGAAGTGGCTTAAAAAAATGGATGAATACAGAGATACCTACGTCATACTAAATGAATTTGGCGTAACGAATGAGATTGATGCAACTGTTGTGTCTGTTTACATTGTTAAAATTAGCCACCATTCTTTTAAAACTAGCTTTTGCCAGCGACTTCGTATACTACTACTAGGTACTACTACTACAGCCTATTTCCGTCCCACTGCTGGGCACAGGCCTCCAGTCATCACGAGAGGGTTTGGGCTATAGTCCCCACGCGGGCCCCGTGCGGATTGGGGACTTCACACACATCTTTGAATCACTTCGCAGATGCGTGCAGGTTTCCACGCGATGTTTTCCTTCACCGAAAAGCTCAGTGGTAAATTTAAATTGAATTTCGCACATAAGTAAACTTAGAGGTGCGAGCCGGAATCGAACCCCCGACCCTCTCTCTGCATGAGAGGCGGTAGGTCGAACCACTAGGCCACCACGGCTCACTCACCGTATTCTCTACAGATAAATATATTGTTATTTATACTGTATTTTGTAGACATTGGTATACCCAGTATGCTGTCCCGCACCATCTGAAGGCTCCACTGAAAACCAGCGCTGCTGCCACACTCCGTGTGACAACAGCACATGCTGAGTGGAGACCTTTTCAGTTGCGGCATGTCACATGGCCTGTAATATTTGTTTGTATGTTTTCTAAGAATATCGTTTGTATGTGCATGTCTGCTTTTTGAATAAACTTTTCTTTATCTTTATCTTTATTTTCTCTTCCAGCGGGTGCGGCGACGCTGAGAATACTGCTCAGCTTCGCAGTGGGAGGCCTGCTGGGCGATGTCTTCCTGCACTTACTGCCAGAAGCCTGGCAGCACGACTTGGCCAGCACGAAAGGTCGATATACAATACAATACAAAACACTACATTGAACCCTATACCACACATTCAAGGAACAGTGCAGACGTAAACGTAAACACAAAAAGTATGGCATAAATATAGCGATCTTTACCAGGCAACCTTTACCGATATTTATGTTAGCTCTATGTGTAGAACTAATGGGGACTATAGCCCAAACCCTCTCGTCATGAGAGGAGGCCTGAGCCCTGCAGTGGGACGTAAATAGACTGTTATTACGATATATGTAGAACTAGCTTCTCACCGCGACTTCGTCCGCGTGGAATTCGGTAAAATTTCCAACCCACCTTTTTACCCCCTTGAGGCTGGAATTTCCTAAAATCCTTTCTTAGCGGACGTAATAACTGTTAGTGTGTAAAATTCAATTCCGATTCGTCCCTCCAGTAGTTTCAGCTGTGCGTTGATAGATCAATTTTACATAGTATACTCGCGTGAGTCCAATTTTTCCTGTTCCCGTGTGAATTTCGGTAAATCATCTCTTAGTACTCCCCTACGGAACCTGCATGCCAAATTTCAGCTCTCTACGACCAGTAGTTTCGGCTCTGCGTTGATCGATTAGTCAGCCAGTTCCTTATTTTATACTAGCTTCTGCCCGCGACTTAGTCCGCGTGGAATTCGGAAATAGCGTTCCCGCGGGAACTATGCGTTTTCCGGGATAAAAAGCCTATAGGTTGACCATTGTAATAAACTACCCCCATACCAAATTTTGTTGCAATCCGTCTAGTAGTTTTCGAGTTAAATCCGGACATACATATATACATATATATACAGAAAAAAATTGTACAATTCGTTATTTTGTGTTCAGTATCGTTTATAATATAGTCCCGTCGACTTGATATTTCTTTTAATTTTCAAGTTTCAGACGCGACTTCTCCAGAATTATTATTAGTATACATTTACAGATAACATGTAAGAAATTCAGTCAGAAAAGCCACTTAACAAGTATCCGCAAAATCCCAATCAACTCGTTTCGAGAAAATGACTAAAAACTTATGTCATCACTCATCATCAATTTATTAAGTAGGTACTTGAAATGATTGAAGGAGTAAAAACCCTTTGTCCAAACAAAGCTATCAATAACCAGACATTCCAAGCGTAGGTAAGCAACCAGAACAATGCATTATATTTTTTCATACCAACCACGGCAGTTCATAATAAAAATTATTAATTTCGTTTAATTCACACGCTCGGAACACAAAACCTATGCTTGGAACATTGATTGCCAATTCGAAACTCAACATTAGTCAGTGGAAATAAAGTCGATAGTGGCCGTTTAATTGTTTTGTTTGATAACACAAAACCTCAGAGGCAAACACGATTGTTTGTAGGTAGGAAAATCGATCTGTGTCACAATGGACTGTTACTTCCACCATATCAGTCACTAGTGTTTGTAAATATATATTACTCATCTTTACGGTTGAGTTTTATTTATGGTACACAGACAGTGATAACAGAGTAGTCAATCTGCGTTCCTTCAAATATCTATCAAAAGTTGTCTGGTAGAGGTCGCTATTAAGCGATAAGACCGCCTGCTGTATGTCATACTTTTTGTGTACTTACATTACGACTGTTTTTTGAATGTGTGGTGATTCAATAAACAATATTGTATTGTATCATTTCATGATTTATAATTATTGAGCCTAATTGGCATACCACTTGGCAGTTGGCATAATTTTTAATCTGCTTCTTGCCGTTCAATTTGAGTGGAGTTTTATACTAACTGTTCAGTGTTCACCTCACTTTTTTTTTATTTCACTGTAAACATTTTTAATCAGATACCTGAAAACCACATTTAAAAGTTACATTTGCTTTGTTTAGGTTGAAAACTGCAACTGAAAACGAGTTCTGCTACTACGCCTTTCGAGAATAAAAACAAAATAACTTCTCCTATAACTTCCATATAATTTCAACTCGGTATAATTACATTTCATATTTAAATATCGTGGAAGATAAATGGTAGTAAAATAAATTAATCGGTAGGTAAAGAAAAAAACTTTATAAAACAGACTAACTTCCAAGTTGAGATTAGTCACACATTTTTGTTATTTACATATTTATTAGTAAGTACCTGTGTTTTTAGACTGTTTCAACAATATTTACGATTTGTTGTTACCGTACTACCGTTCGTACGTCCATAAACACACGCAGTTGTTTACTATCAAACTGTACATAAAGCGTCAAAGAAAAAAAAACTTTGAAAGTTGTTGTATAACATGTTTTGGATGATAATATTAATTGAAAATCTTTAAATAAAGCAACTGTTTTAGAGGCACTGAAATCACCTAGTACTAAGTTTACAGTATACCAAGGTAAATCAGCAAACTATATAAAAATGTTCATATACCTACATATTTTCTGTGAGGACCTGGTAAAGGTCGCGGGAACGCGGTGGATGCGAGTGGCACAGGACCGGTCTGAGTGGCGCGCCTTGGGGAGGCCTATGTCCAGCAGTGGACGGCTGAAATGATGATGATGATGACATATGATGATGATGATGGTTGAAGACCAAATTGGTCCAGTTGGTAGTGACCCTGCCTTCTGTTCCGACGGTCGCGGGTTCGAGTCCCGAGTTGAGCACGAATGTTTGTACTCGAGTCATGGATGTATAGTATTTATTTATCTATGTATTTCTCTATATAAATATTTATATCGCTGTCACCCATAATACAAGCGTCGCTTAGTTTGGGGCTAGCTCAATATGTGTGAAATGTCCCAAGATATTATTATTTATATTTTCTCCGTTTTCAGAAGGCGAGCACGTATCAATGAAATGCGGCCTCTGGTGTCTATTCGGCATGCTAGTCTTCATAGTAGTGGAGAAACTCTTCGCGTCTTCAGCAGAAGAGGAAAAGGAGGGGGAGAAAGTGGGAAACGGGTCGGCGCGACAGATAGAGATAGAGGAGATCGACAAACTGCTTGACGCCGAGAGGAGGAGCCGGGGGAAGGCGGAGGGGGAAGGAATTTGCGGGAACGGAGTGACCGCCAAGCAGCTGTATGACTCGTGTGTGTTCAATAATAATACTAAAGGTGAGTTCGCAATGAGGATGGGGCTTGTAGAAATGGTTTAACTTGTTAGCTTTTTAGGGTTCCGTAGCTAAACGGCAAAAAATGGAACCCTCGTAAATTCGTCATGTCTGTCTGTCTGTCTGTTTGTCTGTCCGTCTGTTCGTCCGTATATGTCACAGCAATCAATATATATAATTAATAAAGCATGCGAAAATTAGTTTGAGATATGGGATAATTTTTGAACAATTTCGGTAGCTACTTCATATACATGGTGGGTCAAAAAATATGGCAAATAATTAACCCACAGTATCGGCTATCGATTCTAAGCATATTGTATAGGTTTTTAATTTTTTTCGAGTTGGTAAAAAAAAAATATTTTGTATAGGATTTAAGCGTCGCTCACACAACCAATCCCATATAATTTTTTTTTTACCGACTCAAAAAAAATTAAAGACCTATACAATATACTTAGAATCGATAGCCGATACTGAGGGTTAATTATTTGCCATATTTTCTGACCCACCGTGTATAAGCGAGTTCGATTCGCTTTTGGTCGGCTTTTTATCACCCCAATGGTTTTCGTATTACGCCTTGATAAAATAATAATAATTATAGAGTGGAGCGCAGGAGCTATATGCTTGAAAGGGTGGAAGTGCTCAATCTGCGTAATAACGGGGAAACCCGCTCCGGGTGCGCACGAGGCGCGACCCGCGATGGCGAAACCGGTGCACACCTCTCCACACCCTTAGCTGCTTACATCAGTGTTGCTCCCTCGCCGCCCGTGCGGTGGCCTGTATAGGGGGCCCACGAAGGCTAGCCTTTAGGTTAGTGCGTAAGCGGCGAGTCACCGTCTGCCTTGCCTTCAATTTGTGAGATATTGATCAGGCAGATGTCCGTAATCTCACTCCATAGCCCGATTTTCCAGTCCACACCTCCCATCCACATAGCCCACTCCAAGTCTCTTCCTTCCTCGGCAATAGTTTGGCAACTGGGGAGGGCTGTCCGCCAGTACAGCCTCATGTTGTATTGGGAGGACAGATCTCCACAGTTGCGGCCATCTCACATTTATAGTAAAAGGTACCAAAAGCCTCTTCATGTTGGCTTCGGCCCCATGAATGCGAATGACCGGGTCCCCATGGGCCCGTGACATGAAAATGTACCAACAAATAATAATAATAATTTTTATTTCAGGCATCTAGGCCCATATTACATATACCTTAAAGACTAACATACATATTAAAATAAAAATTATTGTAAATTATCAGGTGAAGGCGGGTGCTGCAGCGCAGCGGCGTCGGGCGGCGGCGCGGCGCGGTGCTCGGGCGGGCGCTGGATGGGCCGCTGCCTGCTGCGGGAGGCCCGGGACAAGGTCGCCGCCAGCGGGACGCCC
>OZ020294.1:2535388-2626492 GCA_963971205.1 Aethes cnicana
AGACTAGCTTCCCGCGACTTCGTCCGCGTGGAATTCGGTTATAGCGCTCCCGCGGGACTCCGACAGCAGCGACGCGTACGGCTCCACGTCTGAACGAACGAATAACGGTACTGTAGAGTTGGTATAGCCCTCGCTATACTAACTCGTTAGGAGCGTAGTTTTGTAAACGTTCTAGAATAACTGATTATTTGAATATTAAAAAAGAAAGCGATTCTAGAACGTATAGTATTAGTCTGAAGCTCGTTGTAGCAACGCGCACATGTAAACGTAGGACCCATTTTAAAAACCAATACAGTTATCAATATATCTCTTTTTTTTATTTAACTTCAAGGAGTACCTCGCACTACCATCTGACGATCCCCCAGTTTCTTGTCACAGTACTACTCAGAAACATAGACAATTTATACAAGACTAGCTTCTGCCCGCGACTTCGTCCGCGTGGAATTCGGTTACAGCGTTCCCGCGGGAATTGAGCGTTTAACTATAACAAATTATATACGAAAACCTTCCTCTTGAAACACTCTATCTATTAAAAAAACCGCATCAAAATCCGTTGCGTAGTTTTAAAGATCTAAGCATACAATGGGATTCCTCTTGAAACACTCTATCTATAAAAAAACCCGCATCAAAATCCGTTGCGTAGTTTTAAAGATTTAAACATACATAGGGATATAGGGACAGATAAAGCGACTTTGTTTTATACTATGTAGTGAAGAACGGCAGAGTCTATACTGTAGTGCGTGCTCCGAAACCCGGGTTAACACTAGATCGACATCTAGCGTCCAGTGGCTGACCGTTTAGCAGTTGTTACCGCTACTTGAAGCTAGATGGCGAGCCGAACGCAAAGTGTATTTCTAAACAACTCACAACTAATATTATCACCAGAACTTTTCTGAAATTCTCTTATTACACAGAGACTTCGGGTTGTAAGTTGTAAATGAAATATGCTTTGCGTTCGGCTCGCCATCTGGCTTCAAGTAGCGGTAGCAACTGCTAAACGGTCGATTAATCGGAGTTCAGCCACTGGACGTGGAATATAAAAGTGCCGATAACTTTTCTTTCCGACATCCGATTTTAATCAAACATAGCTTATATGTTGCTCCAAATCATGCACTATCTACCCTTTAAAATTACATTCAAATCGGTTCAGTAGTTTCGGAGATTATCTCTAACAAACAGACAGACAGACAGTAAAGATTTCTAAAAATCGCTGTTTTGTGGTCTACCATACATCTTTAGACCCCCCGTTCCTTTTTTTGAACTTTTCTTTCTATGTACAGACACGCCGGGTTCTGCTCTTTTATTATAGTATAGTAGATTTGGACGAAATTTGGAATGTGCGGGTTTACAGGGGCGACACATCGATCTAGCTAGCTGTCACTGAGAGAACTCGGTTTTAGCCATTTTCACCCCAGCAAAGCCTGGTCGCCCGAGTACTAGTCATATTAGTTACCAGTGTCCTTCGGGAAGGCCAGCATGCCCATGCAGTGCTGTATGTCCTGCAGTTGCCCCTCCTCGTACTGCGAGAGGTGTTTCTTGGCGTAGCGCACCGCCTCCAGGCGTCGGTCCGCTCGGACCAGCTCGATGAACTCCTGAAAACGATATCTATACTATAATAAAAGAGCAGAACCCGGCGTGTCTGTACATAGAAAGAAAAGTTCAAAAAAAGGAACGGGGGGTCTAAAGATGTATGGTATGGTACAACAGCAATTTTTAGAAATCTTTTCTGTCTGTCTGTCTGTTTGTTAGAGTTAATATCCGAAACTACTGAACCGATTTGGAGAACATCATTTGTAGCAACATATAAGCTATGTTTGATTAAAATCGGATGTCGGAAAGAAAAGTTATCGGCAATTTTATATTCCATGCGTACGAAAACGCGGGCTTCTGCCTACTACTATCTTCTGCTAGTAAAAAATAAAATAACCATGGACAACTCTATGGAGCCTGCTCTAAACACCAATTGTGATAGTGTAACGTCATTAAATGGGTTAAATTGTTCTAGGGGCGCCAACTCTAATGCCATTGCAGAAATCCATATCCATACTAATCCATATTAATATTATAAATGCGAAAGTAACTCTGTTATCTCTTCACGCTTCAACCGCTGGGCCGATTGAGATCAAATTTGACATGGAGATAGTTGGGGTCCTGGGAAAGGAGTACGCGTCTCGTTTTATATTTGTTGGTTAGGCATTCAAATGATAAGATTACATTAATATGCATGGAAACTGCGATGGAAAGTTTTCAAAAGATATTACTTCCATAATACAAAAAAAAATAGTTCGCTGTTTTTATTAATTTCTCAATATCGCTAAATTAAAATGAAAGATATCATTCTATAGTTGAATGACGTGTCTCGTTTTATATTTGTTGGTTAGGCATTCAAATGATAAGATTACATTAATATGCATGGAAACTGCGATGGAAAGTTTTCAAAAGATATTACTTCCATAATACAAAAAAAAATCGTCTACTTATGATAAATATTAACTGATAACTGTTGCAATCCATACTTAATGTTTTATTCAACCATATCCAACAATATTCAGAAATTAATGAAAACAGCAAAATATTTGACAGCTATTTGCGACGTTGCCAACCTTCGGAGTAAACCCTCTTAAGGTATGTATTATCTGGTATTATTAAGGTGTGGATTATTAAGAAAGAAAGAAAGAAAATAAATTTATTGTCATAAAAGAACATTGACATCTTAAATTAAATTAAAATCTATGTAAGACGTGTATTTGTGAAGCATTTATTATTACGGCGCGGCTAATCAACTAAACACTTGCCTGCAGACGTATCTTGAACTCGATGGTGGAGTTGAGTTTGCGCAGCTTGGACTTGTTGTCCGCGCACCACTGCAGCACGCGCGCCGTGCGCCGCGCGCCCAGCTCCGCCTCCACCTCCGCCGCCGCGCAGTAAATATCTACACGACCGGCGCCTCATCAACACATTATTACACTGAACAGCGATTGCAGAGTACGCCTCATGACGAAGAAGCAATCGCGTTGGTAATACTTTTAGTTCTATTTTTACCTGACTGCTCCAGAAGGAAGGGTTATGTTTTTCGAGTGTATGTATGTATGTATATTTCTTTCGCACGCTCTGCCGCCTAAACGGCTTGATGGATTTTAGCTTGCGAGGTGTCGTTGGGTATACTAAAAATTTGTATTCAGTCGGGGAGTATCCAAAATCTAGTCATTAAATATCATTCTTAGAGTAAGAAATAAGAGAAGTGTTCTATCGGTTCATCATCAATCAGTTAACATTATCATCATCATAACGACAGCCGAAAGACCTCCACCGGTCCCCCCCAAAGGTTCATCAGTCTGAGAACACGACACGGTCCCGAGCCGCCCGCGTCCCGCGGCCTCCTGCGACAACTCACCCACGTTCACGAGGTCGTGCAAATCCCGCGCATCGGCCAGCTGAGAAGCGGCGCCGTAGTAACCGTTCCGCAAGAAATAGTCCACCAGCATACGCTCCAGGCGGGTGCGCCGCCATTGAGTGATGCTTGTCTGAAAATACAAAAGAAAAATTTAAATGTCGATCGTGAAACTTGATACTAATGGCTCTGCGAACTGTAGAGCTATCTTTGCATAGTTTTGGAGTCCCGGGAAAGGACATAGCAAAGGATACTTTTTATCCGGGAAAAGCGAATTGTTCTCGCTGGAACGCGATAACCGTATTCCACGCGGGCCACGTCGCGGGCAGAAGCTAGTATATTATGAATTCGAAAGTAGCTCTGTTGGTCTCTCTGAGCGAGAGAGCGCGGTCTTTGAAGTGTTGCACCCTCTTGCAGACCAAGACCTTTACATAGAGACTACAACACTGCAATATATCGTACTCACTCGCACTTGCGGAATACTAGGTTCAGTGAGCGAGAGAGCCTGCCCATTGAAGTGTTGAAGCCTCTTGCAGACCAAAGCCACTTTCAGCTCCTCATATACAGACTACAACACTGCAATATATCTTAATCACTCGCACTTGCGGAATACTCGGTTCAGTGAGCGAGAGAGCCTGCCCATTGAAGTGTTGAAGCCTCTTGAAGACCAAAGCCGCTTTCGGCTCTTTACATATAGACTACAACACTGCAATATATCGTACTCACTCGCACTTGCGGAATACTCGGTTCAGTGAGGGAGAGAGCCTGCCCATTGAAGTGTTGAAGCCTCTTGCAGACCAAAGCCTCTTTCAGCTCCTGATATACAGACTACAACACTGCAATATATCTTAATCACTCGCACTTGCGGAATACTCGGTTCAGTGAGAGAGAGAGCCTGCCCATTGAAGTGTTGAAGCCTCTTGAAGACCAAAGCCACTTTCGGCTCTTTACATATAGACTACAACACTGCAATATATCGTACTCACTCGCACTTGCGGAATACTCGGTTCAGTGAGCGAGAGAGCCTGCCCATTGAAGTGTTGAAGCCTCTTGCAGACCAAAGCCTCTTTCAGCTCCTGATATACATACTACAACACTGCAATATATCTTAATCACTCGCACTTGCGGAATACTCGGTTCAGTGAGGGAGAGAGCCTGCCCATTGAAGTGTTGAAGCCTCTTGAAGACCAAAGCCACTTTCGGCTCTTTACATATAGACTACAACACTGCAATATATCGTACTCACTCGCACTTGCGGAATACTCGGTTCAGTGAGCGAGAGAGCCTGCCCATTGAAGTGTTGAAGCCTCTTGCAGACCAAAGCCGCTTTCGGCTCTTTACATACACACTACAACACTGCAATATATCGTACTCACTCGCACTTGAGGCGTGCTGGGTTCAGTGAGCGAGAGAGCCTGCCCATTGAAGTGTTGAAGCCTCTTGCAGACCAAAGCCGCTTTCAGCTCTTTCCTTATAGACTACATCACTGCAATATATCGTACTCACTCGCACTTGCGGAATACTAACTAGGTTGAGTGAGCGAGAGAGCCTGCCCATTGAAATGTTGAAGCCTCTTGCAGACCAAAGCCACTTTCAGCTCCTCATATATAGACTACAACACTGCTATGTATCATACTCACTAGCACTTCAGGGGTGCTGGGTTCAGTGAGCGACACAGCCCGCCTTTGAAGTGTTGCAGCCTAACAGACCAAAGCCGCTTTCACCTCTTTCCTTATAGACTACAACACTCATAGACGTAAATAATATAGACCCGGTCTAACGTACACGTAATATGTCCCCACTTCCACGGTGTAAAATCCAAAGTTCTGTCACCGAGCGTGCGTGAAAATAAGCGTTTTTAAAAAAACTTTTTTCGAAACTGTTTCTCAGTATCTAAAAACTCTCGTTGTTGGAAAAATGTGACCCAGCTTTAGTGTCACAATACAAGTTTAACTTTGGATTGGACACCAATGAAGTGGGGAAACATGACATGTATCTACGTTAGGCCGGGTCCATACGAAGTATTATTTATATCTATGACAACACTGCAATATATCGTACTAACTCGCACTTTCGGAATACTCGGTTCAGTGAGCGAGAGAGCCTGCCCATTGAAGTGTTGAAGCCTCTTGAAGACCAAAGCCGCTTTCGGCTCTTTACATATAGACTACAACACTGCAATATATCGTACTCACTCGCACTTGCGGCGTGCTGGGCTCAGTGAGTGAGACAGCTTGTTCCTTCAAATGTTCCAGCCTCTTCTTGCAGACCATAGCCGCTTGCAGTTCTTCTGTAATAGACTCGGAGGCTTTTCGCTTCATCGCCGTCAACTTTTCAACCTACAATTATCATTTAGATTAGAATTTTGTCAATTGATTGTACTTGATCTAGCTAGTGCTTTAAAATTTTCAATAACTTCACCACAATAATATGTTCTAGTATATTTCAGTAATTAGATCTACCTTCAATTACTGAAAAAAAAAAAACACACAATAAGGGATTGAGCTGGAAATATACTATCAGTGACAACGAGAATTAGGTTCCATTTTTTTATTTCATAAAATGTTCTGATGTTATTGACAATTTCTAAGAAGAAATTCAAAGCTGCTTATGATATCTATCAATTACTTCTGTTACTGAGTGACTGGCAGTCTATGAACAGACAAAACTACAGGTCGTAGAAAGCTGTGGCATGTAGGTTCATTTTTTAACAAGTGGAGGGAGGATTTCCCCAATTAAAAAATGTTTGTAGGTACAGGTTACTTAGAAGGCGCATGGATTAAGCAATAATATACTCTGCATCAACAGCTTAAGTGCTTCGACAAGCGCCTTGTACTAAGTTGTGTCGCGCTATAGGTAGCTCCTTCACACAGCCTCACTCACCATTCCTCCAAGAAGCATGGTGATGTCTCCAGTTTTAGCGGCCCCTTCAAGCTCGCCCGCAGCCGCACCAACCTGACGAGCCTCCACGTCCAGCACGCGCTGGGCGTTCCGGTACTTCTTGTTGAAAACTTCATACGGCACCTGGAAATGATAAATGTACACCCACAACTGTTATTACAGGACGGACTTATAATGACTCGCCGATGCGTGAGTGGACTACTTTTCCGCCCATGCACATCCTCGGAGCACAGCACAGGGTGCTCCCGGTTCCAACTGATGATTCTTTTAGTTTAGTGACAAATGGAAGCAGATAATGTCATATTAATATTGTTGTCTACTCATTTCAGTATCAATCATTAGCACTAGAATAACTCATAACCTTGTATTTTTTATTAACTCATAACCGTAATTTTACTAACACAATATGCCTTAAAGTTGGGCGTAATAAACGTTCCTAATTTTTTCAGGTCACCTTTAAGTAACTTCAATAGTTCAAATATCCATGAAATGAATTCAGTAAATCCATTTGTCTTCTTTTTTTCAAAACTCCTTTAATGGAATAAGATGGGTATTTCACCCTTATATTTTAAAGAGAATAAAAAGTTATTATTATTATTATTATTATTATTCGAATAATAGGCGAGCAGCAATCTGGTGCTGGTATGCCTATATCACAATGTTCAGTAAAGTCCTTTTTTTTTTTTAAATATAGTTTTAAATAAATGTCCACTGTATTCACTTTGAGTCATATGCACATATTTCACTTTCTTTTTGCACTAAATATTCTCATCAAGCGGGTTATTTACTAGCCACGCATCTAGTCTATTTTTAAAAACGTTAAGTGAGGGTGCGGTGATGACACTATCGGGCAGTTTGTTCCAAGCCCCAACAACACGATTTCCCAAGAGGTGATATGCAACATTGGAACTAGAGGGGGTGCGCATGATTTTTTGACTGTGTCCGCGGGTGCACGTTGCCAGTGTGTCCCTTTTGATCAAGGTGTGTATGTCGGGGAGGTTGTATTTATATGTGAGAATCTTGAAACATTCAATCAGATCTCCTCGTACTCGTCGATCCTTTAGCTTTGGCAACTTTAATATCCTAAGTCTTTCCTCATATGAGAGACGCCTTAATTTGAATGGGTATTTTGTAGCTCTGCGCTGGACACTTTCGAGAAGATCAATGTCTTTTACAAAGTAAGGACTCCATGCTTGGAACGCATATTCAAGAAGTGGCCGGACATATGTCTTATAAATCCTAATGAAGACTTCACATGAGATATGTTGAAAAGACCTCTTAATGACATACAGGAATGAATTGGCCTTCTTCACAATGCTGTTTATGTGGTCACCCCACTTCAAATTCTTGGTCACAATTACTCCTAAGTCTTTCTGCGAGCAGACTTCTGTGATAGGAACATTTGCCATTGAGTATTGAATCAGAGGATTATTATTTCCCAGATGTAGAACCGTGCACTTATCAATATTAAGCTTAAGAACCCACTCTTTCGACCACTCCATCAACTGATCAAGGTCAGCCTGCAGTTGACCTGACATAATGATTGGATTTCCAAAAATTTTTCCATCATCCGCAAAGAAACATGAGTCGGATTCAATGAGAGCTATCAGGTCCGTCACAAATATACCAAAAAGAGTGGGAGCAAGCACAGACCCCTGAGGGACGCCGCTTAGAACAGGTTTTAGTTCCGAATATGAATTTCCAACTCTAACACAGAAGGTCCGGCTTGTTAGGTAACTTTCTAGCCATTTCAGTAGTTTACCCCGTATACCAAAATGCTCAAGTTTCAAGAGTAATCTACGATGGGGCACCTTATCAAAAGCGCGCTCAAAGTCTAGATAAATAACATCTATCGGGTTTCTTTGATCTAGCTCCTTGCTCCACGCGTGGATGCAAGTAAGGAGATTCGTCACCGTGGATCTTTTTTCCACGAATCCATGTTGCCGAACAGATATAACATTTTCCCGATTGAAGAAGCTCACCAACTTTCTACAGATTATTTTCTCCATACACTTGCAAACAATACTGGTCAAGCTAATTGGTCTAAATTTGGATGGATCAGTTTTATCCCCTTTCTTGAGTTATAAAGCTTAGATTATTTAATGTTTTGCAAGTAATGATGCTACTAACTGAGCACTAATCCAATATTAGATCCAGATCCAATTGATTTTTGTGTAGTAACATCAAAACATAATTAATTTAATGATAATTAGTTATAGCATTACTTCATACCTAGTGAGAACTTTTCAATATCAGACAGAATCCAGAAGTCCATGAACTCCTCAATAACAAAGTACAAAGCACCACTCACCTTCAATGTGGCATGCTCCAAAGACCTTAACTCGTTCATCATAATAACTATCTATTGATCTTCTCCCGGTTAACTTGAGAAATGATCTAGAAGCCTTCGCAATTTATCTTTTTTAGATTCTGCAAAGGAAAACAAAACTCAGCTGATTGAAACTAGCATGAACACATAAAATATGGCAACTCACGCGAACGCTCACGCTTACAAAGTCAACAAGGAATACTTTCATTTACACCTATACTACACTCGCAATTTATAAAATTACAAATTATTATTTTACGTCGTAATTTCAGTAAAGCTGAAGAATTTTAGTGCAATGCAACGCAAATGAATCGAAAACCTTTTTTCCATTTCATGAAAAGTGGGGGAGTTTGTTTCTTTTCTCGATTTTTAGGCTTAGATAAGAAGTCGCATACAGCCAAAGACGTTTCATTTATTAAATTAAGAATTCATTTTAATCCTGCAGGATGCAAGAATATTTGACAAAATCAATAGTTTACCTTTGACGTGCTTTGACTAACCATAATAAATAATTCATAGATTTTTTTTAAATTAATATTTGGGTTTTATAGCAAAACTTGTGCTTTTATAATGATCTTTGCTAAGTTTTTCTATAAATGAATACTGATCTTAAAAATATTTGAAGCATTTTTATATTTATTGCAAATGATTTATAGATTTTTGAATAAGAAAGCATTTACATTATCCTACTTCATAATTAAAATAATCGATAAACCGGCATCATTAAGATCGTTGTATGTGTGAATTGGACCAGAGCAACTTCGTATAGCGCCGACGCGCGTCACTTTCGTTACGCAAATCCGCCATTTTGTACGTCGTTGGCGGTGGTTGAGGGTTTATATTCTCCGTTAAGTGTTTTTTGCCACGAAAAACTGAAAAACTTTGTTAAAGATTACATTGCACGTGTACCGTGGACATTAAAGACAATACTGTGTAACTTAATTCCATCTACTTTTAGTGTTATCGTGATTTGTGTGTGCCCTATAATTGGAGCGCGTGGCTGGTGACTCTTTGTTGTTGGATTCGGCGTATTTACGGTAAGTTTTCTCCCAAAACTGTTTAAAAAAAGTAGTTTTAATAATTTTCAGTTATCTGGGATGGTTTTTGTAGTGTATGATATGTAATTAGTAGCGTAAATAGTATAGTAAATGTGGTAGCGTCATTGACGCGGTGCGAGGTTCGGCGCGGCGCGGGCTGCGAGATTGATGGTGTTCGGGCTGGCGGCGACATTGTACCCGCTGCGACGCCGCCGCGTCACAACCTCGGGCGCGTATCAGACGTGTCGCTGGTGAATTGACTTTATCGAGACGTAGCTCGGCGTCGGAGCACGCGGTCATCCAGGTCGGCGCTTAATTACTACGCCGCTGACCTAGTCCGTTGAAATAATCGTAGTGTAGTGCATTAAACTGCTTGTTAACCATATGCTGATAGTTTGTGTAAAACATTATCTAGCTTGCTGGATAATACGGTGGCGAAGTGAAACTTGAATATTGGATTCCCCTTTCGAGTGAAGTTAAAAAGGTAAGCCGCGGTTTTTTTTTTTTAATTTCGTTGGGATAATTTATTCCATTAAGACTTGCTCTTGAACAGATTCTTACAGCCTTTACTTAATACTTGTTTTATAATTATTATGTTAGTAATGTTTAATAATGAAAGTCTGCTAAGAAAGTCACAATGGGTCTGTAAATTGGTTTTTGATGTATAGTAGTATTCATATAGTAGTTAGTTTCGTTGTATAGTAGTACTAGTAGTCTATGGTGTGCAGTGCATAGAATTTCTGAACAGGGTAGACAGCAAAAAATGTATCTTTGTCTGTATGGAGTGCATGCCACTGTGCCTATATTCGGCGCACGCGTCAAGTTAAACTTTAAATCTAGCTGCTTAAAGTTCACGCGACGCGCGAGCGATCCTAAAGGGAACAGCGAGATCCCTATTTAAAGACTTCGAATATAGGCCCAGGTTAGTAAGAATGCCAACAACAGGCAAATTTCTGCAATTTTTGATAATTTTAAGTCGATCACTGGATGTTCCATTCTAGATGGCCATCATAATCATGTATCTGTAACATTTTAAAAAGGCAGGCTGGAAATGTTTAATATATTATCTGCTATATCTGTTGGAATATCCAAAAATAAATCTGTCTCCCTTTGATTAATGTGTTGCTGAGGTTTCTCTTTCACACATGAAACTATTTGCTTGCCACTTAAGAGACCCTACGTTTTTATACTATAAGCCACATAAAATTTCCTATGGCCGAGGTACTCTCTCGCTTGTATCGAAGCAGTAACAACGCATGACTCTCCTAATAATATGAATGATTAAATATTATGTTAATTCAGTTCATCGAGTATTTCATTCTGACCCATATATCCTAACAATATCATCATATAAAATTTTGGTTTATTTAGTAAGAGGCATTAGTTTGAATAAAGATATTCATTGTTAAAATAAATGTTAGACTTGTATTTGTGCATTGTTTTGTCTCCTCAAAGTTAAATTAGAGCTGACTTCTCAAGTAACTTTGATTCAGGTAAAAGTTTGAATGGATTTCATTTGAAAGTTTTGCCTTTCATTATTGCCTATTTAGCTTTGGTATTTGTTTTAAGGTTTTACTGTTGTTGAAATTCTTTTGAGGTTTCATTAATTTGTTCTTTGGAACTTTTGAAAGCTGTATTCAAAGGCAAAAGGTAAAGTTATGATAAAATTCAATTAACTTTCTTGTTTTTCTATAGAATGACAAGTACAAAGGTTTCTGTTGAATTGCTTCTTTTATTGAAATATAAAAAAAAAAAATATATAAAAATGTAACATTGCAAAACATGTTTTAGGTATATCATAGAATGTCTGAAACACTTGTTTAAGTGACACATTTTAGTGCTAGATATTATTTATACATACTGTTTGCTACCATTGAACAAATATATATTAATAATTAAATTATCTTGCATTTTCTTAAGACATGTTGGAGTAATAAAATTATTAACATCTCTTGTTAAGCAAAGTCAATTGAAAATAAAGGTTTCATGTTATGTGTATTTTCAAATGAATTCTAATGAACTTAACAATCAATGCTATAGAGTCATGAGAATGCAATATTAATTGCTTGAGGTAATTATCATTGGGAGTTATTCTTTCTTGCTCAAGTATTGTTATCAAACTGAGAGGTAAAGCCAAGGTTTTATGTAATGCAAACATGATGTCTAGTGTACATCAAGTCGACATTGTACTGGTGTTGCCTTGATGTGCGTGTGATATCTGATATCTGAAACATACTGGCCACTATTCAGGCTCAAGTAGAAAAATAAAGCAAAATAGGTACAAATAGTAATATCTAATTTACCTATTATGTAAATGACTGGATAGACAACATTTTCAACACCAAAAAAACTGTCATCTAAGACACAATAGTTCTACAAATAGCATCAAATCTAAACTTTCCTCATGTTAAATAATTTAATTACCCATTCTCACAGAGTCGTAATTGCGGCCGAAGTTCCAAACAATTCTGTACAAATTGCCTCTTTGAATATTCATGAGATGTCCAATGTTCAAGTTATCCCGGACCGTCAATTTTCCATATGGCCCCCATTCTTAGCATTTTAGTCACGGAATTCTCGCATTGTTAGCGTTCGAATGCTCGTGCCGGTACCTACAGTACCTACCAGAGGAAGTGAACTGTCCTATACGTAAGTGTTCGGATAGCAAGCAACGTGTCGTAAACAAAGACGGAGCGCTTCGGTTCGCCTCGACCTATGTTCCTATGCTACGTATACATACAAGACATTCAGCATAGATACAAAGATGTACATATGTAACTTGGATAGTGTTGCGTTGTATACGAAACAACTACCTACAACTTGTGCGCTAGTTTTGATGCAAAGTTGGACATTTTCTAAATTTGCTTGTATTACCTATCGCTGTTGGGGGAGCAATGTATCGATATCTCCTCAAGTCCTCATGGTCTGAAATAGGAAAAATTTCAAGACATTCTGTTTGTACGAAAAGTTTTGAACTATGATATATACACACAAGTTAAGTACCAACTCAGGTAGATTTTTGTCGCTTGTTACGTACTTACCTACTCTGGTTGCTAACGTCGATAGCGACACGGTGAAAATCATATCGAAAAGAGGGCGTTCCTCCCGAACAATTTTGTTTGACCAGAGCTATCCGATTGCGAATCGTATTTCTCGGTAAATAGTCGTACGTTGTATTCTCCACATCCGTTTACACTAGCCGGCATGCATGTGTGCGTTCTATCTCTCTGTATTCACACACGCGAACTGGCACAACCGGCTCGGCGGCTTGATCAGCTATCGATTGCGTTCCTTTTAAATACCCGCCTACAATCAACGCAACGCACACATTCGCAACTCACCTCACCAACACATACGCGCTTTTATTACTGTACTTTGTCATCTCTTCAAATTATGGCGGCCAAGTAGTGACGCCGGTTATTTTTTTCTTATCAGTTACTATGGCTTGTTGACTGCCAGACAATTCTCTTATGATATTATCTGTATACAAAGCTGTACTATTTCTGAATCTCGGTCCAGTTGCCAAAATACATATTGTGGTGATAATGATGAACCAAACTGTAGCGATCATCCACGCCTTATATTGCTTAGATGACTAATTTAATGTCTGTGAACTTAGCATATCAATTTCGGGCATCTCACAATCTGATGACAGTTCTAGTAGCATCCCCAATAGTTGTACAGTTCTTGATAGTTATTTTTCATAGTTCTGCTCATTTTCGAAAAATAACGGAACTTTAAAAAATGAGATGCTAACTTCGCGTACCGAAAGTTAGCATCTCAAGAATTTTCGAGTTTTCTCTGCAGCTCTAGTAGCATCCCCAATAGTTCTACAGCCCTCGATAGTTACCTTGAATAGTTCTGCCCGTTTTCGAAAATTAGCGGAAATTTAAAAAATGAGATGCTAACTTCACACTCGGAAACCTAGCATCTCAAGAGTTTTTGAGTTTTTTCGACAGTTCTAGTAGCATCCCCAATAGTTCTACAGTTCTTGATAGTTATTTTCCATAGTTCTGCTCATTTTCGAAAAATAACGAACTTTTAAAAATGAGATGCTAACTTCGCGAACCGAAAGTTAGCATCTCAAGAATTTTCGAGTTTTCTGTGCAGTTTTAGTAGCATCCCCAATAGTTCTACAGCCTTCGATAGTTATCTTGAATAGTTCTGCCCGTTTTCGAAAATTAGCGGAAATTTAAAAAATTTGATGCTAACTTCACACTCGGAAACCTAGCATCTCAAGAGTTTTTGAGTTTGTTCGACAGTTCTAGTAGCATCCCCAATAGTTCTACAGTTCCTGATAGTTATTTTCCATAGTTCTGCTCATTTTCGAAAAATAGCGGAAATTTTAAAAATGAGATGCCAACTTCACAATCGTAAACCTAGCATCTCAAGAGTTTTTGAGTTTTTTCGACAGTTCTCGTTGCATCCCCAATAGTTCTACAGTTCCTGATAGTAATTTTCCAAAGTTCTGCTCATTTTCGAAAAATACCGGATATTTTAAAAATGAGATGCCAACTTCACAATCGTAAACCTAGCATCTCAAGAATTTTCGAGTTTTCTCTACAGTTCTCGTTGCATCCCCATTAGTTCTACAGTTCCTGATAGTTATTTTCCATAGTTCTGCTCATTTTCGAAAAATAGCGGAAATTTTAAAAATGAGATGCCAACTTCACAATCGTAAACCTAGCATCTCAAGAGTTTTTGAGTTTTTTCGACAGTTCTCGTTGCATCCCCAATAGTTCTACAGTTCCTGATAGTAATTTTCCATAGTTCTGCTCATTTTCGAAAAATACCGGATATTTTAAAAATGAGATGCCAACTTCACAATCGTAAACCTAGCATCTCAAGAATTTTCGAGTTTTCTCTACAGTTCTCGTTACATCCCCATTAGTTCTACAGTTCCTGATAGTTATTTTCCATAGTTCTGCTCATTTTCGAAAAATACCGGAAATTTTAAAAATGGGATGCCAACTTCACAATCGTAAACCTAGCATCTCACGAGTTTTTGAGTTTTTTCGACAGTTCTCGTTGCATCGCCAATAGTTCTACAGTTCCTGATAGTTATTTTCCATAGTTCTGCTCATTTTCGAAAAATAGCGGAAATTTTAAAGATGAGATGCCAATTTCACATTCGTAAACCTAGCATCTCAAGAGTTTTTGAGTTTTTTCGAGAGTTCTCGTTGCATCCCCAATAGTTCTACAGTTCTTGATAGTTATTTTTCATAGTTCTGTTCATTTTCGAAAAATAACGAACTTTAAAAAAACAGATGCGTACTTCGCGTACCAAAAGTAAGCATCTCGGGAATTTTAGAGTTTTCTCTACAGTTCTAGTAGCATCCCCAATAGTTCTACAGTTCTTGATAGTTATTTTTCATAGTTCTGCTCATTTTCGAAAAATAGCGGTAATTTTAAAAATGAGATGCCAACTTCACAATCGTAAACCTAGCATCTCAAGAGTTTTTGAGTTTTTTCGATAGTTCTTGTTGCATCTCCAATAGTTCTACAGTTCTTGATAGTTATTTTTCATAGTTCTGCTCATTTTCGAAAAATAGCGGTAATTTTAAAAATGAGATGCCAACTTCACAGTCGTAAACCTAGCATCTCAAGAGTTTTCGAGTTTTTTCGATAGTACGTGTTGCATCCCCAATGGTTCTACAGTTCCTGATAGTTATTTTCCATAGTTCTGCTCATTTTCGAAAAATACCGGAAATTTTAAAAATGGGATGCCAACTTCACAATCGTAAACCTAGCATCTCACGAGTTTTTGAGTTTTTTCGACAGTTCTCGTTGCATCGCCAATAGTTCTACAGTTCCTGATAGTTATTTTCCATAGTTCTGCTCATTTTCGAAAAATAGCGGAAATTTTTAAGATGAGATGCCAACTTCACATTCGTAAACCTAGCATCTCAAGAGTTTTTGAGTTTTTTCGAGAGTTCTCGTTGCATCCCCAATAGTTCTACAGTTCTTGATAGTTATTTTCCATAGTTCTGTTCATTTTCGAAAAATAACGAACTTTAAAAAAACAGATGCGTACTTCGCGTACCAAAAGTTAGCATCTCGGGAATTTTAGAGTTTTCTCTACAGTTCTAGTAGCATCCCCAATAGTTCTACAGTTCTTGATAGTTATTTTTCATAGTTCTGCTCATTTTCGAAAAATAGCGGTAATTTTAAAAATGAGATGCCAACTTCACAATCGTAAACCTAGCATCTCAAGAGTTTTTGAGTTTTTTCGATAGTTCT
This sequence comes from Aethes cnicana, assembly GCA_963971205.1. Lineage (NCBI taxonomy): Eukaryota > Metazoa > Arthropoda > Insecta > Lepidoptera > Tortricidae > Aethes > Aethes cnicana. The sequence goes on from OZ020294.1 coordinate 2,551,287, forward strand.
TGTTGCATCCCCAATAGTTCTACAGTTCCTGATAGTTATTTTCCATAGTTCTGCTCATTTTCGAAAAATAGCGGAAATTTTAAAAATGAGATGCCAACTTCACAATCGTAAACTTAGCATCTCAAGAGTTTTTGAGTTTTTTCGACAGTTCTCGTTGCATCCCCAATAGTTCTACAGTTCTTGATAGTTATTTTCCATAGTTCTGTTCATTTTCGAAAAATAACGAACTTTAAAAAAACAGATGCTTACTTCGCGTACCAAAAGTTAGCATCTCAGGAATTTTCGAGTTTTCTCTACAGTTATCGTTGCATCCCCATTAGTTCTACAGTTCTTGATAGTTATTTTTCATAGTTCTGCTCATTTTCGAAAAATAGCGGTAATTTTAAAAATGAGATGCCAACTTCACAGTCGTAAACCTAGCATCTCAAGAGTTTTTGAGTTTTTTCGATAGTTCTTGTTGCATCCCCAATAGTTCTACAGTTCCTGATAGTTATTTTCCATAGTTCTGCTCATTTTCGAAAAATAGCGGAAATTTTAAAAATGAGATGCCAACTTCACAATCGTAAACCTAGCATATCAAGAGTTTTTGAGTTTTTTCGACAGTTCTCGTTGCATCCTCAATAGTTCTACAGTTCCTGATAGTAATTTTCCATAGTTCTGCTCATTTTCGAAAAATAACGAACTTTAAAAAAATAGACGCTAACTTCGAGTACCAAAAGTTAGCATCTCAAGAATTTTTGAGTTTTTTCGACAGTTCTCGTTGCATCCCCAATAGTTCTACAGTTCCTGATAGTTATTTTTCATAGTTCTGCTCATTTTCGAAAAATAGCGGTAATTTTAAAAATGAGATGCCAACTTCACAGTCGTAAACCTAGCATCTCAAGAGTTTTTGAGTTTTTCGATAGTTCTTGTTGCATCCCCAATAGTTCTACAGTTCCTGATAGTTATTTTCCATAGTTCTGCTCATTTTCGAAAAATAGCGGAAATTTTAAAAATGAGATGCCAACTTCACAATCGTAAACCTAGCATCTCAAGAGTTTTTGAGTTTTTTCGACAGTTCTCGTTGCATCCCCAATAGTTCTACAGTTCCTGATAGTAATTTTCCATAGTTCTGCTCATTTTCGAAAAATACCGGATATTTTAAAAATGAGATGCCAACTTCACAATCGTAAACCTAGCATCTCAAGAATTTCTGAGTTTTTTCGTAAGTTCTTGTTGCATCCCCAGTAGTTCTACAGTTCCTGATAGTTATTTTCCATAGTTCTGTTCATTTTCGAAAAATAACGAACTTTAAAAAAATAGACGCTAACTTCGAGTACCAAAAGTTAGCATCTCAAGAATTTTCGAGTTTTCCCTACAGTTCTAGTAGCATTCTCAATAGTTCTACAGTTCTCGATAGTTATCTTGAATAGTTCTGCTCGTTTTCGAAAATTAGCGGAAATTTTAAAAATGAGATGCCAACTTCACTCTCCGAAACCTAGCATCTCGAGAGTTTTCGAGTTTGTTCAACAGTTCTCGTTCCATCCCCAATAGTTCTAAAGTTCTTGAGACTTTCTTGCATAGTTGTGATCGTTTTCGAAAGATAACGAAACTTTAAAAAATTAGACCTCACTTCACAGTCCGACAGGTAGCATCTCAGAAGTTATCGAGTATTTTGCATGAAATACATCCGAAAACACATTATTCTGCCTCTATGAGAACACTCAGCAAGAGCTCCAGCTATAAAATATTAAACACATTTCCACATTTCATTTCCAGTAAATGCCCGTACGGGAGTCAGAAAAGATGGATTTTAAAGAGTTCCCTTTAGCATCTCAGCAGTTTTCGATAAATACGCCTCCAACATGATTACAATAACTAACTTTCCTATTCTAAACTCGATTTGGAAATATTCGTCACGTAAACTATGTTCCTAATTAAGTATAAATACCTACAAACGAATGTTACTTCTATTTCAGCAGTTCTAGCGATCACTGTCCACATTTGTTGTACCTATCATCTCCAGTAGTTATTTTTAAAAGTTCTTGATATTCATATACATAGGTGTGCCTATTTTATACATATATATCTCAATTCTTTTGCTGGTGAAATCGACTACCACACATAATATTGAACTTGGTTTTCATTTCACAATTATGTTTTGAGGGGATATCATTGCTTTTTGTACAGAAATTAACCAATTGTTATGTGGGTACTATATTGAGATCTAACACTAATACAAACTTATTATTTGCGATCGGTGCGGTAGCCGTGTCTACTGCGCCGACCGCAAATGATAAGTTTGTAATAGAAAATTTTCATTCATGACTCATTCATTATCATTAAATTTATTTATTTATTTGAATCATTAAGTAAAAAAAATGATTTTGTATGGGATTCAGTCAGACGTCGCTCGCACCAACAATCCCATATATATATTTTTTTATTTTACCTACTAAAAAAAAATTAAAAACCTATACATTTTGCTTAGAATCGATAGCCGATAGGTACTGTGGGTTGTGGGTAAATTATCTGCAATACGATCCGACCCACCATGTATAAACCTAACTAATCATCCATCCTTAGTTCTAGCATTATATTCCACTCTGACAATAGTTTGTGTTGTGTATACTAGTCGCGAACAGGTCGCACTGTGGCGGCGAGGCCGCGAGCAGAGAGCTGTAAAAGGGCGCGTGCCGGTAGAGCTGTGTGCGCGCCGCCGGCACGGGGGCGCAAACAGCGCGGGCCGGAGTCGCTTGTATTGTAGGTACCTACTATTACTTATTCTGTGCTTGTGGCAGTACTCGTTGGGTACATAAAGTTACAACAGTTTTTCTAAAATTCTTGTAGGCGTCAATCTTGTTTCGAACTAAAGTGTAATACTAATAAGTAATCGGAAATTTCAAGTTTTTTTATTTTTTCCTACGCTTACCTACACACAATTATCGAGCTGGATTCCAAATTTCATCCTTCTAGGTTACCTGGAAGTGGGTTAGATTTAGGTACTATATGTCAGTCAGTCAGTTCTAAAATTTACGAATTTTTGACCCTCATATCTTTATAACCGTTTGAGCAAGCTTCATGAAATTTGGGCTTCTATACATATTCTTATGGATATAATTGAACACGCGTAGTTTTGTGTGTTTACGTTAAAGAATCAATCAATCAATCAATCAATCATTTATTCAGCAAATTGGCCACATAGGGGCACTTTTACACGTCAGAAAAGAATTTACTAGCGCTTCCTAGACCCATTGCTTGAGAAGAAGCGCCGCAACAAACTCAAGCAGAAGGCATTTTTTCAAAATTTACACATAGTTATAACATTTACATAACATGTATAAAATAAAATATACATATCGGTACGTACTACAATTACATTGAAGGGATGTATAGTCCCTAACTTAAACTTAAATCTAAGATCTTAGAGATGTATAGTCTCCAAGGGTCCAGAAAAAAAAATATTGTGGAGATGGCCTCCATTGTCAAATAAATATAAATTCCATAGATGTCGACAGTCTCAAAATGTCAATAAATAATGAAATACATCATGTATAAAAGAGTTCATTAATACATGTCAATAAGAACATGATGAGGTCTCTCGCTTAAAATGTTTGACTTAGTAATATATTTAAAGCTAATGATTATTTTTAAACGTCCTTGCAAGCATGAACAGACCGGACCCCACAGACAGCACCCGTTCACGAGCGTGACGCGTATCTCAGCCATCGCCTCCCTCAACCATTTCTTAGGGAAGGTGGCGACCCGATCAACGACGCCGCTGTAAGCAAGGACCTTAAAGCGAGCATGACATGCTCCAGCTGCTGGACAAATTAGGTAGTGAAATAAAAAAAAAAAAAGTTAATATTTGCCCAGCGAGACACATATCATGTTACTAGTCAATAATAATAACCTAAACAGTTGGCTTAAAAGGATTCTTATCATCTAAAAAGTCATTCACCGAATAATATGCCTTCTTTAAAAGGCGGCACTTAATGAACGACTTGAACTTTTTAAATGGCATATTAGCAACATCAGAAGGCAATTTGTTATAAAATCGTATACAGTTCCCAACAAACGAAGAGCTCACTTTACGAAGACGGTAACCAGTAACAAAAAGTTTATCCTTATTCCTAGTGTTAAAATTGTGAACATCACTGTTATGCTTAAAGTCGTGCAAGTTCTTACGAGCATACATGATATTTTCAAATATGTATAGTGACGCAACGGTAAGAATGTTTATCTCCTTGAATTTTTCTCTAAGGGAGACCCGAGACCCAAGTTGATATATTGCACGTACAGCCCGCTTTTGCAACACAAAGATGGTTTGAATGTCAGCTGCTCTCCCCCAAAGTATAATTCCGTAAGACATGACACTATGGAAATAACTATAATAGACTAGCCTGGCCGTCTCGACGTCAGTGAGCTGCCTAATACGCCTTACTGCATATGCTGCAGAACTAAGCTAAGAGATATTGAGGTAGGTATAGAAGGGTCAAAAGTGGCACCAAGTGGCTCGTGTAATATTTCGCTTGGCGCTGGCTAGCCAGTTCTTTTGCTTGAACTTGGCTTGACTAGTACCTACTACCGCGACACCGGCACGTCAAATATGTTCTGCCGTAATATTAATACCTACCTAATGCAAATTAAATCATTTGCGCATTACAAATGTCATCTATAGGTACCTACTTAGGACATTAGATTTTGATTTTATTTAGATTTGGTCCGCCAGTCAAAATGAAAACAGGCGGGGGCTTTTAAACTTAGAGCGCATTAAGTAGGTTCCTACCTAGGACCTAGACCTGGGCGAATCTTTGGTGAAAAGAAAATAGTTAAAGCCGAGTTTTCTCAGATATGACACCTAGCTAGATAGACTTGTCGCCCCCGTAATTTCCTGTACCCCAAATTTCGTCCAAATCATTACAGCCGTTTTGGAGATAGATTGGAAAAATAAGGAAATAGGTAAGTAGGTAAATAGAAATCCTATAGTTACAAGTTTTAATTAGCGTTCAAAGTAGGTAGTATACCTGGGCGACCGAGCTTTGATCGGGTGAAAATAGCTAAAACTGAGTTTTCTCAGATATGAGTATTCGAGCCCTAGCTAATGGCTTGGCCACAAGCACGCCACGCCACAAGCCACAACTTCGCGCGAAGGCGGCAGCGGCGAGCGTTTTACTGACACATTGCGCGCTACGGTTGCTAACCGATGCGCGGCGGGCGTCAAGATCGCGTAATGTGTTTATGTGTCCATAAAACACATGCCGCTGCCGCCCGTCAAGTACCTAAGAGACATGATTATTGGTTAGTTAAGACTTAAGAGATCATCTGTTACACAAAAAAATACTACTACCTACTTACATAAATATTACACAATAGGTAGGTAGGTATATAATTATGTTCACAGTTCACACTACTACTACTACTACAGCCTATTTGCTTCCCACTGCTGGGCACAGGCCTCCTCTCATCATGAGAGGGTTTGGGCTATAGTCCCCACGCGGGCCCAGTACGCATTGGGGACTTCACACACATCTTTGAATTACTTCGCAGATGCGTGCAGGTTTCCTCACGATGTTTTCCTTCGCCACACAGTAAACTTAGAGGTGCGAGTCGGAATCGAACCCACGACCCTCGGCATGAGAGGTAGGTCGAACCACTAGGCTACCACAGCTTTTTTCACACAACGGCAATGAAAACGGGTCTATGTAAGTATAGGATTTTCCATAGGTAAAAAGTGACCTGTTTTCATTGCTGTTGAGGGTAGGTACCTATACAAATGTGTGACAAAACAAACCCTTTAAATAAGTAAGTACCTACTTATAAAATATTTCTTCGAGCTCTCACAGTATCATTAACTTTCTCAAATTTTATTGCTGACTGTACTTTTCCTTGTAAATCCTTCATCTACCCTTCAAGACGAATAAAACGAGCCCAAACTCGATAGGGTTGTGTTTTTTTACGGAGTTCCGATGGCGACCTTCCAGCTCCATCATCAGATCAGCTCCACGTCATTATAATATTGCATTGTCACGCGATTTACATATTCGTGCAAAATTTCAGCTAAATAGGAAACCGGGAAGTGGAGCAAATTCAACTTGCAAGATTTGATTACAGACAGACAGCCAACGGAACAGTTGAAAGTAAAAAAAAAAAATTATATAAAAAAATAAAACCGACTTCAAATTCCGACAGCCAGTAAAGTTGGTGTCAAGTTTACTATAAGGTAGTCATAGCTCTGGGGCGGTTCACTTGACACCGACTTCACTGGCTGTCGGAATTTGAAGTCGGTTTTATTTTTTTAATGAAAATTTTTTTTCGGCTACAGTTTCCAAACATGTGTACGATGGGACGTAAGTGTCACTGTAGTCTTTGAAAATGATGCCAAAATCATACACATGCTAACAAATTTCGAGGAGTTCCCTCGTTTTGTCATGGATCCCATCATCAGAACTAAACCAAATTATGAAATTAGTTCAAGTTGGAGATACACCTTTCAATTAAAAGAAGAATCAACGAAATCGGTTCACAATTGACGGAGTTATGCGTGGTCATACATGAAAAAAAAAAAAACAAATATACGCGTCGAATTGAGAACCTCCTCCTTTTTTTTTCGTCGGTTGATAAAAGTATGTAAGTAATAATAAAGGCTTTTAAAAATAGGTACTGCTATTAGTTTACTTAGACACGGAAATATACAATTTTATAAAAAAACAATAGACACACAAGCTGTCTTGTAACCTTGTAAGCTCACAAACTACCTACTTAGACTAGACAATCTAATCTATCCCTCACGGGCCCCATCGCTACGGGCGCACTGTCGCCCGCCACGCCACCACCACCGCACCGTCTACCAGCAATACTCAACCCGCGGGCCGCTCGCGCTCAGTTATCGGTAGTTGTTAGATGAGAGGATTTTTTGTGCCATTTTGAGCCCAAAAAAACCATGCAGCACTTGTAAGTTCTTAGTAAATTATATTTTAGGTAAAGAGGTTAAAAAATAATTTAAACAATCTTTGGCCATTGTCCCTCGAAAATAATTAAGACAGTGTTAAGTAAATTTTTGCGAATAAAGAGTTCGCATATGCGCGTATATTTTATATTACACATATATTAATAGGTACCTAAAAAAATTAACAATAACTTTGTATGGGAATCCGTGGTGAAGCGAAGTTCACCGGTCCGACTAGTATTTTTTTTTAATTAGTAGGTACATATGTATTTTTTTTTCAAGCAATAATTTTTAGTAGTATATAGTAAGTAATTAATCCCTAATAAACCATTTTTAGGGTTCCGAAGTCCACTAGGAACCCTTATAGTTTCGCCATGTCCGTCCGTCCGTCCGTCTGTCCGCACTATTGCTCGGAGATGCTTAGTTCTAGAAAGCTGTAATTTGGCATGAATATACATATTAGTTACGCTGACAAAGTGGTACAATAAAATTTTGAAATATATTTTTTTATAGGGTACCTCCCCTACTCGTAAAGTGGGGATGTAATTTTTTTTTCTTGCGTATCCCATGGTGCGGCATATCGTTGAATAGGTATTAAAAAAATATTGTGGGTTTGTTAAAACCATTTTTTGATTAAGTGATGCGTTTGTGAAATATTAAGCTTTAAAGTGCTATTTTTTGTTAGAGTCACGTGTCCCCCCCCCCCTGCCAGCTAAATGGTGGTATTTGGTTGGCTGAAAAAAATCACGGTTATGGCATATATAACGTAGTTGAAAGGAAAACTATCACAGCTAAGTAGGCTGTACAAACTTACGAGTCATAGTCGACCAACTTATGAAATGATTAAAAAACCAATGATTTTTCTCGAGCGGCAGGCGCGTCGGGCGGGCACGTCATACCACAGGCTAGCTAGATGCTAGTAAGTCTTAGAAAGGTACTGTGGGCATCGTCAACTTCCGAACCCTATAATTTGCGCGTGGCCCGACACGCACTTGGCCGGTTTTTTCATTTTATCTTGCGGCCCGCGGCTCCATAGCTCATAATGTATTTGCGGCCCTTATAAAAATAAGGTTGAGTATGACCTAATCTCTGCTCTTCTCTTCCCGATTCGGCAGGACGGGCGGCAGTTAAATGACATCGTGCGTGTGAGACGGCAATACAATAATTGCGCGCAAGTGACAAAGACATCAGCAGTTTGGCACCGAGAACTTACTCATTTCTTCAAACCAGTTTTTTAGGTACTAATCAAATTGGGTATGATACAAAAAAAAACAATGTTTTTTTTTACATTTTTATTACGTATAATAGGCTATTTAGCGATACTAATTTGAAGGATTTTAACTTTGGTTCCGTATTAAATTAAATATTGAATTTTGAAATTCATTGATACTCGTCGGTGAACATTGGAGGCATTGGCTGTATATACAAAGCCACGTCTGACATCAAAGAAAAAAAAACCTGTCAATGTCATTGAAAAATAAACATAACCTACAAATTTACAAAGTGATATTCTTAGATTAATAATCCTCAAGATTTGACATTGAGCGTACCCCGGTAAGGGATAGACGGTATAAATTCCTTTACACATAAAATAAATATTTTCGATTCTGCGCGTCTGGTGGGAATCGTACATTAGGAGTGGCAAGCAAGGCCGGCCCTCCTAATGGTAAGAGGTTACCGTCGCCCATAGACGCTTGCAAGTCTTGCAATTACCAGAGGCATGACTCGCGCGCGCTGGCGACCCTGTAAAAACCTTTTCACTCCCGGTTTGAAAACTAACTGCAGACGGTGATCTCCAGAACTACCGAAATAGATGAGCATTCGTGTGTAGGTATTTATGATTGAATGATTATGAAATAAAGAATTGATTGATTGATGATACAAAAAAAAATAGTTTTCGTGACATGAATATTTCCAAATCGAGTTTAGAATAGGGAAGTTTGTTATTGTAATCATGGTGGAGGCGTATCTATCGAAAACTGCTTAGATGCTAAAGGGAACTCCTGAAAAATAATATTTTTCCTGACTCCCGTACCTACTGGCAAAATGTGAAAATCTCGATTATTATTGTTTTCTAGCTGGAACTCTTGCTGAGTGTTCTCATAGAGGCAGAACTATGTGTTTTCGAAAGTATTTCTTTCAAAATACTCGAAAACTGCTGAGATGCTAGCTTTTCTAGTATGAAGTTAGCATCTCATAAAATTAGATCGTACTTTTTTTTTCAAAATCGGCATATCTATGTTATATCAATATCAAGAACTGTATTACTAATGGAGATGCTACTAGAATTGTGGACATTGGGCGCTAGAACTGCCGAAATAGATGTAGCATTCGTGTGTAGGTATTTATAATACAAACATAGTTTTCGTAACATGAATCTTTCCAAATCAAGTTTGGAATAGGGAAGATCATTATTGTACTCATGTTGGAGGCGTATCAATCGAAATCTGCTGAGATGCTAAAGGGAACTCTAGAAAACTAACATCTTTCCTAACTCCCGTACCGGCATTTGTTACAGAAATGTGAATGTCACGTTTTTTATTATTTTCTAACTGGAACTCTTGCTGAGTGTTCTCGTCTCTACGAGAACTATGTGGTTTCGAACGTATTTCGTGCAAAACACTCGAAAACTGTTGAGATGCTAGCTTACGTTGTGTGAAGTTAGCATCTCATAAAAATTTGGTCGTTCTCTTGTTTATTCAAAAATATTCACACCTATAAGTATGGTATACCTAATGTGCATATGAATATCAAGAACGGTATAACTGCTGGAGATGCTACTAGAACTGTGGCCACTGATCGCTAAAACTGCTGAAACAGATGTAGATAGCATTCGTGTGTAGGTATTTATAATACAAACATAGTTTTAGAATAGAGAAGATAGTTATTGTAATAGTGTTGACGGCGTATCTATCCAAATCTGCTGAGATGCAAATGAGAATTATTGAAAAATACCACCCTTCCTATTATGAAAATGTGAAAATCACGATTTTTATTGTTTTCTAGCTGGAACTCTTGCTGGGGCAGAACTATGTGTTTTCGAACATATTTCTTTCCAAATACTCGAAAATTGCTGAGATGCTAGCTTTTGTAGTGTGAAGTTAGCATCTCGGAAATTTTGATCGTTAATTTTTTTTCAGAAATAGGTTCACCCAATGGTATATGTATATGAATATCAAGGACTGTAAAACTAACATCTTGAGATGATACAATAAATATGGACAGTGATCGCTAGAACTGCTGAAATACATTCGTATCTACGTATGTATAATTAAAAACATAGTTTTCGTGACGTAAATAATTTCCAAATCGAGTTTAGAATAGGAAAGTTAATTATTGTATAAGCTGGAACTCTTGCCTGAGTGTTCTCATAGAGGCAAAATAATGTATTTTCGGATGTATTTCATGCAAAATACTCGAAAACTCTCGAGATGCTGGGTTTCGGAGAATGAAGTTGGCATCTCATTTTTATAATTTCCGCTATTTTTCGAAAATGAGCAGGACTATGGAAAATAACTATCAGGAACTGTAGAACTATTGGGGATGCAACGAGAACTGTCGAAAAAACTCAAAAACTCTTGAGATGCTAGGTTTACGATTGTGAAGTTGGCATCTCATTTTTAAAATTTCCGCTATTTTTCGAAAATGAGCAGGACTATGGAAAATAACTATCAAGAACTGTAGAACTATTGGGGATGCAACGAGAACTGTCGAAAAAACTCAAAAACTCTTAAGATGCTAGGTTTACGATTGTGAAGTTGGCATCTCATTTTTAAAATTTCCGCTATTTTTCGAAAATGAGAAGAACTATGGAAAATAACTATCAGGAACTGTAGAACTAATGGGGATGCAACGAGAACTGTAGAGAAAACTCGAAAATTCCTGAGATGCTAACTTTTGGTACGCGAAGTAAGCATCTGTTTTTTTAAAGTTCGTTATTTTTCGAAAATGAACAGAACTATGGAAAATAACTATCAAGAACTGTAGAACTATTGGGGATGCAACGAGAACTGTCGAAAAAACTCAAAAACTCTTGAGATGCTAGGTTTACGATTGTGAAGTTGGCATCTCATTTTTAAAATTTCCGCTATTTTTCGAAAATGAGCAGAACTATGGAAAATAACCATCAGGAACTGTAGAACTATTGGGGATGCAACAAGAACTATCGAAAAAACTCAAAAACTCTTGAGATGCTAGGTTTACGATTGTGAAGTTGGCATCTCATTTTTAAAATTACCGCTATTTTTCGAAAATGAGTAGAACTATGAAAAATAACTATCAAGAACTGTAGAACTATTGGGGATGCTACTAGAACTGTAGAGAAAACTCTAAAATTCCTGAGATGCTAACTTTTGGTACGCGAAGTACGCATCTGTTTTCTTAAAGTTCGTTATTTTTCGAAAATGAACAGAACTATGGAAAATAACTATCAAGAACTGTATAACTATTGGGGATGCAACGAGAACTGTCGAAAAAACTCAAAAACTCTTGAGATGCTAGGTTTACGAATGTGAAGTTGGCATCTCATCTTTAAAATTTCCGCTATTTTTCGAAAATGAGCAGAACTATGGAAAATAACTATCAGGAACTGTAGAACTATTGGCGATGCAACGAGAACTGTCGAAAAAACTCAAAAACTCGTGAGATGCTAGGTTTACGATTGTGAAGTTGGCATCTCATTTTTAAAATTTCCGCTATTTTTCGAAAATGAGCAGAACTATGGAAAATAACTATCAGGAACTGTAGAACTATTGGGGATGCAACGAGAACTGTCGAAAAAACTCAAAAACTCTTGAGATGCTAGGTTTACGATTGTGAAGTTGGCATCTCATTTTTAAAATTTCCGCTATTTTTCGAAAATGAGCAGAACTATGGAAAATAACTATCAGGAACTGTAGAACTATTGGGGATGCAACGAGAATTGTCGAAAAAACTCAAAAACTCTTGAGATGCTAGGTTTACGATTGTGAAGTTGGCATCTCATTTTTAAAATTTCCGCTATTTTTCGAAAATGAGCAGGACTATGGAAAATAACTATCAAGAACTGTAGAACTATTGGGGATGCAACGAGAACTGTCGAAAAAACTCAAAAACTCTTAAGATGCTAGGTTTACGATTGTGAAGTTGGCATCTCATTTTTAAAATTTCCGCTATTTTTCGAAAATGAGAAGAACTATGGAAAATAACTATCAGGAACTGTAGAACTAATGGGGATGCAACGAGAACTGTAGAGAAAACTCGAAAATTCCTGAGATGCTAACTTTTGGTACGCGAAGTAAGCGTCTGTTTTTTTAAAGTTCGTTATTTTTCGAAAATGAACAGAACTATGGAAAATAACTATCAAGAACTGTAGAACTATTGGGGATGCAACGAGAACTGTCGAAAAAACTCAAAAACTCTTGAGATGCTAGGTTTACGATTGTGAAGTTGGCATCTCATTTTTAAAATTTCCGCTATTTTTCGAAAATGAGCAGAACTATGGAAAATAACTATCAGGAACTGTAGAACTATTGGGGATGCAACAAGAACTATCGAAAAAACTCAAAAACTCTTGAGATGCTAGGTTTACGATTGTGAAGTTGGCATCTCATTTTTAAAATTACCGCTATTTTTCGAAAATGAGTAGAACTATGAAAAATAACTATCAAGAACTGTAGAACTATTGGGGATGCTACTAGAACTGTAGAGAAAACTCTAAAATTCCTGAGATGCTAACTTTTGGTACGCGAAGTACGCATCTGTTTTCTTAAAGTTCGTTATTTTTCGAAAATGAACAGAACTATGGAAAATAACTATCAAGAACTGTAGAACTATTGGGGATGCAACGAGAACTGTCGAAAAAACTCAAAAACTCTTGAGATGCTAGGTTTACGAATGTGAAGTTGGCATCTCATCTTTAAAATTTCCGCTATTTTTCGAAAATGAGCAGAACTATGGAAAATAACTATCAGGAACTGTAGAACTATTGGCGATGCAACGAGAACTGTCGAAAAAACTCAAAAACTCGTGAGATGCTAGGTTTACGATTGTGAAGTTGGCATCTCATTTTTAAAATTTCCGCTATTTTTCGAAAATGAGCAGAACTATGGAAAATAACTATCAGGAACTGTAGAACTATTGGGGATGCAACGAGAACTGTCGAAAAAACTCAAAAACTCTTGAGATGCTAGGTTTACGATTGTGAAGTTGGCATCTCATTTTTAAAATTTCCGCTATTTTTCGAAAATGAGCAGAACTATGGAAAATAACTATCAGGAACTGTAGAACTAATGGGGATGCAACGAGAACTGTAGAGAAAACTCGAAAATTCTTGAGATGCTAGGTTTACGATTGTGAAGTTGGCATCTCATTTTTAAAATATCCGGTATTTTTCGAAAATGAGCAGAACTATGGAAAATTACTATCAGGAACTGTAGAACTATTGGGGATGCAACGAGAACTGTCGAAAAAACTCAAAAACTCTTGAGATGCTAGGTTTACGATTGTGAAGTTGGCATCTCATTTTTAAAATTTCCGCTATTTTTCGAAAATGAGCAGAACTATGGAAAATAACTATCAGGAACTGTAGAACTATTGGGGATGCTACTAGAACTGTCGAACAAACTCAAAAACTCTTGAGATGCTAGGTTTACGATTGTGAAGTTGGCATCTCATTTTTAAAATTTCCGCTATTTTTCGAAAATGAGCAGAACTATGGAAAATAACTATCAGGAACTGTAGAACTATTGGGGATGCTACTAGAACTGCACAGAAAACTCGAAAATTCTTGAGATGCTAACTTTCGGTTAGCGAAGTTAGCATCTCATTTTTTAAAGTTCGTTATTTTTCGAAAATGAGCAGAACTATGGAAAATAACTATCAAGAACTGTAGAACTATTGGGGATGCTACTAGAACTGTCGAAAAAACTCAAAAACTCTTGAGATGCTAGGTTTCCGAGTGTGAAGTTAGCATCTCATTTTTTAAATTTCTGCTAATTTTCGAAAACGGGCAGAACTATTCAAGATAACTATCGAGGGCTGTAGAACTATTGGGGATGCTACTAGAACTGCAGAGAAAACTCGAAAATTCTTGAGATGCTAACTTTCGGTACGCGAAGTTAGCATCTCATTTTTTAAAGTTCCGTTATTTTTCGAAAATGAGCAGAACTATGAAAAATAACTATCAAGAACTGTAGAACTATTGGGGATGCTACTAGAACTGTCATCAGATTGTGAGATGCCCGAAATTGATATGCTAAGTTCACAGACATACTAATTTAGTGGAATTTTCTGATCGCAAACCTTAAAGCATTATCACAAATTCTCAATTAATTTCTGTCCATTATTCCTACACAAAGTGTCACACGCAATCTCTATTAACATAAAAATATCGTTAATAGCCCCGAACGCTGAAACTCATTTAGCGTTAGCGCATACCTAATGATTGTCTCGTTCGATGTCATTGACGCGATCATTATTCACGGATCTTATACTTCTATAGTCGGCCGGCCCGTGAACGATATCGATGTACACGAGCCGCGATCTATCGATAAGTCATGCACCACACCATTAAATAAACTGTAGCTCATGTTTATCGACTTAAATGGTTTATTGATATGTTTGGAATGTGTCGCATTCGTATGCAGATTTGCGTCGGTGGTGTTCAAATTGGAACGGAACGGATAGTTTACATTTTACAGGTTACGTTTATATCTAGAATTGAAGTAATTTACTTAACATAGTACTACAACCACAAGAAACACACCTTAAACTATAAGGAAAATATTTGATGATAAATGATAATATAATTTCGGTTATTTAAAAACATCAAAACCGATATAATTTGAGTTACGAAATCTCTATTGACTGGGTCGGAGCTGCCTGCCCCTCCCCTCCCCTCCGTTAGGTGGTGGGTGGACACCCCCCTTCGCTGACCGACCCATTAAAATTGTAATTACCAACCAGCTTTGTGTATTATTGTTGAAATTAATGTTTATCGATTTTTCGGGGTGCCGAAAATGTTAATTGCTTTCTCTGTAAAAGAATTTCATTTTTTTTTCTTAATAGACTGTTGATCCTAACTTTATAGCGACTTTATTTAATATTGCTTAATAACTCAGAGAATGGTCTGTACTTAGTTCAGTCTATCAAACTCTCCCTTGAGCTGAACAATTTCTCCTATTTCCACAGAAGACGTATAGGTACAATACAATGGCAAAATATAATCACTGTCTATATTCGGTATATAGAGCCAACAAAGCATCGTTGAACAATGGCTAATGTGATTTCGACACAAAGGGAGCGACCGAGGACCGATGAGGAACGCCTATTACCCCTCAAGGTATCTCGAAAGGGATTTCAAATGTTTCTCTAGCTAGAATGTCACCCCGACAATAATCGAGATCCGAGATATGACCTTGTTCGACGTCCCCCACGTAAGTAACTCACTTATCAAGGTCTCGCATTTCTTCGTGTGCTGCTTGATTTCATTCGAATCGAAATTCTGTTTGTCGGAGTGATCTCACTTAACTCTTCGTTTGAGTTTACCCTTTACCCGAACCTTTATCGATTCAACGTAATAGCTTATTTTTTCCGTCCCGAAAACCCGGGTAACAATGAATGCGGCACGCAAATGATGTGTCATGTCTCATGAGCACTAAATAGGCATGCACACGAACTAGTTAATGGTACAAAATAAAATGTTTAAAGTCAAAATAGAGTTTTATTTCCATGCAGCGATCATCGTGGGGGCGGACCGCGCTGCGTCTAAAAATACGTGTTACGTGGCAAATGCTTGCCGTTTTTACCGAAACCGCTTTGATAACTGAGCGATGAAGTTTTTCATCAATAACGTCTCATTTAAAAAAAATTGGCTGCTAAAAAAACGTGTATTTTTAGATGTATGACCAAAAATAAACGATGTTTGTATGTTTTATTTTAGTTTTACAGAAGTGCTATGAACACCTAGGTACCCTACATCAAAAAATATTACCAATTAAAAAAGAAACGTCAATAGACACTCATTGGTAAAACAAACTCGAAACTCACTTCTCGCCAAACCACTGCGGTAGGTTAGGTACACGTTTTATACCGGCACTTAATTTGGCTCTACTGTCAAATGTTTGTATTTCATCTCTTTCTTTATTGTGAAAGTAAAGGATGCCAATAAAGTCCAAGTGAAGTGCCGGCAGTGGCTGCACCCATTGTTGACTAATTTGGTCTCCGATTAGATCCACGGCTAGCATTTTATTGTTTTGACGCGCGTTAGTTGCGATGAATAATGTCGACCGAAAGGCGTGCGTGGGCGCACTCCTGTGTACATAACAGGAGGTCGCCTTTCAGCCAGCATTCTTGATCCGTTAATCATTTACTTTAATTGGCTATTGACGAACCATGTATTCACTCATCGAAGCTATCTTTGAAACCATCTGAGATTTTTAAATGTGTTTAGTATTAACGAACTGCTTCATGCTATAATATAAAAATGGTACAGATAAAAGTTACTCAAAACAGTCATCATCTGATCAAATAGATCGATGAGTCCTGAATTTTAGAAACCTATTTCTAGAAAATAAAATCCACCAATAAAGATCGACATCGTTTAGTTATTGATTGGATGACATTCCCTAACTAACAAGTCCGCATCCTCAAGCCTTCCACATAATTATTAATTAAACACTTGTTTGCGCTGAACCGCCAGCCCGGCTTTGTATCTCTCGGCTGTGCTGTGCAAGTGTACACGAGCGTTTTTGCCGAGTCCGGTGGGTTTTTTACGGTTTCCGCCTATTCGGTCGGTTAATGAAAGCCGACGAGATGGAATGGCTAATTGGATTCCGTTTTGTATCGGAAACCGTTGGCTCTCCCTTGTTTCCGACTGCGCCGTTCACCTCGACGTTTCTTTGTGTGGAGGTTTTTTTTGGACCGTTTATGCTGCGTTCTGTTAATCTCGTTGTGTAAAATGAACTTTGTCTCTGATTAATTTATCTCTTTCTTATCTAGGACTTCTAATCAGAATTAAATTGTAATGCGTACAAAAGTCCATTACATAATAATATTAGATGTGTAAACTCCTATCAATGTTCCAGCATAGCAGTAATCTTCGCTCTGTAATCGACATGCCGAATCTTTTACTGGCATAAAAACGGGCATTACAAGGAAAACAAGCTACTAAAGTCGCGCGACGTCGAATTTGATCTAGAGCTCACTGCTGAGTCACATAAGAGGTGATGGAGGGGGAAGGGGGAGGAAACCGCTCAGCTCAGCTATTGTAAGTATCGTGGAGGCGCGTTGTTTTTGCAGAGCGTCGTGTCAGCCGCAGTGTACGGCGCTGACGTGGCCGTGGCGAACTAGGCTTTTCAACGTGTAGCCGGTCGTTGAATGGGGAAAGACGCTTTATGCGGCCTTGTTCGGAGAAATCTGCAAGTGATGCCTTTTGTTTGGCATATCTGTATGGCCGCGGTTGCTCTCCTGATAAGCGTTGCTGGCCTGTGTTTTGCTGGCTGAGCAAGGATAATAGTAGTAATGATTCGCATATTAAAAGAGAACATAAGATTAGAATGATTCAGTTGGGAAGTTTGTGCTCGCTTGCAACAGTTCCAACTACATAACTAATGGCAATTACGTAGCCGCCGAAGTCTTCGCTCCGCCCGGGGAGCAGTTGGCGCCGCCGGTATTTTTATTTGTACGTATTTGGCAACGCTTTTGCGGTTCTAGTAAAGGGTCGCGCGATGCTTGCGAGTTTAGAAAGAACTCGTGTGCGCCATTTTGTTATCGCGCTAACTTTGTCTTGTCGGTCAAATACCAAAGGTTATCCAAATATAACTTTGTCGTACGAAATTTCATCGTTGAATACTTGAAAGTTCTCGAACTGTTCGATACGATTAGAATTTTGTCTTGCTTGAGTTTCGTTATTGTAAGCAATATGATGAATTGATGATGTAGGTACCTATCGATTATGTTATTCATGATGACTAACATGTTTTGAATGTCAGACTGTAACCTGATTGTACGACAAGAATTGACCGGTATTTAGGGTCAGTGGGTTATCGGCGAGGAAAATAAACAACCATTTCGATAAAAATGTTGGCTCTCACAAAAATAAATGCCTCTGTTCATTAACTACCTATTATCAACTTGTTCGCTGTACTTATCTGGCGAGTCATAAACTCCTTTATCTCGAGCAATTAACCGGCGAATTTTCACCACGAATTGTTTTTTCATTAAAATTCCTTACATTCAAGCGTCCGTCCCTCGACGTAAGTATATTTGACGTGACCCCTAGCGCTTTTCATAGAGGACACGTAAGATATCATAAAAGAGAAATGTTTACTCGAATCTTTATACGTACTATTTATTTAAGCTGGTAAACGTTAACGTTCCTGCTCACGCATGTGCCTCGTTGAGATATTTAAGCCAACGTAAGTACCTACACCCGCCAACATTTTCCGTAGCTAGCTGACGCAAACGAAACTCCGTTCCAATTCAGCGGAATTGTTCTCCGAAGCGGTCTGACTGCTTTTATAGAAATGTCATTTCGGATCGTAAATTTCCATTAGAACACCGTTGGCGCCTCGGACTTTAAGGAATTATTGCAAGACCCTCTTCGAACGGACGAATACCAGTTTCGTGCGGTTTGATTTCAATTTTTCTTCTTTTATTTATTGTTATTTATTACAAATTATATTGTTCTTTGCATTACAGTATATTTTTATGCAAATCATTAAGAAATGCTATGACTAATGATCATGAGTTATAGAAAGCGCTTTTACCTACATCCAGTTTTCTCTAGCATCCACACAAATGGATATTTCAGTAGATAGTGATGCATACATTAGTAATAATTTGATCGCCAAAAAACATTTTTATTAAATCTTGTGCAACGCAGCAATGCAATGACCCCCATGTACAGTCGCCATCAGATAAATGGGAACGAACAAGGGTGATCAAAAAACATCTGAGCATGCACTTAACTAACGTCCTGACCTAGTTTGCTTGCTTCCGTATATCTAATGACGACTGTAGGTAGGTACATGATGCTGATGCTTACTTAACACCACTACAACCCGACATAGATTCTAACTGGACGTATCTTCCTCAAACTTAAACTAGAAATTCAATAAAGCATTCCGCGGCATTGGCGCTAGTCCGGCGCAGTCAGCGCTCCCTTTGCAAGGCGGATCGTGCCTGCGCTGCGAGCGACGAAAAAAGCTGACGTGACGTCGCCTCAATCGAATCTAATGGCCATAGATGCGTGAATTGCCCATTCGTGTCTGCCGCAGCCTTACGTTGCCATATCATTGTCATACCACATGTAATCGACTATATTAATGATAGTGCCATCGACACACCCAAATTCTCATGCAGACTCGACTCGCTTAGTAATTCTTAGCACTGAAGTTGTTTGCCTACATGCTCTAGCTAGATTTCTAGATTTATCTGCGATATTTTTGGTGAAGTCACAATTTACTTCATGTCATATAACATAGGCAAGATCGTGGCCAGAAATCGATAGAGTATTGAATAGTAACTTAATCAGTTCAGTTCACTTGCGAGCATTTATTTAGGTATGTAATTAAAAAAAACCGTCATTCAATCAATCACCCACCCCCACATACGGGCAATTTTACACGTCATCAGAAAATTAAATGAATCTACCGCTAGCAAGCTGTTGCTGAGAACAAGACCGCCAAACAAACACATCAGTTGGTAGTTTTCACTGAGCCATGGGATTTTAAAATTGGCTAAGGCTTGTTGCTAACCTAACTGCTCAAAATCATTTTTTGCTAGCTATCGGTATATGCATCCACGACGGAACGTCACACCAAATCAGAAAACTGCAAAATCAATGTTCACACGTGAAAATTCGTTGAGATAAGGTGCATTTCCACTGACGGGTTGCGTACACGGCTTGCATAATGCATCGGTGAGTCATGTGCCGCTGCATTTGCATAACAAGTGCATTTTATGATTCAAATAAGCTACGGACGTGATAGTATTGCATGGGGATAACGCATTCTGCTGCGTGGTACAATTACGGATATATTTTCGACGACGTTTAATGAACGTGCAATAAAGCCAGTTTTTCTTGAGCTATGGCATTCCTCTTCAGATTTGCTGTTCTGTAGCAGTCTACAGTAGACTCACTGCGATAAATATTGGTAATAATTTGGATAGTGTCAAGTTAACACTATAGATAGCGATATTCTTCGCCATTTTATACGTATGCGTGATATGGGTGTCCGGTTTTGATAAGATTCGTCAATTTGATCCACGTTTGAACTAACGGCTTCTATGTAATTGATAATTGTCTCGAACTTGGTTTAACTAGTTCGTTTGTTTATCTTTACATCACCTGTGGATCTAATATGATTTTTGAACCTTAAAACGATTTTTAAATAAAACCTAGAAGCTTTTATTGGTCTACAGGTGTACAATAAACGACAAAGTAAGTAACAAATTACACGTCTCCAAAACAACACTTCATCCCCTAACTGTGCCGCGCCTGGCACGCTCTCTTAAAATATAATTTCATTGGCATCATCCAATATTGATCCTTACGATAATCCAGCTACAGGGACTCGGCTACCTTGCGTAGAGGACGGCGACCTTGGCCCACCCTCCCACTCCCACCTCTCCCCTCGCCAGGGCTGTCTGATCTCGGTATATTTCTCAATAAAATATCTCGGGCTTTAATTAAACGCCCGTGTACGCAGAAATATGAGCTCGGGGTTACTTCTCGGGACTTCGACATCCAGATGTAAATCAAATTTTAAATTTACTGAAGTCTCATTGATTGCCACAAAGATACGAAGTTGACTGCTTCGTCACGTTGATGATACCTACTATAATGTGTAAAAATTTATTCCGAATAAACGACTACAAGTATTACTGTATATAATTGTGTAGGTTAAAGGAAGAGAATGCTTAAAATAATTTACCATATATATTACGTACTAGTGTCATGAACCTAATACGCTAAGCCCTGTCCTCGCCCCCGCATACTACGTGCGAGCGGAGATGTGACCAGACTCTTGAGATGCTCGATATGTACCTACCTACCCACAAACCATGTTATCTACCGAAACTATAACACCGAACTATCTGCTAGGCAAACATGACAAATCTGTAGAAAATCCGAAACTGTGTAACTATAAGTAGAAGATAGCCATGACTGTCTTTAGCGCTTTGCCCCAATTGCGTCGACGGCTTTTATGAAGTCATTTAGGTTAAAGAAATCGCCAAGATACAATTACCAATCTACTGTTTATTCGAATCCAACCGTAGTTGTAAAGCTTGGAAGTCAATGCAGGCACTTTGTAATGGCGTTATGTAGTTAATTAATAATATTGAAGTTAAATGGCGTCACTGCCTCAATCAAACGAAGTCCTGGCCTGGCGCGAAAACGCGTGAGTCATTTACGCCTTTTACGTTAATGAACCCATTATTGCCCCCGACGGCGTTTCCGTCCTAGCCTGTTCTTTCAATGTTAGCGCCGGGTATTCGTACAATAAAACAATAAACACTACTTAACTAGAGTGTTATATCTACTTAACAATAAAGAGTTTATAATATTGTTTCTGCTTGTATTTGTGAAAAGTTTTCGTAAATAAACGTGAGAGAGAATTTATTAACTGTAGAACTCTAATAGGCAACAAGTCAGGGCGTCAAGCCAAAGTAACCAAACGCCCAAACGGTATCAAATCGTCAATAATAAACTTACATACATCATCCTGCGTAGCGAAACCATTCGTTAGGTACAGCGAGCGATGCTTGCGTTCGAGCCCGATATACCTAACTTGACACGTGTCGAAAGTAGCAGTATTCGATTGCGCCGAGTTTGATGAAAATGAGTGATTCATGAGAACATAAGCCAAATGAGACCTTTCACGGCAACATTATATTCCATGATTAAGCATTTTTGACACCGTCTCAATAAGGCGCACGTAGCAGAAACATTGACAACAGCATACGTGATATACGGGCTTCTTTGATCGAGCAGCGTCAGTGTATTTCTTGCTTATACCTACTTATAAATAAAATAAGGTAACCGAGTGCAGGCTACTTGCACATCTGCCGTTCTCGCCAGTCGCCCGCCTCAACTTACTTTGAACTATATTTTATTGCACACTCCGACGAATTGGTCCGGAAAGTTGACGCGCCAACTTCGGCCTCCTCTCCCAACAGCCGCATGCATACACATACAACACTCTAGCCGGCGAACATAAAACACAAGTTGGCGTTAACTCACGTTCCGAAGTCGCGTGTATATGTAATCTTGCGAAGTTTAATAACTCCCAAACTTCACCCTCGCTCTTCCGCGTCCGCATTGCCACACGCGGTAAAAACATCCCGACCCTTATAACGTTTGAATTGTTGCTAATGCTACTCTAATTTGCGTTACATTTCTTTGAGATCGTTCCTATTATGCGCGTGAAAGGAAATTTTGTTTGCGTATACCGTTTGCATGAATATTTCATCCTCCGTTTTGAAGTCGTTCACCTTACAGAACTTCGTGTGTTACGTTTCGCCAAAGTAAACACGCGTATATTTTGAATTACCCGCCGCTTTTGCTTAACAGTCGTTATCTGCACAGCGTGCCGCAGCGTCTCTATTATTATTATTGTGTTCCATTGCTTAGAGGAAAACGTATCTCGAAATAGCGCAATTGTGCGACGCTTGTGTCGGCGCCCGACGTCCGTCATTACTTTTTGCAATAACGCCGAGGCATTATTCTATGAGAGGCGGCGAGATCGAACAACAGCGAAACTATTCAAGTCTCGTAACGTATTATCAACGACTGATATTAGGTACGTACGCTCCCCAGACAACGTACCTAGGTAGGTAACTAGGTACCTATGTATAGATTCTGCAGCAGTATTTGTATCACACACGTACATGCAGATTATTTGTTTTCTGCATTGCATACCGACTTTTTCGTTTTGCGTATGCTATTTGTCACGTCGCACGTGACCCCATTGGAATAGGCCGCACGACTGACGGCTCGCGCTGCCGATGTCGTTTTTTAGACAGGCTTTGTCGTTTTGGATTTGGACGACCATTGCGATTTCCGGGCTACGGCCGCCGCGCAAATTGCAAAAAATACAATTTGTCTTCTGTCGTTTACATTCGTCCATTACAGCATAAACCGCTGCTGTTTTTGCTGTTACTACTTCATGGCGGCTCACACTAGAATTGGCATGTGTAGTGTTTCACTTCTCTTAACTGAAGTGGTTAAATTTCCTTATTATTCATAAAATTCATGGAGATTGGTGACAGAAACGTTCGTACCTAGTCCTCAGACGATCCAATTTAGCAGAGCCGCCCCATACTCGGACAATAATAGCCGACCGGTTGTTGCTGTTTTGCATCGTTTGCTACTTGTCAGCGGCGGCTTTTAAGCGGTGACTCACTTGACCCAACCTTGATAAGTCACGATCACGTGTCTTTTCACCGCCTAACGCAATTTTTGCGCCGAAGCAGCACAAATACGTGCTGAGTAATTTGAGCCTCAATTAGGGCGATTAGAAACAGCACACCGGAGGCTAAATTGGATTATTCACCGGTGAAAACCCGTCGCACAGTGCGGACCCGTATCACGGCCGACGCCACAGGTATTACGAGTACGGTGCGGTGTAGAGCAAAATATGCGTTATCAGTACATTATTGTTGCGCAACGCTCTCCGTTAACAAATACACGTGTTATCTGGGCGTTCGAGAAGGTTCGCGCTCGTGCGGCCGCATGGCGACGCCGACGGTACACGCGCCGCGCTCAGCTTGGTCCATTACCCGGCCGCGAACTGCAAAGATCGTAAATACACTGCTTTTTCCCCGGCGTGAAAGGCGACCGCTGCCAGCGCGGTGCATTCACCGGCTCGACGCTAGCCGTATCGAATTTATCGCGAGATCGATACGCGCTCACCCGAGCCAAAGCTGTAGGTACCCTTACCTGCCACGCCGCCGACGTCACCACACGTGGCGCGTCCGGAGCGCATGTGTGCATGCGCGCGATTATATGGAATTCACCGATTACGCCACCTACCTATAGTTACATGAGCGCACAGCCAAGCCAGTGCCCGAACGTTAATAATAATAATTAGTCTCCTCATTATTGTTACTCGAGGCGGCGGCGCTCGCTGTCACCGGCGGATAAACGAGCCGCGCGACCAGATACCGCCGCGACCCTCCCGCCTTCCTCGCCATTGTTGCTCTTGTCGGGACTAGGTACGTTCGTGCCCTTTGTGTCGTGACGTGCAGTGTTCTACTTCCAACTGATAGTGGGATTGTTTGCCGACTAAAGACTCTGGCAGGTAAGACCCGTGGTAAACTTGTAAACAATGCCTGTACTCAATCGCATTCACATGCGGCTATACAAGTATACATAACGGGTAAGGATCTCCGGAGGAGAAATGAGAGTCACGCGACGCCACGCCGCGGGCTACACCATGCCACGCTATTGCCAAACAAACAAACGTTGGCGCGGATCATTTTTAGATAAATGCTATCTGCAACATTAAACACTGGCGCACGTAGGAACAGAGGTATCATTATTTGGACGTAATAACGTCTTAGGTATAAATTGATGAACGCTGGCTGCGCCCACGAAAAAACATGACGCAATAGTAGCGTTGTAGCGTTCCGTGACGTTACCACGTATAAAATTATCGTCCGTAAACCAACCTTACAGACGATCAATGTTTTTGCTCAACGAATCTGTTTACATATTAATTTAGGTAATGAAAATGAAGAAAACGAACGATAAACGAAAACGCAACTTCTGATTGGTACTGCTTTTCGCCTACTCATTCGAACTTTTAAAAACTCTTGATTGATGAAAGTTTCCATTTGAGGAAAAGCTGGGGAAACTTCTGAAGTGGCTTTCAGAATTGTTTGTTGTTCAAGTTAATCAGATTCGCGTTGTTATGGCTACGTACATACGAAAGGAATGCCTATAGGTAGATTTGATCGGATTGCTTGTTGAATGTTTGATTGTATTGAATTTGTTCTGATAAAATTATATTCCAGGGTTCAACACATGACTAGAAATGTCTTCACTTCATCTGCCATAGGTAGCAGTGTTAGGAAAACCCAGCATTTTATCAGACTAAGTGCAACGAATAGCTCAGATTACGTCCAAATGGGGTCGGGGAGCGTCTAATCTCGTGTCTTTGGAGAGGCGAGCCAATAGCTCAGATGCTCAGATGCAGGTTCTAGAGGACGCGGATGGATCGCTGCGGTCCCGCAGCGCGATTGATGCGTCGGGCGCGGTTGCATAAATCTGCGGGTTAAAAACTACCCTAGCAATTTATGCAACAGCAGTGCAACATATGAAGTTATATGGGTTTGTCGGGACGTCCAGGAGAACAGATGGAATGGATTTTAACGAAGGGAATCAGAATTAGGGACTCCCAAGATTTAATGACATGGTATACAAACATTTAGATAGAAGTGTGACTATAGATGTATCGCGTTTTACGATTGACATACGATTTTAGACTTGAGATAGGCTTATTTATTTTAACAGTCACAATAAAGTAACAGATTTTGATATCGTAGCCTAATTGGACAATTTCTGATGTCTGAGAAAAGTTAGACAGACCGGGAAATTGGTAACATGTTAAGCTATCTACCTACTTAGCTGCCGCTTAAAATCCACAGATATGTAAATATAAATTGTACAAATAAGGATTGTTGGTCGAAAAATTGTTTTATTATTATTATTACTAATGGTGTTTGCGTTTTTTACTACAGTTCTATCAATGAATATTTCACATCAAAGATCATCTCCATAGAATAGACACGACATTACAAATAATTCAGCGATTCCGATTGCCTACTCAGAAAAGAATTTTAAAGAATTAATTCCACACTGCTGACGCCATGTCCTGATGACCTAAATACACTGCTATGTTATATTAAACGTAGTCATTTTTCACATGGGGTCTCCATATTCCACGAAAGTATTGCATATTTGCTAGATTATCAATCTTAACTTGATACATGTGTGAGAATTTAAATGTTTACTTTGCTTTACGAACGAACGCTGAGAAGGAGATTTTGCAATAATAAATTGATCAAACGTAATAATTGTCGACTGCAAAAACGGTTTGGAAGGACGCTTAGTACATGTGAAATTTATATTGAAAACGTGATGCACCTATGTTAGAATCTGCTTTTCAGGTTAAGTAGGTATGTTCTCATATTATATCATTTACACATTTACTAGATAGAACTGGTAACCAAAATGCAGTGCTGGCCTCTATCTCGCATAGCGACTGAGCTGCCATTCAACGTGGAAATGTTGCCAGCATTGGTACCATGCCATGTAGTAGATAGGCCTTTTAGATTAGGAAGTAGTGCGTAAGATTTTTCATGTTTTTGTTTGTTATTTTATTTATTTGGTTTAAATTAAATTCTAGATATTTTCTGTTAATTGTTAGTTTATAATAGGTAATGAGATTGTTGAAATATTCGCAGTAGAATCTACTGAAAATCAGCGCCGAGGTGCTCCAGGGCTAAAGCTGAGTGGATACCATTTTTGAAAAAAAAATGATTTAAGATAACCATAAGCCCAAATGTAAAACTTATTGTTTGTGTTTTTTCAAAATAAATACCTATTCTATTCCAGAACTATATTTAAAATCAATTAATTATTGCTTGTATTACATTAGGTATGAAAGCGTTAAATGAATTTCCTGCTTTTGAATTACCAGTTATGAGCCTAAAAAACCTAATTTAATAACATTCGTTTTCGCTAAATAAAATCGTGACATGAATAAACAATAAAACAACGATCATTTCCATACATCTGTACATAACATACAATACAATAATAATCTCACTTCTCAATTTCACTTGCAGTTATTAACCGACAGGGCCGACTCGACCTACGCTACTACTTTCTTTGCAGCCCGCCGTTCTCGGCGGCATAGCGCTAAAGTTTCTAGACAAGTATACGTATACGGCAAGCGAAGTTTAACTCAACCGGTTTGCACTGCGCCAACGTAGCCCGAAGAATTGCTTAACTTAATTGTCAGCGGTGCATTGCTCCCTGGACTCGACTCGTGGTCGTGTTAGTCATAGAAATATCTCGAAGCGGAAGAGACTGTCAGCAGTTCTCCAACAAAATTGAGTGGGGACGGAGGACTCGATGAAGAAGTTGACGCATTGATGTGTGATGCGAACCTTGGGAGAGGGCCATGCCATGTGTTCAGTAATGGACGTCTTTCTATTGAAATATCTGCATATACATTCTATACTATACAAAGTTTGCTTACAGAACTAATCTTGAATTAGTGCCGTTGTTAACCAGCGCCCCGATGTTCAATATAGGGCCATATAAAACGGTGATGCTCGTGGGAAAGTCGCCGCCGCTAATGGTTACATGAACCCTGGTTTACAACTTTCTCTGACCAAACTTGAAACTATCATATTTAGTTAACCTTTAAGATCTCATTATACTTGATTAGCCACACAATGCGAGATTGTGCAGAAAGTATCTGGAACGTAAGTACCTAATCTAATTTGATTGCTATTGGCATTTCATATTCATTAATACAGAAATAAGGTTAAAGCGGAAATTGCACATGTTCGTTTGTCAACTTTGCTGATTAAGCATAAGAATCTATTACAGAAATGTTAGCGTTTGTCGTCAACGTATGACAATAGGTTATATGGATGATATGATGATTGTTGACGTTCAATCTGAACCAAAAGCATTCATCAAACCCCACACAAAGAGTCAGACAAATATAGAAATCGCGTCCCAAAAGATGCCCCGTCACGCCCATCTAAAAATATTGCACTTGGCACTGAATGAAACGGCGTTCACTGTTTGAACTGAGGCCAAGTTGTTTCTTTTATAATTAATTACAAAGGTAACGTGTTCTGTTATCGTGACGATAACCTGACACTTCGCCGACAAAGATTATTGGAATACCTACGTAAGTAAAGTAATTACGGAGTTGCCAAATATAGCAGAGTCAATGTCGAATTGGAGAGCTGTTGCTACCTACTAACTACGTAGTACAAGTCGTCAGTTAATTTTAAGACCTATTAGTTTCGAGTTTATTGACTTTATTTCTCTCGGGGTCTCTGAGGCATTTTTGGAAAATCAACGAAAAGTTGTAGTAGGTAACCGAACATCTCGTGGCGACGGGCCGTCCAGTGAACTCCGGGTGGCGCTGATTCGAAAGGCGTCACTCGACCTCAGCGAAGGCCGTGCCCGGCTTTTATTGATTTTTTATGCGCATTGTCCATTTCGTCCGTACTTCGCACTCCAACCAGAGACCCATTACGCGCCAGCTGCTGTCGAAAGTTGGCTTTGTTCGACTCTTACCCTCAGTTGGGCCGTAAGAATAAAAACTGAAATTTCAAGTTGCAACGGTATTTTGGCAGATTGAAGAATCTTCGAACAAATGCAAGTGTTTTATGGCCTCGTGAACTTTCGGAATACTTATACAACTTGTGTTGGTTGAATGTATGTTCCAAATGCGTCCCGATATTTCCATTATTAATTCACCGAAACTCACCCTGAATTTGCAGTTACACAGAAAACCCGGTCAAATCCCACGCCACACTCCGCACTCCGCAGAGAACATTGGACCAACGAAATTCATTTACAAAACCAATTCCAATTTGAATCTGTAAACAATTTCCGCGTGGAAATTAATTAACGTCTCGTTTCAAATTATAGAAGCGCTCATAGTGCCCTTAGTTAGCAATTGTTACACATTAGTACCTACCAGCTTTCATGTTAGTCCCTTAGTAAACAGTCGGGTGTTGTGTTGTGCAGTATTTCACCGCAGAGCAATTTCTGGAGTAATTTATGACGCATTAACTAACAGCGGTCTTGTTTGTTTCAGTTTGTGGACAACGTAACAGCTTGGACATAAAGTAAGTAATAAGTATCGATCTTGGTATGGTAACCTAAATATACCTAAACAATTGGTATTAAATAATTCTTCTCATGTTCGTCTTCACTAGAAGTTAGAAACCCGCAAGCGCGTTTGCGGCATTTATCTGGCGACATCGAATGCATCTCGCCGGAATGAGCTGCCGCCGCATCGATCTTTCACCGCAAACGCACAAACTGGTTTACGTGCCCATCCTCGTTTAGCGAGAAACCCATCTTTGTCATGCTCTGCGGGTAGGTCGCTATTACTCAGATTACTCTTGTCACGCAGAGATATTTGTCCACCTTTTTTGGATTTGCTCGCGATGGAAGGCAAGCCAGTAGGCGGTGCAGTTCGAAATGCGATTGTTGTAAACATATAGCGTGCATCGTTGAGGAATTCTGGTTGTGGTTTTTATACAATTCCGTTCTTATATTCCGATCCAAACAAAGGGTTGTTTATACTAATACGAAGTATCCATACGGAAACGTTTGTATGCGGTGATTTATACCATCACTTGTGAGCCCGGGTTACATTAGCGAGCTGTCTTTGTTCGCGGGATGAGTTATCTCGTTGTGTCGGGTCCGCTAGATGAGCGCTAACCGCGCTACAAATCATCACTCTCCGAGCTAACTCACTCCGCAAGATTCCCCCGCCGCGCCCGGCCCCGGCGCCCGTCTTCTAATTCCCACCCCGCAAAGGACACATCGCCCGCCGGCCTCTAAGCGATTTCCACACGAACGACGCCATGACGTAAACGCCACAATCGTGCGCGCCGATAACGCAGTTGAATTCCCAGCGCTCGCAGCGAGCACACGATCATTAAACGTATATCTGTTAATAATAATTGCGATTGTCTGGTTGTACGTGCGCGGCAAGTTATGGCGCAGTTGCCGGGCGCCCCGCCTCCCTCGCCTCTGATCCGCGCCCGCCGCATCTTGAGACGAGGATGGCATTCAGTTTCGTTTTGTGACGGCTGAATGGACGCCCGGTTTGTTCGCGTATGCGTGTGAATAGCGTTGCGATATGTATTACATGATAGCGGCGTGGAATCTTTTCATGCCTCCCAACGTTGCTTCACATTCACTTGCTCGTTTATGTTCCTTCAGCAATAAGCAAACGACACGAGTATAATCGACGAGTCATTTATTTCTCCACATTGACAGTATCTCTTGTCAATCTAAAGCATACTTGACTCAAGTAAGTTGCGTTGAGAACGCGTCCTAATAAATGGTTTTTCCATATCTTTAGTTCTTGCTTCGACCAAGTCTCAACATCCGCTAAATGTATAGCTAAAAGTGCACACGAGCCGTGTACATACACGGTGCCAGCGCCATTCCGTTACGTTGCACATTTCACGAGCGGCCGGCCGGCGGTAATTTACAGGCCGGGATCTCACGACCGGTCCCCTACGTGATCTCCGGCGACGCTCGCCGACTCGGTAATAAGACGGCGAAGCGCGAAACACTTTTATACCATATAACACAGAAATATTGACGAATGAACTGATTGGAAGAAATGTCATCTACGTATAGACTTGGTTGTCGCAGAAAAATTGGCTATGAACTGCCGTTGGCATAACCCAATTATCCAACCCAATGAAAGAATAATGATAAATCGGTAGATCAGTACATAATCTGACATTACACGCCAGATTTCGGAAGCGTAAAATATGACACGAAATGGCGAAACTAGTTTATATGCCGCGTTGTTTGTTTCCCATTAACTTCACACGCTGAGGTTTTTTAAAAGGTATCAAAAATTTTAAAAATTTTCGTTCCGATATCCGATCTTAATCAAACAGCTTATATGTAGATCCTAATGATGTTCTATCTACCTTTGAAAACTGCATTCAAATCGGTTCAGTAGTTCTGGAGCTTAACTCTAACAAACAGACAGAAAGAAAGAGACAGAAAATTTTAGTATAGTATATAATAGACAGATTTATAGATTTTAAGCTATTACTTACTATCTTCCTCGGTTTTGTTGTGAACACTAAACTTATAATACTGCCGGATTGTAATTTTCAACGGGAAGCCTCTAGGATAAGTATTCTTAAGTTTAAGTTAGTCTACGTTTAGATTAGTGGTTGGAGACTGAAAAACAGCGTTATCGCTGAGTCTACCATCCTTTTCGCCACCATCTTTTTGTAATTTCAACTGCTCGTTTCTTTGTTTTTTTTTGGTGAATAAAATCTGTTATTATTATTATTATTATAAAAAATCCAACAGCAGTTCACAATCTCAAAGGTACCAAAGCGTTTCATTGCGACGCGCCGCTGATATTGAGTAAGATAATGAAGGACCCTGTTCGTGGAACCCTAAAACACACCCGGCCCCCCTCGCAAACGATCCGCGCCATCGGTATGCGATAACGCCGAAGGTCGGCGGAATCCATCTCTTTATTTTTGCCCTATCGAGATATCCGAGCCTTTATGTCGACTGCGACGTTGACGTCACGTATTTGTGAAGAGGAATGTGTTATGGATGGATACGCAGTGTTATGTAATGAAATTTATGTTTAGAAAGTGGGAAGTAAATCCAGTCTCCTTTCCATGCCTATGAATAACTTACAAGTCCAACAACCCATTTACGAACAGGATTTCTTTAGTTAAAAACAGATTTAGGAACAGAAAGGCTTCGAAAGCTTGAAATATCCTTCCTACTTATACCATGAGGATAACAAACAACGCTTCTAGAAATCCACAATAATCCACAAGAGTAACAAAGATAAAAAGCTATGGTTAACGTAACGAATGCAAACTATTTAATTAAATTGGTATGCCCGCAGATGGAAACTGCGAGTATAATAACTTATCTGTGGAATCAATTAAAAACTATCTCTGGAAGTAAAGTTCTGCAGCCCCAACGTGATTTACGCCCGCCGCCCCAACTACAACTAACTAGTTCGCGCACTTCTCGGCTTGTTCGAATACATTTGTTTTTTGCGGAAAGGTGTGCCAAACTGCCAACCAAAGAGGACGGTGCAAATATTTTAACCGCCGCTCTGCAGATTGTTTGAAACATTGCTGTTTCATTCCGCCACAAGAAGCACTTTTGAAATCGCTAAGTGCAGTTATTTCAATAGTTGGAGCACTCAACGTTCCAAATCCGAGGGAACAATTCTTTAAAACTCAGCTTCAACCATTTATCTTTCACGCTCAACAAAACCGTAGTCCCAAATCGAATGACCGAGGATCGCGTAGCCATTGTCTGGTTTTGGCTCGGCCGCGGCTGGTGTGAATGACCGTGGCGGCGCGAGCGCATGCAAATGAGCCTCGTTCACTACTACATGGTTAGTGCCCGCCATTTGCCAGCGCAGCCTGCTGAGCCGAGGACTCCTTGCCAACCGTCACCGTGTTAATACAATAATTCGGCCACACACTACTCAAATATTTGCGAACCTCTCCAATGCATTATTCTTTTTATTTCCACTTCGAACGTTATATTATTTTTATTAATCCATACACGTGTCCGAAATCTTTGAATGATCGATGAGGCGGCCACCTCCTATTCACAGTAAATCAAATCGTATCTCGTATTCATAAGATACACCGCAAATGGGTTCCTTCACACAACGCTGCCGGCTTTTCCATCACAAAATCAGATGTACATAAAGTGAAACCGAATCGTTTCCAAGCATTGAAGATGCTGATATATTTAAATATGAAAATGGATAGCAGAGGTCGATCCCGCAACGCCAGGCTTGCGTTGTAAACTGACTGATGTTTTTTGTCGGCCGTCGGCAAAGGAACTAACGCCGCAGAGGAAGTTTTACCCACTGTTCGTTGTTGTTTTCCTGTCTGTGTCATCGCTACCACAGAATGGCTGATGAATATTTATGTTACGCCGACATTCGGCTGTGTGGGCATAACAACGTTCAAATGTAATTTATTACTTGCTAAATCCCAGACTTGATATTATGCAAGAGTTTCGTTGATTTTGCAGTGTTCTAGACAAATACGAGAATATTCGCTGAGCCCTGGGATGTGATGTGACGCGCGATATATCGAGACGATGTCTTGAGGGGCGTCGCGTCGTAAACTAAGCATTAACAAGGCTCAGAGGGCTAGCCAATGTCAAACGACGCCTTTGACGGCGTAGATAATTGATTAGACAACCTACGGTATTATACTATTAGCGACTTAAAGAGTCGTGTGAAGGGCAAACATTCCAAAGTACATTAACTATATTACATATCATTATCAAGGTTACTTAAGTTTCCAAATTAATATTTTATACGATCCAGACCTCACGTATTGTAAAATTTGTAAGCACCGAATGAAAGAAATGCGTGTAACAAATAACAATCGAATATCGCAAGTTTCGCTTTGACGCTACATAATGCAAGTGGAATAAAGCGGGACTTTAGTGCTTCTGAATGTGCACTTGTTGAGAATACTGAAAAACAACTCTATTTTTTATATTTACGCTTTCTTAGCTCCTAAAACAAAAAACTCCGGAGTCGAATCGTCGAAACATGAACCGTGCGACGAGCACCTATCGGGAATATAGCGAAGATGACGGTGATACGATATTAATGGCGGTCGTTTGGATAGGACAGGCACCTTGGCGCCATGAAAATGGGCAAACGGCGAATCTGACGACACGGGGATATGTAAAATAATTCAGCGAGCGGAACGGTCGGGGCGTTTACCTCTTCGAGGCGTTTATGTGGAAAGTGACCCAGCCCCGCTGAGTTACGGATGAGGCACATCTTTCATCTAATTTTTATATTAATCCGTGCCCGACTGCGATTTTTTTGGCTGGACTATGGAATGATACGAGTGCCTCCGATTGTGGGAGCTATCGCGGGAATTATGCGTTTTTCTGGAATAAAATGTACTATGTTCTACCTCGGGACTCCAATCCGATGGTATGAGAGATACCACACCATCATCATCTAAATTGCTCAAGCGGTTTAAGCATGAAGGAAGAGGTAACAGTCAGACATAGTTACTTCCGCATTTATAATATTAGTACGGATTGAATAAACGAAAGTTGTGCCCTCCTTACCGTTTTTGGGAAAAGATAGCAAAGTTATCATGTTCATCTCCGATAAAATACTGCACTAATCAGCGCATAGCGACCAAACCTTTCGAAACGCACGAACTTTCATCGCAACCAAAACCGTTGCCCAACGCGTAACACTGGCACATCAAACTAATCACCGATCACAATACAAATCGGCGATGGTGTAGACTGTAGTTCCGACGCTCGTAACGGGCATGTCGCAACGCTAGTCGAGAAAGCGATCCGCTTTCATTCGCTTTCTCGCGTGGCCTAGCAACAGCGTGACTCGCTGTATTGTGTGGCTCGGCACGTGGACGCGGCGTGATTGGTCATTTCATCATTTGCAGTTATAATTCATCGCGTCGGGGTCGCAGTCGCAGGCGCAACACGTACTGTTACCTCGTCGACAAATTGACAAGATTCGAGGCACGACCGTCTTTATTCGTGTTTCAATTGTAAGGAGTCGTTAATGAGCTCTTTATTCTCTTTCGCTTCGCTTAGATGATAAAAAACCGATTAGGTACTATAAATCGCTTGCTATCCAAAACTATCTATCTAGATCTAGTGTTCAATCTGAGATAAAACAGCGTCTAACTACCTACTACCGTGCTGAGCAGGCGATGTAAAAGGGTGGGAAGAATGCAGGGGGTCAACGTTTCTTGCATGCAGATGCTAATCTCTTAGACAAAAGAGAAACTAACGTAACACACATTTTGCGCACGGGATCGGTATCGCCCGTCGCGTCTAATTAAAGCTTTTAATTCGATACTTTGGTATTCGTTAATTAAACTTGTGCTCCGAACTCAAAGGCAACTCTCAGCTGGAATAAATTACATCTACATATGGGTACCTATCTCTACGATAAATTTGAATTAAACCAAACGTTTAATTCAAATTTATCGTAGAGATAGGTACCCATATGTAGATGTTTCAGGGAAATTTTGATGAAGCTTGCTTTTAAGTTCGCATCTTACATTGGCACATGCTGCAACAAAGACGGTGTTTGCGTGACCTGTGCGTTGACCCGGCGCCCGGCGCGACCCGCCCGCGCCGACATTCTCGCGATCTTCGCCTGTGCAACTAACATATTATCTAGAAAGTCACTCCGATACTATGTGCATTTAGTTAACACAACGCGCATGCATCGATAGGGGAATACGTAATGCGCCCGCTGAATAAAATATTCGCAACGAGGGAAAGGCGTGTTTTTAACCTTCTAATGGAATAGGGGTCGCTCCTGACTGAGCGTGAGCACCAATGTGGGAATTCTTGCAACTCTCACTGACGGGCGATTAATTAGTGAGAAATTCCATTTAATAGGGGAGAGTTCCATAGCTAATCCTGTTCCTAATTATATAATCCAAACTCGAGAGCTAAAAGTTATAAATGAGATCCTATTTGGACTCGCAGCAAACTTTTCCGGACGTTGCTTCCTAACTTTGTTGCGAAAAATTTCGCCATTTCATACTCAAATAAGAGTTGCTATCTCCAGTGCACCTACGGTAAAGTAATAACGTTGTGTGCGATGTCTATTTTCCGCATAGTTTCAGCGTTCACTTGCACAGCAAATTGTTGGAGCGCTATTGATAGTTCCTAGAACTGCTAACGTTAGAGTTTCCTAGCAATAATAATATTGAGAGACAGCCCGCCCGCTTCCGCTTAGTCCGCTGAAAAGGAATGCTGATTCGGACGGGGAATAAAACCGGCCTTGCACAACCGGAGGGGCCATAACTGTTTACGCGCACCCGTAGCTGACTCGGCGCGTCCGCCGACTCTTCTTGTAACACGACGCTCTGCAAAAACAATTCACACGAAATTGCTAACCGCGCACTTTTAATTTCACAAAAACAGCCGCCCCGCCGTTATGCTATCGTTGCTTTTACGACCCGACGGACTTTCACGGGAAATATGCTATCCTTTGATTGTGATCGTGATTTTAACTGGCACAAACAAATACACATACGTGTCATTACGCTAATCTTTTGTAGCACAACATAGGCAATTGTAACAAAAACTGGTCAAATGGCAGCTGTTCAAAGTATACACGGTATATGTATGCTCATTGTTACTTGAAAAAATTGTCGCGGGTGAGAGCAGCCACCGTTTTAATGATGGAATCATAATTGCTTTCTCATGCCGTGCCGGTATCAACCCTGATAACGGCTATATGTATACCACTCTATTGAATATGTCGATCAAATTCAAATACATAATGTCTCTCTATTCAGCATATTGTTTCCACATTTCCTTTGTGAAGCACGAACTGCGAGCGGCACGGTGGCTTCGTTTTATTTGAACTGTTCCGTTTGCGGCCGCGTTCAAAATAAAAAGTTGTTCGCTCGATACAAAGCTCCAGAACCGAGGGAGAATGCCCCCGGTGGCATCAGCGGCGCGACGCACACGACTTACTTAATTGTGCCACGTTTCTGTGTATCGTTAATCAATTTAATTACGGCTGGCTGACGTCGCCCGCCCGCTCGCGTGTAACCCTGAAAACGTTTATCAGAACAATGCGGAGTTTAAGTGCAAGGAAAATTGACTTATTCTTTACTAAGAATCCCTCTCAAGGTCTCTAATACAACTCCCAAACAAACCTCCCACCCATCCTACTCATTTCAGTTCAGAGACCGCCAAGGCTATTTTTAAGCATGTACCTATTTACGGAATCACAATTAAAACTTGTAGCTGTGATCGTCGAATGTTGGCCTATCAACAGACGGTCCCATTCTATGTGAATGGTTAAATAGGGCGTGAGTACACGTGCGCTCTGTTCACGGAGTGGGATCGATCGAGAAAGTTCTTCCTCCGACTCCCCTCGCCCACCTGTCTGCCGTCGCCGTCCTAAGCACTGACCCGCTTTTCATTACGAGTTCAACTATGGAAAAGTTAAATCACACGAGCGAATCGCATCGGTCTACCGTCTACCTACTCCTCTTTGCCAAGATAACGTCAACTCAAACGCAAATCCGTCGAGCAAACACTTTACTTGCTTTATTTCTCTCGTATGTTGGTTTTCAGAGTTGCATTCCATGCCAGAGATTACTATCTGGGTCACAATGACTTGGTTGCGTAGTTTTATTCAAGACCTTAAAAGGTTAACGCGTCCGATAAATCGCGGGAAAATGGCTAATCGTTCTTGTTTATTTACCTATGTTCACTAAACTGTAAACATTTTAACCGTTTGCGGTAAATAAAGTAGACGTAAAATAATAAGTGACGACAAGTTATTGCTGACTAGAAATAGAATACATTTCCAAGAATTTTTAAAACGAACGGTTTTCGGCTTTTTTTGCTGCATAGCTGCATACCTACCTACATTTCATTTGGGGTAAAATTAAACCGTCCACCTCCACCTGCTCTTCCGCTGTTCGCTGCTTTCTCTTCTTTTGTTAGCTTTATCAATTTATCATACGGTTTCCATTTACATGTCCAATTGTTCATTGATACATATTTTTAAATATGTATGTATTACTAAAATGTTTACTTATCCACGCATATTGATCAGCCAGAACGGCACGGCCATCTTCGAGATGTTTTACAGTTCGGAAAGTAATGAGCCGGCCGCGGTTATGTATGTAGCGACGCCCGCGCGCCGGACCGGCCGCGGGTGAACGACCCTTGCGCGTCCCCGCGATCGAACGCTCGCCGCGCCGCCCTGGCCCACTTATGCCACGACAATTACTCTTTGCACGTACCGAATACGTACTCCAGTGTCATTAGCGGGCAGATTAGCCTCAGACCGACGCCGGTGCTCCTCGCCATCCGCAAACACGCTCACATTAACATTACTAGCGTCGGTCCGGAGTTAAATCACCACGCGGTCGCATCTTAAAACGTTTTCGCTGTATAGCAGCGTCCATGTTACGGCGCATTCCAAATTAGTACTTGTAAAGTTGTTTCATGAATCGTCAAGACTTGTCGTAAAAAATTCCACCCTACCGAGTACCTATAAAAGTTACTTACGCGAGCATGCACACGTTAATAGTACCTATGTAGCTCTCGGATCTCAAACGAGCCGGCTCCGAGCCTCGTTTTTACTCGTTTTGCTTTAAATCGACTTAACCTTAGTCAACACACATTATTCAAATGCAACACAAATTTTAACAACGTGGTCGCTTTCATTTAACAGCGAACGAGTTTCCATTTTCCTCTTTGATTTAAGATAATCGGAACGATGTTTTGAATACTTAGTGTTCGTTTAGTTTACAAGCTGTGTCGTGTGGGCGGTTATTCGTACGTGGTATGTTGTCTGCCGACTGTTATGATATGATAATCGAGTTGCGCCGTGCTCTCATCGCACTTGTGTAAACGTTCTCTTATAATTACTGCCTGAATATCAAATAGATAATTGATGTTTGGGTAAATTTGTTATGGTTAAGTTAAAGGATATTTTAAAATCATTAGGAAACTTTTTTAACTACCAATCCATGAGAACTTGAACTATACGTATTACACAACGTAAAGTTCACACGACAAGTCGAAGCAATAGGACCAGCATTGTTATAATGCAATTTTAACAGAGACGGCGTACGGCAAGTTGGCAGTTTGCGGATAGTTCAACGGTGGCGTACACGAAACTCCGAGGGGGAACTAATCCGTCAAAAACATGTTGCAACCATCTCCAGTTTTAACCAACTTATCTACTTACTCTACTTATGCAAGTCCGGGAAATTATGCGCCCGCTACGAACGTGCGGTTTGTACACGTAGGTAGTTGTTGGTTGCCGTGGATATTTTCTAATTACTTGCACACGGCGACTTGAGCTTTGTAGGAACTTATGTGAGCTTAATGAATTACACTCGGAGCACTTGCACACGTTCCTCGACGTTCCAGGATTAATGTGTGATTGATTCTCTCTTTAATTCCATAAATGTGGCAACATTCATTAGTGGTATACGATGTAAAAGTCAATCGCTTTCATTTAGCTTTGTAACAACATCGATAACGACATTTTTAGGATATTGTAGTAAGACGATAAACGAAGCAATTCATTTTATAATTCAGCGTACCTACGTGTCTAAGTAACTAAGATAAAACAATACGTGCTCTGTACGAATATTATCAAGCATTGCTTCAGTGACTACTCGACAGTAATGTAGGACATGTCCCGCGTAAAATTAGCCTTTACTTCGAGGAACTTGCTCGTTCTGACCCTGAAAGTTGGAAGAGCTCTCGACTCGACGAATAACTTAACATACATCGAAGTACGAAGTTTTATTTCCTTATTTGTTTAGCTGTCTGGTAATTACAAGAATCAGAAACGGTGTTTTTTGTCTGTACGGTATAAGTAGATACAGAATGCACATTTGCACAAGCCGTAAAGTGACGTCTACTTGCTCGAATGCATTTATAGCTGCCATAAAGATTTCTCCTTAATTGACGAATTAAAAAAAAATCGTTTCGAAGTGAAGCTGCTCATAGGAAATTTGTTTCAATTCTCATCATCATATTCATCATTATTTTCTCGCAGAGTCAGATTACTAACTGGTTTCTGAAAGTCTTCTTTATTTATCAAAATTAAGCGAAATACAAAGTTAGCCAATGCAAGCGTACCACGGAGCGCGAGCTAGTACGTAGCATAAAATAGGTGGTAAGTACAAGAGTCAGCGGGGACGGTGAAACTTAGTTGCAAAAGATTTAATGGAAGTTAGTCTCTTTGTCGGAGTTTCGGAGTCGCCTGGCCGCGGCCGCCTCCCGTTCGCAACTTGACGCCAATGTATATCTGGGGGTTAGTCAAAAGGGAAGTTTTATTGCTCGTGAATTTCATTATAACTTTCCGAGGCCCTGTCTCTTAATGTCTTTAAATGATGATTGTTGTCTATTTTGTAAGGATTATGGTTAATTTTACACCCGGGACGAGGCGTCAGACTTCAGAAGTGGTGCTTTTGCAGCACACGTCTTTGCCATTAAGTATTATAAGTACAGTATGCTTATGCTTCCATAAAAAATCGCATATTTTTTGTTAACATGAGTAGCGTGTAATGAAATAATCAGCTGCTTTAGGAACTAAGTCGTGGTTTGGTTGTTTATATTCGTGTAATCTAAAAACACCTGAATCAATTGAGCAGGCAATGTTGTTTATCATGCATAAACGTTGACTCATGGTTAGATAAACACGATCACCAGGAAGTTGATGAGCTTTTGCGATCGTTTTAGTGTGGGAATCGAACCCGCACTACGAGCACTTAGGCAAATGGCCCGTACAAATAATGTATTCCACTCCACCGCGACGTGTGCCATTGCCATTGTTCGACGGCAGATGGAGACGGCACGAAGCAAATTGTCTTTGTTCGCACATCGCGACTTGCACAGCACCTGAATACTTATAAGGAAAGTTGCCTTTTGACAACAATTGCGTCGTATGTCTCATTCTAGTATCCACGACTTGTTGACTGTTTAAAAGATGATGTAAATATTGTAATGTGACCTGACCTGTTTCACTCAGGTAACAATGAAATTTAAGCTACGTTTTTAAATTCCGTAGTCGCTTGGTGGTCTATGTAGTTAGGTACTGTTTTAATAAAAAAAACGTGTACAGTTTCATAGTTTTATGAATAAAAACTGCTTAATATTCTAAGCATTCGATAAATTGTGAACGCATCTTATTTCCAATTAAAAACGTCGCTAATTCTGGTTGGATTGACATCTTGGTGTTGTTGCGAAACTAGTAAGTAGTCTTGGTAAAGTAATACCTAACCACTTCTAAAAGTGGTCATAGGTACAGGTATTTTCGGAACAACACTGGAACATTACTCCTAATATTTCACATCATTTGCATCCACACTACATAAACAGACACTTTGAAAATGAATTACGCCCTACCACCCGTTTGTCTGCAAACTTTGAACGGATGATCAAAGTTTCAAACTTAGCCTATTACGAGCTTAGAACAGTTTATTGGTATGATCCCGACGTGTATTCGAAACCAAAAGTCAATTACTACCTAAGGCGTGCATAGCTGTAAATAGTAAGATTATGACATGAGGAGTTCGGGCCGGTCCACGGAGAAAGTTGCTCGGAGTTCGCCGCCGGTCTGCCCCCCTCATACGACACCCAGCATACGACACCCAAAACTAAAACAAATTTTACGCGCAAAGTTTTCTATAAGTATCTATAGAACATCCCTATTGAGAAGGCACCAAAACGTTAAAAATCCGACCAGATGAAAGCGCCTTCTTGGTGAGAGCTGACCTAGGCTAGCCAAAATAATTGCAATTTCTGGAAGTCCAAGAAAATCTACATCAAAGTCAATTGAATAGATCCAATATCGGGAACTCCTCCGCAATCTGTCTGGTCTGATAAATACATGAACGAATCTCAAATAAAGAATATGCCCATAACCCATCCTTTTGTAATTGTACATGCAAGTAAAAATGTTAATAACAATACGCTTCTAGGTGTTACAGTGATACAAGTTTCGTATGAGTAAATACAGAGCCGTTGCGGCGGAGGGGCACAGTTTTCCGTGCCGCGCTTAGTCGCGCATATTACCATCACAGTTCCGCCAACCAGCTTAACAACGCGTTTAACACTGGCTTATTATTTATTATTTTACCTTTACGTCATTTGTACGCACCCACCCAGTAGATGAACAAATGTACTTAAGTGTCTACGTTGACGACTTGTCACTCGTCTTTACTTTTCCAGTTAGGTTCTCTTACAAAGCAGTTTTATTTCACCCTCTCTTTACTTTTCCCATTTAGGTACGTTCCTAATCTGTGGAATGATGTAACTTCGGCAGGAACCTCGACTTCAGTCGAAAGTTCCGCTGTACGCAAACAACCGCGTAAACAAGACTTGTCCGATACGGTAAATAACAAGTTGTGGTGTTTATTATTGTCTTCCATGAATAACATACTCGAGAAGCTGTGCAAGTCTCGCGTCGAGTGCTGTTATGATTCTTGCTTACGAGAGTTATTATATTTTTACTGTATGTTGTCTACTTAAGTGGATGGGGTTTCTGCGTAACTTGCTTATCATAGAAACTGCTCCAGCTTTCTGCTCTGCTCCTCAACTTCATTCGCTCACGAATCAGCATTTCAACACAAAAACTGCTACGTCAGAATTTTTACAGCGTCACAGAATATTTAATGCAGTGTTCCAAAATTCAGATACAGATGTATGTATCAACTTCTCTGCAATATTCGTCACAAATTTAAAAATCTTTGATCGATGTATATTCATAGTTTACACAGTTATACCGTTAGAATTAGTTTTTAAAGGTCAGCTGGTATCAAGTCATTCAGTTTATCTTACCATCTTAACTGTGATTAATCATCCGATATACATGATCCTACGTTAACTTTGTATGTTGCATGCTAATGAAACTGTTGTACCTACGATGGAGAAGGATTACTGGAGCAATCAATATTGCCGCAATGTGGGCGCTTGTCGGGGTTGTCAGTCAAAATTATCGGCCGGTCGTAAATTAACATGTTAGCACTACGTCTATCTGCACCGGGAGGAGTGAGGACGCGCGGGCTATCTCATGATTAAACCACGTTTCTATCTGATATAGACGCACAGGACCTTTCTCGATACTCGCACTGGCAATGGAGCGAATAAGCGCAGTGCGGCGGCTGTGCACGCTCGAAATGGCTCGGGTGTCATTGGATACGATACGATCGCAGTCTAGAATGTTCTGTGGTCAGACAAAGCGGCCCCTATATCTCCTTTATCATTGGTGAAAGGGCCTTATTGATGAGCACCGGAATCGAAGTAATGGTTCGGAAACGGTCGCTCGACGAACCTCTGAATTACCGATTGCTCAATTAATTTCCCTCTAAGACGCATCGTTTTGTAGGTCGTTGGATAGTTGGATACCCAACGGTAAATAACGCTCCGTCAGCAATGCCTTATGCGACGGACAAAACTCTTCCACTGAACGTCGTAATAAAGACCATTCGGTCCCAGTACCCACTTCCAGTGCACAGCGGCTGCGCGTAATCGATAGTTCGAAGACCCCGCGGTCATAACAAGTTATTGCTTTCGACTAACCCAATGGACGGATCGGCAGTAGTCCATAAGAAAACGTTCCGAGCGTTAATTAAACTGATAGCTCTTGGAATTGTACGCATCTATTCGCCGAGTTGGCAATTTGGGGGCGGGGAGATCCGAGTTGGCGATGCGGCTCGAGTGGCTAGGGGAGAGTTGAATGCCGATCGGGGATTAAGGAATTGAGTACGCTTCGAGAAGGTTACATCGCTCCTAGCTACTTCCGCAATGGTTTGATTATGCTTACGGGCTGTTCCACTCAATCGGCGACGTCGTTGTTTCTAGTTGACACCGTTATTCCCGAGTGGAGGGGTCGGCTTTATTGATTCTCAAAATGGCGGGTGTACGTGTACGAGTATAATTTTTCTTCAAGTTTTTCTAGCATCCTTCGAGTCTTCTGTCAGGCAATTAAGATGTTGATTAGTGTGATAACAAAACTTACTCACTCTAGAATTTTTACGAAATATATTTATCATAAAAACTCACTGACTGTGAGAAAAGTTTTTTTCATTGGCTACAGATCCTCAAAACATGCTCAACGGTTTTATGGAATTACGGTACAAACATGATTTAATTGCTATGCCGTGTGGTAGCTACTCGTGGTGCGGTTGACGGTGCCAAATTCACAAGAAATGTAAACTGCGTTTCGATAGAATTAGGAAAACGAAAATGTTCTGATGCAATATCAGTTGGAATTAACCTATTTTTTTACTTAATTGGTATAATACGCTATCATGCAGCAAACCCCGCTAGTGACGCCCGATCAGTTGAATAATCCCATTCTTGGGGTTAGAAGTCTCACTAACGGATGATACCTAGAACTGGCAACCCTAGTTCGGCTGCCGACCTAGGCTGCGTTTTACGGGCGCGATCAATGGTCCTTTCAATTAAAAGTTTCTCCAACCCATGGCCCGCTGCCGCATTGTTGTAAGGACTTGGGCCATGGCCTTTCCCAGTGGACGCTTCCTTTATCTGTAGCGAATCTTGATGCTGCATTTAAGTTTTCTGTGTGTGCGTTTAACCTAAAATTATCGGGTTACGGCAAGTAAGATTGTTTCGTGTCGAACCGTGTCCACCCACGCCGCGGAGTTATAAAGGACATTGTTTTGTATAGTCAACATAAAAAGTAGATGATCGCTTTTGTGGCTTGTCGTTTATAAATACGTCAGTTTCCAATTGCCATACGATACGATATTGTCAAACACATCATAGCGATAGATTAATAAAACAGTGTTCATATCATGACCGTTGATTACAATATAAATATAATGATTATAATGATAAGTGTGATACATGAATTTTGATTGCGAATATAATTAGTAATTCCTTCCATTTTTCGGTCTCGGTTCCCGATCACACTCGAGAGACCGTGAAGTGTGTTTATTAAACTTCGACGTTCGATCAATAGCTCTCTGGGTAAGTTAGTCCGCAGTCATAGTTTTGTGGCGCTTGAGCTCGGTTTATCTTTGGCGTTGGAGTTTTTGCTATTCACACGGGAG
The DNA here is from genome assembly GCA_963971205.1 of Aethes cnicana. NCBI lineage: Eukaryota > Metazoa > Arthropoda > Insecta > Lepidoptera > Tortricidae > Aethes > Aethes cnicana. The sequence continues at coordinate 2,595,589 of OZ020294.1, forward strand.
GATAGTATCCTATGAAAATCCTTTCCTTAATGGTATTTATTAAATATCTTTCATACTTTTTATGATGAAAATTTTAAAAAACACATTTTTATCTAAAAATTATCCTCTTCTCGTATGTAGAATCCTTTTACAATTAAAACTAGTGCGATAGTAAATTGGAACAAGTAAATAAGTTCATTTTAAGCGTTTTTAATTAACTTTATACTAGCAACATCAAACGCGCCAAATGAAATCCACGACCACCTTCCATTCTGCAGACATTAGACAATGTTGCATTGCACATTACATTTTCCAGGCGCGCGTAAACCGAGATTCCAACTTCACAACTACCACTCCACACGACCTGTTATCGCTGCCGCGAGTGCCGCGACCAAATCCTCCGCAGGAAACGCCGCACGTCGCCACAATGTTGCGCTGCTTTACGGTCCGTAAAAAACACTTACGGCACGTTAAATATCGAGATTACTACGCCGTACGCTGTGCAAATAGCATGTGTCGTTATGCAAGCGCGCGTCCGTCGTTGCTGCAGTTTTATCAATTGACGATATTGCATCAGTAGGTACGTTATCGCCTAAGTTTATGGTGCGTCTAAAGAATGCGCAATGAAGGTAGGTTGATTTAGATCGAACTACGAATTAGAGTATGGAGTATCACTACATAATATAAAACTAAAGTCGCTTTCTCCGTCCCTATATCCCTATGTATGCTTAAATCTTTAAAACTACGCAACGGATTTTGATGCGGTTTTTTTTAATAGAGAGTGTTTCAAGAGGAAGGTTTTCGTATATAATTTGTTAATAGTTTAACGCTCAATTCTCGCGGGAACGCCAATTCCACGCGGACGAAGTCGCGGGCAGAAGCTAGTTGTGTATAAATTACAAACTGTTTGTTACCAGCGGCCCTTACAGCGATGTTTCCTGATGATTTCCCGAATAAGTCAACGCTCAAGAAAAATAAACATTTCTAGCTACGAATGTTAGATAACGGTACGGTTCCTCGGTCTACTTATAAGTGGATTTCCTGTAATCCTGCCGTGTTATGGTAAAGATATAACCTAAGCCCTATCTATATGTTTTTTTTATATTATTTACTGGAACCATTTTTCTAACATAAGCCTATCGTTTGTTTCAGGTGTTAGTGCAACGGTACAGTGCATTGTGTGGCGCGGACGTGGACGCCGCAGTGTCGAGTGTTGTGTTGTGTGTGTGAGTGTGGCACGTGTCGCGTGTGCGCGGCGGGCGCGTGACGTGGCGCCGGCGGCGTCGAGTCGATGCCGGTGCGCCGATGGAGCGGTGATCTCCGACTGACTACGCTACAAGAGCAGCGCTGGTGAGTTCAAATTTACGTTCGACAAGCAACAGCCGACGATGACAGTCCTCTTGTGCAGTCACCAGCTAAATAAGCAGTCGAAATTTTGAGCGTAGTGTCACACGTGTAGTGTGTAGAGGCAGAGACAATGTAATTATATAAGACTGTCAATCTCCTTACATTACGGCGTACCTACATCGGAAATAGCCAGGGAGCTCAAATTTTCATCCTTTGCCTGTACAGCGCCATCTAGATGTTGCTCATGTAGTTCAAATTTGTATGCAGGCAACCTAGGCAGTGACATCTATTATCGCATGTGACACTTATTTCGAGCCTACGCTGATTTGTTTGAAGGTTGTCATTCTATAATTACCTTACTTCTTCTATGGTAGAGGTCACTACTTTTACCTATACATTACGCGCGCTCCTTTTCCCTAAGACGATAATGACCATGCACTTTGATTAGTGCGAGTGCGAATCTATAGAACTTTACTATCACAAACCACAACAGCCTAAGTTCTTAATAGTCCCATTGCCGGGCACAGACCTCTCATCATGAGAGGTTTTGGGTCATAGTCTCCACGCGGGTCCAGTGCGGATTGGGGGACTGGAATTTATCTAAACAATCTGTAATCATGACAGTCACTAAAATTACAATGTTCGTGTCTGTCACCTTGAGCTCTTCGACTGCTTATCTACTTCTACTGTTGATTGTTCGCTTTCTGCGTGAAATATTATGTATGCACTTAACGTAAATAAAATATCGCAATAGTAATCAGCCTTTTCTATACATTTTGGAATCCCCAACCCAATAATGTATTGAGAGATAAATTGTCATTGTCGCGTTGTTGTACAGTGATATTAATGATATCATACATATGTAGGTATGTATGTATGTACATATATATGTATGTATCTTCAATTGATCACCATACATACACGAAGGGGCACCCTAATGAAGTTCACTCAGTAGGTATAGTGGTAGTTCCCGTCGCACAGATTGATGGGGGCCTATTTATTTGAATTGTGCGAGTACGTTTCCCCACAGAGAACTGTAAACAAATAGACTTAAAATTCATTTGAGAATTCGTGCTGTACGCTACATACGTCTTTCCAGTTGTCAGTGGTAGCATCTGAAAGTAAGACTGTATTGACCTCTAGGGACGTGACACACTTTAGCAGTTGCCAATAGAGATCCATTGATTATGTATGAGACTCAGTGCTTAGTCTCATACATACTCGGTACTCAATACACTTAAAAAACAACTTTCTCCAGGTGGCCTGTTTTAGTTATTCGACGATTCTCATATAAAACATGCAACATGCCTGTGGCAATATTAAATATCGATCCTGTGCTATTGATACTGAGAACTGGATATCTTCTATATCGATTGCTGTTTTGCTTGAAAATGAGTTTGGTGCTAATCTGAGCTGTTAGATCAGCAATCTCATTTCATCTGCATTTGAACGGAAGGTTATGAAAGATATTTTTGTTGTTCTCATCTAGATACGAGTGGAACTCATTTGTAATGGTACAAGGTTCTGCCTACCTGTTAGAAGACACCCTTCAACCTTCAAGTAGTAAAACCACCCCAAATTGGCATTTTCACGTATAACATAGGTTGACAGACAGAACAAGGGTTCTGAAAAAAGACCGACATGGAAAAATCCAAAACGTCACCCCCTACAACCGTGAATACGTTTCCTTTTTCTTGAAAAAGTGCGAGCCGTATATCTTTTGTCTTATCGGGTCCCGCGTGACCTACATGGTGGGTAATAAATTAATGTTAAACGCAGCCGCGGTGCGTGTAATGGAAATGGAAGACGCGATGCCCATTCGTATCTATCCGTTCAAACAACTACGTTCTCCATTCACTGAGTTGTAAAACGGTATTAAGTTTAATCATCTCAGCGACATAAGTTCTATACTGAACTCTTAAGAGGATTTATTCTGAAAGTTGGCAACGTCGCAAATAGCTGTCAAACATAATAATATAGATCTATTCATTAATTTCTGAATATTACTGAATGAAAATACGAATAATTGCTCTATCATTGAATGAATGAAGAAACATTTATTATGGATTGCAACAATTATCATCGTCAACACGAAATTTTTAGTATTATATGTAGAAGTAAAACCGTTTGAAAACTTTTCGCATTTTCCATGCATATTAATGTAATTGCCTACTTTAATGCCTACCCAACAAATAGAAAACGACACGCGCCATCCAATACCAGAGCGATTTTTCCTTTTTTCATTCAGTAATGTTGAGAAATTAATAAAAACAGCCAAATATTTGACAGTAATATGCGACGTTGCCAAATTTCGGAATAAACCCTATTAAGACGCTGACTAGAGCTAATGACCTTGAGCAATCGAGCGAGACAGGCAATTGTCTCAGCGGACAATGTCTGTTTGCATTGGAGGGAGCGAGAAGCACGACCGCGGCATATGGACAATATGCGTAGACAATCAGAAAAATGTAGATTAAAAAAACACACAATAATATTTTTTTTTGGTATGAGTGTGACGGAATAGTGTATTTGGGTCAATCAACTATTTCTTGTTGTTATTCTGTCCCGTTTTCCAGGGGACAAAATGAGAGGGGTTTCTTAGAAAACCTGTTACAATATAGAATTCTAAGACGCTTAGCTTGGAGGATGCTTTTAAGGTGCTGGACTGGAAAGGTCGAGGCATCAATGTTAATGGCGAGTACATCTCTCACGTTCGATTTGCTGACGATATTGTAGTCATGGCTGAGACCATGGAAGAACTCAGTACTATGCTCGCTGACCTCAGCAGAGTTTCCGATCGAGTTGGTCTTAAAATGAACATGGACAAGACGAAAATTATGTCTCATGTCCATTTGTGCCAACTCCCGTAATAATCGGAGGCTCTGCGCTCGAAGCTGTCGACCATTATGTATACCTTGGACAAACAGTCCAGTTAGGTAGGTCCAACTTCGAGAAAGAGGTCGATCGTCGAATCCGACTCGGCTGGGCAGCGTTCGGGAAGCTTCGCAGTGTCTTTTCGTCCAAATTACCGCAGTGTCTCAAGTCGAAAGTCTTCGACCAGTGTGTGTTGCCAGTGATGACTTATGGTTCCGAGACGTGGGCGCTTACGATGGGTCTCATAAGAAGGCTCAAAGTCACTCAGAGGGAAATGGAAAGGGCTATGCTCGGGGTTTCTCTGCGTGATAGAATCAGAAACGAGGATATCCGCAGTAGAACTGGGGTCACCGACATAGCCCGAAGAATTGCGAACCTCAAGTGGCAGTGGGCGGGGCACATTGCTCGCAGGACTGATGGCCGATGGGGCCGGAAAGTTCTCGAGTGGCGTCCGCGAACCGGGAAACGAGCTGTCGGTAGGCCTCCAACAAGATGGAGCGACGACCTCGTGAAGGGCGCGGGAAACCGGTGGAAGCAAGTAGCACAGGACCGGTCTGAGTGGCGAGCCTTGGGGGAGGTCTCTGTCCAGCAGTGGACGTCTTTCGGCTGAAATGATGAAGACGCTTAGAAAGTGATTTATTAGGGAAGGGATTGAAAATGGCAAAGAAACCCCACATTTAGTGTATTTAAACCCACAGAATAGCAGTTTTAAAAGTGGCCCAGGGGACAGTAACCATAGCAACTATTGACATAAAAAGTTGATTCACCCATTTAATTATAGAAATCTGCGTTAAAAAAATAAACTTATAGAACCGTTTAAATAGGATTACAAGACGTAACTTCACGATTTTTTTTCATCGAACTGATTTCATGTAATTTACTCGCCTTACAAAATCAAATAGTTTTCGTTTAAATACTGTTTAAATAAAGTCAATTTAGGTGTTGTCAGCAGCGCCTTAACAAAAATTCAGAATACCTACCCAAATATCAAGGGCCAAGACAACTTTACCTTTTGCCGCGCTTGATAATGGTAATAATCATCATCATTGAGACTACTATTTTTCTTAACGAAGCTACGACATGGTTTTGTTCGTCTGCCGACTGGCGACGTTCTTTCACGTCCGATTACATGATATGACCCGTTTAAGATGTGCACATGCATTGCATTATGAATAACTAGCTTCTGCCCGCGACTTCGCCCGCGTGGAATTCGGTTATCGCGTTCCCGCGGGAACTATGCGTTTTTCCGGGATAAAAAATAGCCTCTGTTTTTTCTCGGGATAACAACTACCTCCATACCAAATTTCATCCAAAGCGGTTTAAGCGTGAAGAGGTGACAGACTGACAGAGTTACTTGCGCATTTATAATATTAATATGGATTATTAGATACTAGTCAGCCCGGTGAACTTCGTATCACCCGAAGGCGATACCCATCCCATACAACGTTATATTTCATTTTTAGCTGTTCCTTTAGACTTTTCCCGATTTTTCTTTCTTTCTAAACCTTCCCTGAAACACAGGGAACAAAACAAAAAAAAGAATGAGCCTAATAAGTCCAGTAGTTTTCGAGCCTTAGCCAGACTAACCTACAGCGATTCATATAAGAAGATTAATATTAATTCCATTCAAGTTTGATGTATATGTGGTACCAAAGCTATTGGAGGAGACCTTTTTCGAATTTTTCCGCATGTTCATTAGGTATATGATTTACTTTGTAAGTAATTACTTTTTAGATTTATGTGGAATTTTGAAATAAATATATCTCATTCTCATTGATATTCAAGTCAAATTGTATAAAGGGCAGCGACACCGAAACACTGCTTTACCAAGTATCTAGCAAAAATATTTATATTTAGCGGGGGCGTCGTGTACTGACGCGTGGGCCTGGTCGGTTTAGTTAGAGTCAACCATGAAAGGAATTCTAAGAATGGTCAAAAAATATCAACTCATATTGAAACCTGTGTTTCGACTCGACATGTCATGCATATTATACTGAGACGGTATTATGCATACATGTGGTAATAATCAGCTAAATTATTCATTCATTTAAATTTAAGTGGCATTGGAATCGGCATAAAATGGAAATAGGTGCAGTAGAAGACAGATTATTATGCTCGTATTAGTCGTATTAGACCATTATTTTGATTTTGACGCACGCTACTCTTATTTATGCTATCTTTCACTTTTCATATTCATTTGGTTGGAAATATAGTTGACTAATCTTTACACCGGCGGGCCGTATGCTTGGGCTCTGATCCAATTAATTTCACAACTACTCTGTAAAGTAAAATAAAAGCAATAAAACCAATCAGTAACTTTTCACCGTTTGTTATTTCTGAATCTCCAGTATACCTATTCTCGAGATTTAATGATATCCTGGATTTTTTATTCATTTACAATACATATGTGTAAATGAACGCGATTAGACTCATGAGTTTCATTTACGATAGTTCATTGTCCGCGCCAAGCCCAAACTTGTAGATGTAGATAGATTTCTCCGTTCGGCGTAGCGGCGCTCCCCTGCCGCGTACGGCAACCGACTGATTTACAAGTCAATGCGCTATCGTGATAAGCAACATGTGTTATGATAATAACCAGTCGGCTTGGCGTTCGCCGTTGCCACCTGACATTCCAGGTGCCCTCACCTCAACCGAATCAACTTGAAATTCAATCGCTCAGAACCACATCAATCACTAAACAGATCACACGCATTCTCACGTTGAAACTGATACATGAACATAATCACAGAACGTTTCGTAATCGACATCATCTCGAAGGAAACAATATAACATAAAATACTTACTTACATAAAAATCAGTGATCCGAACCAAATGCTATCTAGAAAGGTATAGTGGTATCGAGAAAGGTATATTAGTGTAATGAAATTATATCAGAACAGGTTATAAACGCGTCTGCGAAGTAATTCAAGGACGTGTGAAGTCCCCAATCCGCATTGGGCCCGCCTGGGGACTATAGCCCAAACTCTCTCATGAACATGATGAGAGGAGGCCTGTGCCCAGCAGTGGGCCGTAAATAGGCTGTTGTGGTTGTGGTAGGTTATAAATATGTATGTAACTTTTCAAATACAAAGCCGTCGCTCACACGCCAACACGCCAGTGGCTGTCTTCTAAAGCGAATATTGTTATGTATCTTACGCATAACGTATCTAATATAATAGTACATTACAGACCTAGGGTGGTGAATTCGTAAATGTCCCAGATCGCAGTTTTCTGTGGCCCGAACCGAAGGTGAGGGCCATAAATATGCGATCTGGGGCTCTGGGGCCCTTGGCCATTAAAACTTTTGACAAACCACGGGCGGTAATTCGTAAAGCCCCAGATCGCATATTTATGGCCCTCACCTTCGGTTCGGGCCACAGAAACCTGCGATCTGGGTCATTTACGAATTCACCACCCTAGGTCTGTAATGTACTATAACCTCTTTAATTACACCTTAGCTTAGACAACTTTGAGTGACTTTGGCGTTCAAAGGGTTAATGAGTAGTTTGTGGCCCAAATGGATCGGGTAAATTAAGGAAATAACTTTCCTTTTCCATAGCCACGTTCTATTTATCCATCAACATCGTGTTTGTTTGGATTTAGTAAAACCGATGATTTAGTGACGCGTTCGGTTTTGGCGACAGGAACAGGACGTGACATAGGTATACAGTCATTAAAAGTGTTTTCTTGTACCTATCACGAAATTATTTACGTTCCTGTTCGCCCCCTTCCCGAGTTTGAAAGCCGCCCCATCCCCAATGACCTTGAGTCGGCTACGTACGACCACGCTTTTTATATTCGAAGCATTTATGTTATTAGGCAAAAAGAGCACACAAGCCACCTGATGGTAAGCGGGAAATCCTCAGGCCCAAGATCAAGATGTAATGCCTCTACATATATGTTTAGTAATTTAAAAGGCTGCGTAACCCCCCCCCCCCACCTCCAGCTTACAGCTTTACTACGTTTTATTTGTATAAATAATACCTAACACTTATTATTTAACCTAATGGTAAATTATGAATGTGATATATTTACTTTGAATAACTCTGCTAAGAACCCAATAAAATTTTAAATCAGTAACGTAAACGCTCACTGGAAACTAATCAAATCAACTACTGGTTTCTCTTTACACTCGCTTAATTTAATTAAACCGAATTGTTAATTATTACGGCTTACATGGAAACAGAGCCGTGCACGTGAAGCCTTGGCGAGAAGAAGCCGCGAGATAACGGATTACAGACGATTACAATGTAAGATTTATTGATATCTGGATTAAATCGGTATAATAATAGAATAATATAAATGTGTGAAATGTCCCAAGATATTTATTTATTTATTTTATTTATGAATAAAACAATTTAGTCTCATTTTCCTCATTATTTACAGAGCAGAGCCGTGAGGCCGCATCCGCATTTACAAAGCTAGTAAACAGCACGTAAAGCACCGCGAATGATAATAAAAACCGAGGGTTCCGTACAAACCTGTAAGGTTTACAAAGTTCGTTCTTTACGACAATCGAGTCATAACTATGGTATTTTTTTATTGCAAAATGAAATTCATAACATTACAATGGGGAAAGATGGAGTAGCATAAATTTAAGACAAAGATCTTAAAAAATATATATTTTGTAATGTAACTAAAAATTTATGGTTTTCGTAATTTTTCCTTTATCTATGCTATAAGACGTTGCTTCGTACCAAATTTCAAGATTCTGAGTTCACGGGAAGCACCCTGTAGGTTTTGATTCCCTTGCAAGTGTCGAAAATTTGCGGCATAAACGGCTGTATCTTTTGATTGCGTTGGCTTAGAAGTTTGATTTTTTCACAGCTTCAAGGGACAGTAGACCTGAGTAATTGATATAAATTTCAGCTTCATACCTCCACGCGTTCCTGAGAAAAAGGGTCTTGACAGACGGACGGACGGACGGACAGACGGACAACAAAGTGATCCTATAAGGGTTCCGTTTTTTCCTTTTGAGGTACGGAACCCTAAAAATTGGTACTAACATCTCTTATTTAATGCGCTCAGAAGATAGATAGTAATAATATGAAGGGAAAGGAATAATATAGGATTAATTGTCAATTTTGGTCTTAGTAAGCAAAGATTTGTGGCGAAACTTCGGGGAAGTTTATGTCCATGTCCAACAGTGGACATCTTTCGGTTGATTGAATTGATGATGAATAATGATTAAATTAAAAGAACCCAACTGCAACATTGAGATCCAAATGAAACGGCCTATAGCAACGGTATTTTAAAAAGAAACTTACCACTGATTTATTCTCTGAGCGCGTCGGTGAAGGTCATTGCCAACGCGCAGTGACGTAACGGTGATGCAGAATTCAGACTGCTGATAGCTCTGTAAAGTTTCCAAGTTTTAACAGCAGTGACAGCTGCCGCTCTTTACGCTTTTGGACCCTTTCCTGGCCTCAGCTGTTCGTTATTTGTAGTCGATTGCCACCTCGACTTTCCTGGGGTCACACCGAATGCGTCTGCGGCTCGGCTGAAGAAAAAAAAACAAAAAAGTCCTGATGTAAATAGAGCTCATTTAATTATAGTAGGTACATTTATTATCTGAATAAATATCTAAATTTTAATAAAAAATTTCCATGTTAACTTTCGTGGTTCGGGATGTTACTTTAATTTTGGTTAAAGGAATAAATCGGAACCTGATAACCTAACTTAAAAAGTTTTACCTATTACAGTTTCCTGAGCGAGCCTTCGAAGAATGCCCCGTAAACTACGTCTGATCGCATATTGAGGCCAACATTCTGCCCTTGAATGGGGTTCTCCGATTTTACTGACCTTTACTGACCTGGTTCATACATTTTCATCTTGCAACGCCCCTACGCACAATTGTTTACAATTCTGAGCGTGCATATGATATTACCGCATTGATTGATTGATTAGGAGACGCGACGCTCAAATTGTTACAATCACATACGATAGCCATTTAACTCGTAATAACATTCTGATTGTGACAATTACGTGTGCTTTCATATATATTGAAGTGTATCTTAGTATATTCGTATACACGTATCTGTAAAATATTGGTCCACTTTTACAACGCTGGGTTTTATTTTATAACGGATTTTGGTTCGTGTGGGGTTGGGTGTAATTAAAACGCATTATTTGTGTTACATTTTCTTTGTATATTTATAAAATCTTAACTTGACTTCACCGTTTTAGGCTGATAAATGGCAAATGTCGGTTTTAGATCTACAATCTAAAACCGACATTTGCCATTTATCAGCGTTTCTAAATCTCTCACTGCGAAATAATTAGCTCCTTACCTACCCTCATCACAACGAATGACGAATGCATAATTTGATCCTTTAAATTGAAATGGAAATTTTAATTGAAAGTATTACGGAAATGTAATAATAGATTCAGGAGTTTTAAAAACATAACCCTCACTCTGGCGTAGTCGGGTAAAAAGAAAAGGACGATGGAGAGTTATACTGTATTATCATATCATTATCTACATACTTGTTTGTTTCATATAAAACTTGGCCAGAAGTTTAGCAATATTCGCCAAATTGTGGCTTGCTTTGTGAAAAAAAATATTCAACTGGAAATGACAACAGCCAACTAAAAATAACCCAATAGAAAACGCAGAACTAGGGGACCTCATTCATTGACAGTTCTGATGAATTCCCGGTCAAGCTTTATATATGTCTGTATGTAATAAGTATAGGTGTGAGAAGTTTTTAAGTTATATGGGTGTAGACTGTAGACCACTTTCGTTTCATATCAGAGGATTGGCTACTTATTAAAATATTCCGTTTCAGAAGTCTGCCTTCAGCATAAAAATGACCCCCAGAGATATCCGTTAAGTTGTACTTTTAAGTATATTATGTAATAATCACTCAACAAGTAATGTTTTTGCCCTAGGTAAAATATGCGCCGCAGGGTCGACAGAGCAGTTTGCCAACCACGCCCCTAATGACATTACAATAGTGAGTAGCCATCCTTAATGGTTCTTGCATTTATTAACCTTCATTGGACACTGCAAATATTACTTCATACATTAACACCCTATACTGGTGTACAGAATGTTAACCTACGACCACGAGTATCTCACATACTCGTACGAGTGTATAACCACAGGAACTCTTGATTAGTAACTATTCACTTTTCACATCGTTGGGATAAACCATTTCTCTGTAGCTATTATAAACCAAGTTGTATGAAAATACGAACTCGATAAAGGATTAGTCACGATAAAGGATTTGCGACACTGAACGATCAATTTGGATTTTCTCAGCAACACAGTATGGTGTATTATGGTTACGCCCGTTATCTAGAAACAAATCAGATTTATTTGTATGACGTGATTAATACTTACATAATTGTACTTAAATAGCAATGTAAACATTTATGCATTTAAGTTAACGACCGAACCGGCCAGACACGCTGTAAACAACAAATGTTTTGTTGTTGTTGTTTACCGTCTGGTTGATTGTTATTAAATCATCCCAACATATTAATGGCTTACATACTCTATTTAATGTCCGTTTCAAGTTGAGTTGCATCATCATTGACCTGCCCCTAGACCCGCTCTCTGTTGCATAACATTTAAAGCAAGTGAACAGACTAACGTATCCTATACTATACATACTTGAGGGAGCGCGCGTGATATTGCCAATATAGTACGCTTCGATTGGCTCGCTTATCGAAGGCGGAGACAAGTGGCCAATCTTATCGAGTGACGCAACAATTCATTCTTTTCCGTTTCGTTTCTGTACTTTTGCCTTTACTCGTGGCACTTTCGATATAATTTTCTATTCCAAACAAATGGAACGTCCATTTGTTTGGAATCTTGCTTTGACCTTTCAACTCGTGTATAAAAAATGTTATGATGTCCTTGTTAATATTTAATTCGTTAAACGATACCGAGAAAGACTGGATTTTTATTTCATGAAAGTAATATACTTACACGTAGGTATGTTGTATTGATAATGAATTAATGATGCTTACTAGAAATCGTCGATTTTGTTATGTTCAAACTATGTTACCGAGGGCTAGGTATATTGCTCTCACAGACTGACGTTGGCATAAACTTTGTGACGTGGGTGCGATCACTGACGCAAATCAAGTCGATCACGGTTATGTTAAATATACCATATTCGTGTTGCCAAACTTACCGTGTATTTGAGAAGAAATCGCACCTTTCTTTGTCATCTTTATTAAAATAATTCATGGTTGTATTGAAACTGACAGTGTTCAGGGACGACTCAGTGTGCATGAAGTTATTTATCCTTTTTAAACTACAAGATCCAATGTTCACGCGGCTTGTGATTGTTTGTTGCAGGTGACGCGCTGCGGAGTGTGGTCAAAGCGGCTTTGCCGCTTTAAATGGACAAACGCAAGATGCTGCCAAAGAGAGCGCGTATGGATAGCATGCGGGGGCCCATCGCCAACGGACCCCTGCAGTCAAGGTGAGCCTGCCCAAATTAATACCGGGGCCCCGGTCACATCACTCATACGAACGCAGCAATGTGCAGGCGCACTCGTGCGATGTACAGCTATATTATTAGTGCCGTGCACGAAACGTCAACTAGTAAGCGCACGTCGCGCGTACGTTGTTGTAGGTAGGTACGTGTATTCGGTGTGAACCGGGATTTAGCTAAAAGCGGGAACCGGCATTCCCTATTGTCTGTTGCAATACTTTCAAAAGACACATGTGAATTGATTTTTTAAACACTACATAAATATAATAATTCGTTCAGACTAATAAAATTTTGGCACTTTTAAGTAACTTCTACTTGAGTTTTAGTCTGAATTTTCTTAGCCGTGACAAGAAGTCAAAGTCCCCAATGTAAAGGTTCCAACAAACTCTGCCCATCTTTTCACATTCAAATACTTGGAGGAGCTCGACCGTTTTAAATTTAAAGTTCCCTAAAGGATTTTAATACGACGAGTTTTGAACTTCACTTCAACCGGAATTTCATCATGTTTTAAATCTAACTGCGACCTTTACAAAACCTTTATTCTTAATAATTACTGGCTTTAAGTAAATCTCTTTTAAGTTTCCTAATAAGAACACGATACGGGCTACCTGTCTATTACCAACTAGACGTTTACGTGGATGATTCTTGAGCAGAGGATGTCTGTGAACTTAGCATATCAATTTCGGGCATCTCACAATCTGATGACAGTTCTAGTAGCATCCCAAATAGTTCTACAGTTCTTGATAGTTATTTTTCATAGTTCTGCTCATTTTCGAAAAATAACGGAACTTTAAAAAATGAGATGCTAACTTCGCGTACCGAAAGTTAGCATCTCAAGAATTTTCGAGTTTTCTCTGCAGTTCTAGTAGCATCCCCAATAGTTCTACAGCCCTCGATAGTTATCTTGAATAGTTCTGCCCGTTTTCGAAAATTAGCGGAAATTTAAAAAATGAGATGCTAACTTCACACTCGGAAACCTAGCATCTCAAGAGTTTTTGAGTTTGTTCGACAGTTCTAGTAGCATCCCCAATAGTTCTACAGTTCCTGATAGTTATTTTCCATAGTTCTGCTCATTTTCGAAAAATAGCGGAAATTTTAAAAATGAGATGCAAACTTCACAATCGTAAACCTAGCATCTCAAGAGTTTTTGAGTTTTTTCGACAGTTCTCGTTGCATCCCCAATAGTTCTACAGTTCCTGATAGTAATTTTCCATAGTTCTGCTCATTTTCGAAAAATACCGGATATTTTAAAAATGAGATGCCAACTTCACAATCGTAAACCTAGCATCTCAAGAATTTCTGAGTTTTTTCGACAGTTCTCGTTGCATCCCCAATAGTTCTACAGTTCCTGATAGTTATTTTCCATAGTTCTGCTCATTTTCGAAAAATAGCGGAAATTTTAAAAATGAGATGCCAACTTCACAATCGTAAACCTAGCATCTCAAGAGTTTTTGAGTTTTTTCGACAGTTCTCGTTGCATCCCCAATAGTTCTACAGTTCCTGATAGTAATTTTCCATAGTTCTGCTCATTTTCGAAAAATACCGGATATTTTAAAAATGAGATGCCAACTTCACAATCGTAAACCTAGCATCTCAAGAATTTCTGAGTTTTTTCGACAGTTCTCGTTGCATCCCCAATAGTTCTACAGTTCCTGATAGTTATTTTCCATAGTTCTGTTCATTTTCGAAAAATAACGAACTTTAAAAAAACAGATGCTTACTTCGCGTACCAAAAGTTAGCATCTCAGGAATTTTCGAGTTTTCTCTACAGTTCTCGTTGCATCCCCATTAGTTCTACAGTTCCTGATAGTTATTTTCCATAGTACTGCTCATTTTCGAAAAATAGCGGAAATTTTAAAAATGAGATGCCAACTTCACAATCGTAAACCTAGCATCTCAAGAGTTTTTGAGTTTTTTCGACAGTTCTCGTTGCATCCCCAATAGTTCTACAGTTCCTGATAGTTATTTTCCATAGTTCTGCTCATTTTCGAAAAATAGCGGAAATTTTAAAAATGAGATGCCAACTTCACAATCGTAAACCTAGCATCTCAAGAGTTTTTGAGTTTTTTCGACAGTTCTCGTTGCATCCCCAATAGTTCTACAGTTCCTGATAGTAATTTTCCATAGTTCTGCTCATTTTCGAAAAATACCGGATATTTTAAAAATGAGATGCCAACTTCACAATCGTAAACCTAGCATCTCAAGAATTTCTGAGTTTTTTCGAAAGTTCTTGTTGCATCCCCAATAGTTCTACAGTTCCTGATAGTTATTTTCCATAGTTCTGTTCATTTTCGAAAAATAACGAACTTTAAAAAAATAGACGCTAACTTCGAGTACCAAAAGTTGGCATCTCAAGAATTTTCGAGTTTTCCCTACAGTTCTAGTAGCATTCTCAATAGTTCTACAGTTCTCGATAGTCACCTTGAATAGTTCTGCTCGTTTTCGAAAATTAGCGGAAATTTTAAAAATGAGATTCCAACTTCACTCTCCGAAACCTAGCATCTCGAGAGTTTTCGAGTTTGTTCAACAGTTCTCGGTCCATCCCCAATAGTTCTAAAGTTCTTGAGACTTTCTTGCATAGTTGTGATCGTTTTCGAAAGATAACGAAACTTTAAAAAATTAGACCTCACTTCACAGTCCGACAGGTAGCATCTCAGAAGTTATCGAGTATTTTGCATGAAATACATCCGAAAACACATTATTCTGCCTCTATGAGAACACTCAGCAAGAGCTCCAGCTATAAAATATTAAACACATTTCCACATTTCATTTCCAGTAAATGCCCGTACGGGAGTCAGAAAAGATGGATTTTAAAGAGTTCCCTTTAGCATCTCAGCAGTTTTCGATAAATACGCCTCCAACATGATTACAATAACTAACTTTCCTATTCTAAACTCGATTTGGAAATATTCGTCACGTAAACTATGTTCCTAATTAAGTATAAATACCTACAAACGAATGTTACTTCTATTTCAGCAGTTCTAGCGATCACTGTCCACATTTGTTGTACCTATCATCTCCAGTAGTTATTTTTAAAAGTTCTTGATATTCATATACATAGGTGTGCCTATTTTATACATATATATCTCAATTCTTTTGCTGGTGAAATCGACTACCACACATAATATTGAACTTGGTTTTCATTTCACAATTATGTTTTGAGGGGATATCATTGCTTTTTGTACAGAAATTAACCAATTGTTATGTGGGTACTATATTGAGATCTAACACTAATACAAACTTATTATTTGCGATCGGTGCGGTAGCCGTGTCTACTGCGCCGACCGCAAATGATAAGTTTGTAATAGAAAATTTTCATTCATGACTCATTCATTATCATTAAATTTATTTATTTATTTGAATCATTAAGTAAAAAAAATGATTTTGTATGGGATTCAGTCAGACGTCGCTCGCACCAACAATCCCATATATATATTTTTTATTTTACCTACTAAAAAAAAATTAAAAACCTATACATTTTGCTTAGAATCGATAGCCGATAGGTACTGTGGGTTGTGGGTAAATTATCTGCAATACGATCCGAGTTGATCCGACCCACCATGTATAAACCTAACTAATCATCCATCCTTCGTTCTAGCATTATATTCCACTCTGACAATAGTTTGTGTTGTGTATACTAGTCGCGAACAGGTCGCACTGTGGCGGCGAGGCCGCGAGCAGAGAGCTGTAAAAGGGCGCGTGCCGGTAGAGCTGTGTGCGCGCCGCCGGCACGGGGGCGCAAACAGCGCGGGCCGGAGTCGCTTGTATTGTAGGTACCTACTATTACTTATTCTGTGCTTGTGGCAGTACTCGTTGGGTACATAAAGTTACAACAGTTTTTCTAAAATTCTTGTACCGTCAATCTTGTTTCGAACTAAAGTGTACTAATAAGTAATCGGAAATTTCAAGTTTTTTTATTTTTTCCTACGCTTACCTACACACAATTATCGAGCTGGATTCCAAATTTCATCCTTCTAGGTTACCTGGAAGTGGGTTAGATTTAGGTACTATATGTCAGTCAGTCAGTTCTAAAATTTACGAATTTTTGACCCTCATATCTTTATAACCGTTTGAGCAAGCTTCATGAAATTTGGGCTTCTATGCATATCCTTATGGATATAATTGAACACGCGTAGTTTTGTGTGTTTACGTTAAAGAGGTATTGAGGTAGGTATAGAAGGGTCAAAAGTGGCACCAAGTGGCTCGTGTAATATTTCACTTGGCGCTGGCTAGCCAGTTCTTTTGCTTGAACTTGGCTTGGCGACACCGGCACGTCAAATATGTTCTGCCGTAATATTAATACCTACCTAATGCAAATTAAATCATTTGCGCATTACAAATGTCATCTATAGGTACCTACTTAGGACATTAGATTTTGATTTTATTTAGATTTGGTCCGCCAGTCAAAATGAAAACAGGCGGGGGCGTTTAAACTTAGAGCGCATTAAGTAGGTTCCTACCTAGGACCTAGACCTGGGCGAATCTTTGGTGAAAAGAAAATAGTTAAAGTCGAGTTTTCTCAGATATGACACCTAGCTAGATAGACTTGTCGCCCCCGTAATTTCCTGTACCCCAAATTTCGTCCAAATCGTTACAGCCGTTTTGGAGATAGATTGGAAAAATAAGGAAATAGGTAAGTAGGTAAATAGAAATCCTATAGTTACAAGTTTTAATTAGCGTTCAAAGTAGGTAGTATACCTGGGCGACCGAGCTTTGATCGGGTGAAAATAGCTAAAACTGAGTTTTCTCAGATATGAGTATTCGAGCCCTAGCTAACGGCTTGGCCACAAGCACGCCACGCCACAAGCCACAACTTCGCGCGAAGGCGGCAGCGGCGAGCGTTTTACTGACACATTGCGCGCTACGGTTGCTAACCGATGCGCGGCGGGCGTCAAGATCGCGTAATGTGTTTATGTGTCCATAAAACACATGCCGCTGCCGCCCGTCAAGTACCTAAGAGACATGATTATTGGTTAGTTAAGACTTAAGAGATCATCTGTTACACAAAAAAATACGAGTACCTACTTACATAAATATTACACAATAGGTAGGTAGGTATATAATTATGTTCACAGTTCACACTACTACTACTACTACAGCCTATTTGCTTCCCACTGCTGGGCACAGGCCTCCTCTCATCATAAGAGGGTTTGGGCTATAGTCCCCACGCGGGCCCAGTGCGCATTGGGGACTTCACACACATCTTTGAATTACTTCGCAGATGCGTGCAGGTTTCCTCACGATGTTTTCCTTCGCCACACAGTAAACTTAGAGGTGCGAGTCGGAATCGAACCCACGACCCTCGGCATGAGAGGTAGGTCGAACCACTAGGCTACCACAGCTTTTTTCACACAACGGCAATGAAAACGGGTCTATGTAAGTATAGGATTTTCCATAGGTAAAAAGTGACCTGTTTTCATTGCTGTTGAGGGTAGGTACCTATACAAATGTGTGACAAAACAAACCCTTTAAATAAGTAAGTACCTACTTATAAAATATTTCTTCGAGCTCTCACAGTATCATTAACTTTCTCAAATTTTATTGCTGACTGTACTTTTCCTTGTAAATCCTTCGTCTACCCTTCAAGACGAATAAAACGAGCCCAAACTCGATAGGGTTGTGTTTTTTTACGGAGTTCCGATGGCGACCTTCCAGCTCCATCATCAAATCAGCTCCACGTCATTATAATATTGCATTGTCACGCGATTTACATATTCGTGCAAAATTTCAGCTAAATAGGAAACCGGGAAGTGGATCAAATTCAACTTGCAAGATTTGATTACAGACAGACAGCCAACGGAACAGTTAAAAGTAAAAAAAAAAATTTAATAAAAAAATAAAACCGACTTCAAATTCCGACAGCCAGTGAAGTTGGTGTCAAGTTTACTATAAGGTAGTCATAGCTCTGGGGCGGTTCATTTGACACCGACTTCACTGGCTGTCGGAATTTGAAGTCGGTTTTATTTTTTTAATTAAAATTTTTTTTCGGCTACAGTTTCCAAACATGTGTACGATGGGACGTAAGTGTCACTGTAGTCTTTGAAAATGATGCCAAAATCATACACATGCTAACAAATTTCGAGGAGTTCCCTCGTTTTGTCATGGATCCCAACATCAGAACTAAACCAAATTGTGAAATTAGTTCAAGTTGGAGATACACCTTTCAATTAAAAGAAGAATCAACGAAATCGGTTCACAATTGACGGAGTTATGCGTGGTCATACATGAAAAAAATATATATATATATATACGCGTCGAATTGAGAACCTCCTCCTTTTTTTTTCGTCGGTTGATAAAAGTATGTAAGTAATAATAAAGGCTTTTAAAAATAGGTACTGCTATTAGTTTACTTAGACACGGAAATATACAATTTTATAAAAAAACAATAGACACACAAGCTGTCTTGTAACCTTGTAAGCTCACAAACTACCTACTTAGACTAGACAATCTAATCTATCCCTCACGGGCCCCATCGCTACGGGCGCACTGTCGCCCGCCACGCCACCACCACCGCACCGTCTACCAGCAATACTCAACCCGCGGGCCGCTCGCGCTCAGTTATCGGTAGTTGTTAGATGAGAGGATTTTTTGTGCCATTTTGAGCCCAAAAAAACCATGCAGCACTTGTAAGTTCTTAGTAAATTATATTTTAGGTAAAGAGGTTAAAAAATAATTTAAACAATCTTTGGCCATTGTCCCTCGAAAATAATTAAGACAGTGTTAAGTAAATTTTTGCGAATAAAGAGTTCGCATATGCGCGTATATTTTATATTACACATATATTAATAGGTACCTAAAAAAATTAACAATAACTTTGTATGGGAATCCGTGGTGAAGCGAAGTTCACCGGTCCGACTAGTATTTTTTTTTAATTAGTAGGTACAGTGTAAACTCTTTATAACGAAACACAAGGGACCAAGCAGTTTCTATCGTTATAGAGAGTAGAGAGTTATCGTTATATGGAATGAAGAAAGAAAAACAACCAAATTCACGATAATTACGTAGGTAATTTTTTTTTTCTTTATCTTTGTCTGTCTGTTAACTTTGCCTGATGTTTTTTGGTATGCCATTACTTGTTTTGTATGTTAGAGACCATCATTTCCAAGAAAATCAAGCCTAATGAGTAATGAATGATGCACGTGTTCAACAATTAACAATAACAAAAGCAAGACGGTTGTTTACAACCTCTCAGGTACGTCGGGACCTTAAATATAATATTTATTATATTTAAGGTCCCGACCTATAAATATTTTTCCTGACTCCCGTACCTACTGGCAAAATGTGAAAATCTCGATTATTATTGTTTTCTAGCTGGAACTCTTGCTGAGTGTTCTCATAGAGGCAGAACTATGTGTTTTCGAAAGTATTTCTTTCAAAATACTCGAAAACTGCTGAGATTCTAGCTTTTCTAGTATGAAGTTAGCATCTCATAAAATTAGATCGTACTTTTTTTTTCAAAATCGGCATATCTATGTTATATCAATATCAAGAACTGTATTACTAATGGAGATGCTACTAGAATTGTGGACATTGGGCGCTAGAACTGCCGAAATAGAGGTAGCATTCGTGTGTAGGTATTTATAATACAAACATAGTTTTCGTAACATGAATCTTTCCGAATCAAGTTTGGAATAGGGAAGATCATTATTGTACTCATGTTGGAGGCGTATCAATCGAAATCTGCTGAGATGCTAAAGGGAACTCTAGAAAACTAACATCTTTCCTAACTCCCGTACCGGCATTTGTTACAGAAATGTGAATGTCACGTTTTTTATTATTTTCTAACTGGAACTCTTGCTGAGTGTTCTCGTCTCTACGAGAATATGTGGTTTCGAACGTATTTCGTGCAAAACACTCGAAAACTGTTGAGATGCTAGCTTACGTTGTGTGAAGTTAGCATCTCATAAAAATTTGGTCGTTCTCTTGTTTATTCAAAAATATTCACACCTATAAGTATGGTATACCTAATGTGCATATGAATATCAAGAACGGTATAACTGCTGGAGATGCTACTAGAACTGTGGCCACTGATCGCTAAAACTGCTGAAACAGATGTAGATAGCATTCGTGTGTAGGTATTTATAATACAAACATAGTTTTAGAATAGAGAAGATAGTTATTGTAATAGTGTTGACGGCGTATCAATCCAAATCTGCTGAGATGCAAATGAGAATTATTGAAAAATACCACCCTTCCTATTATGAAAATGTGAAAATCACGATTTTTATTGTTTTCTAGCTGGAACTCTTGCTGGGGCAGAACTATGTGTTTTCGAACATATTTCTTTCCAAATACTCGAAAATTGCTGAGATGCTAGCTTTTGTAGTGTGAAGTTAGCATCTCGTAAATTTTGATCGTTAATTTTTTTTCAGAAATAGGTTCACCCAATGGTATATGTATATGAATATCAAGGACTGTAAAACTAACATCTTGAGATGATACAATAAATATGGACAGTGATCGCTAGAACTGCTGAAATACATTCGTATCTACGTATGTATAATTAAAAACATAGTTTTCGTGACGTAAATAATTTCCAAATCGAGTTTAGAATAGGAAAGTTAGTTATTGTATAAGCTGGAACTCTTGCCTGAGTGTTCTCATAGAGGCAAAATAATGTATTTTCGGATGTATTTCATGCAAAATACTCGAAAACTCTCGAGATGCTGGGTTTCGGAGAGTGAAGTTGGCATCTCATTTTTAAAATTTCCGCTATTTTTCGAAAATGAGCAGGACTATGGAAAATAACTATCAGGAACTGTAGAACTATTGGGGATGCAACGAGAACTGTCGAAAAAACTCAAAAACTCTTGAGATGCTAGGTTTACGATTGTGAAGTTGGCATCTCATTTTTAAAATTTCCGCTATTTTTCGAAAATGAGCAGAACTATGGAAAATAACTATCAGGAACTGTAGAACTAATGGGGATGCAACGAGAACTGTAGAGAAAACTCGAAAATTCCTGAGATGCTAACTTTTGGTACGCGAAGTAAGCATCTGTTTTTTTAAAGTTCGTTATTTTTCGAAAATGAACAGAACTATGGAAAATAACTATCAAGAACTGTAGAACTATTGGGGATGCAACGAGAACTGTCGAAAAAACTCAAAAACTCTTGAGATGCTAGGTTTACGATTGTGAAGTTGGCATCTCATTTTTAAAATTTCCGCTATTTTTCGAAAATGAGCAGAACTATGGAAAATAACTATCAGGAACTGTAGAACTAATGGGGGTGCAACGAGAACTGTAGAGAAAACTCGAAAATTCCTGAGATGCTAACTTTTGGTACGCGAAGTAAGCATCTGTTTTTTTAAAGTTCGTTATTTTTCGAAAATGAACAGAACTATGGAAAATAACTATCAGGAACTGTAGAACTATTGGGGATGCAACGAGAACTGTCGAAAAAACTCAGAAATTCTTGAGATGCTAGGTTTACGATTGTGAAGTTGGCATCTCATTTTTAAAATATCCGGTATTTTTCGAAAATGAGCAGAACTATGGAAAATTACTATCAGGAACTGTAGAACTATTGGGGATGCAACGAGAACTGTCGAAAAAACTCAAAAACTCTTGAGATGCTAGGTTTACGATTGTGAAGTTGGCATCTCATTTTTAAAATTTCCGCTATTTTTCGAAAATGAGCAGAACTATGGAAAATAACTATCAGGAACTGTAGAACTATTGGGGATGCTACTAGAACTGTCGAACAAACTCAAAAACTCTTGAGATGCTAGGTTTCCGAGTGTGAAGTTAGCATCTAATTTTTTAAATTTCCGCTAATTTTCGAAAACGGGCAGAACTATTCAAGGTAACTATCGAAGGCTGTAGAACTATTGGGGATGCTACTAGAACTGCACAGAAAACTCGAAAATTCTTGAGATGCTAACTTTCGGTTCGCGAAGTTAGCATCTCATTTTTTAAAGTTCGTTATTTTTCGAAAATGAGCAGAACTATGGAAAATAACTATCAAGAACTGTAGAACTATTGGGGATGCTACTAGAACTGTCGAAAAAACTCAAAAACTCTTGAGATGCTAGGTTTACGATTGTGAAGTAGGCATCTCATTTTTAAAATTTCCGCTATTTTTCGAAAATGAGCAGAACTATGGAAAATAACTATCAGGAACTGTAGAACTATTGGGGATGCAACGAGAACTGTCGAAAAAACTCAAAAACTCTTGAGATGCTAGGTTTACGATTGCGAAGTTGGCATCTCATTTTTAAAATTTCCGCTATTTTTCGAAAATGAGCAGAACTATGGAAAATAACTATCAGGAACTGTAGAACTATTGGCGATGCAACGAGAACTGTCGAAAAAACTCAAAAACTCGTGAGATGCTACTTTCGGTACGCGAAGTTAGCATCTCATTTTTTAAAGTTCGTTATTTTTCGAAAATGAGCAGAACTATGGAAAATAACTATCAAGAACTGTAGAACTATTGGGGATGCAACGAGAACTGTCGAAAAAACTCAAAAACTCTTGAGATGCTAGGTTTACGATTGTGAAGTAGGCATCTCATTTTTAAAATTTCCGCTATTTTTCGAAAATGAGCAGAACTATGGAAAATAACTATCAGGAACTGTAGAACTATTGGGGATGCAACGAGAACTGTCGAAAAAACTCAAAAACTCTTGAGATGCTAGGTTTACGATTGCGAAGTTGGCATCTCATTTTTAAAATTTCCGCTATTTTTCGAAAATGAGCAGAACTATGGAAAATAACTATCAGGAACTGTAGAACTATTGGGGATGCAACAAGAACTATCGAAAAAACTCAAAAACTCTTGAGATGCTAGGTTTACGATTGTGAAGTTGGCATCTCATTTTTAAAATTACCGCTATTTTTCGAAAATGAGCAGAACTATGAAAAATAGCTATAAGGAACTGTAGAACTATTGGGGATGCAACGAGAACTGTCGAAAAAACTCAAAAACTCTTGAGATGCTAGGTTTACGATTGCGAAGTTGGCATCTCATTTTTAAAATTTCCGCTATTTTTCGAAAATGAGCAGAACTATGGAAAATAACTATCAGGAACTGTAGAACTAATGGGGGTGCAACGAGAACTGTCGAAAAAACTCAAAAACTCGTGAGATGCTACTTTCGGTACGCGAGGTTAGCATCTCATTTTTTAAAGTTCGTTATTTTTCGAAAATGAGCAGAACTATGGAAAATAACTATCAAGAACTGTAGAACTATTGGGGATGCAACGAGAACTGTCGAAAAAACTCAAAAACTCTTGAGATGCTAGGTTTACGATTGTGAAGTAGGCATCTCATTTTTAAAATTTCCGCTATTTTTCGAAAATGAGCAGAACTATGGAAAATAACTATCAGGAACTGTAGAACTATTGGGGATGCAACGAGAACTGTCGAAAAAACTCAAAAACTCTTGAGATGCTAGGTTTACGATTGCGAAGTTGGCATCTCATTTTTAAAATTTCCGCTATTTTTCGAAAATGAGCAGAACTATGGAAAATAACTATCAGGAACTGTAGAACTAATGGGGGTGCAACGAGAACTGTAGAGAAAACTCGAAAATTCCTGAGATGCTAACTTTTGGTACGCGAAGTAAGCATCTGTTTTTTTAAAGTTCGTTATTTTTCGAAAATGAACAGAACTATGGAAAATAACTATCAGGAACTGTAGAACTATTGGGGATGCAACGAGAACTGTCGAAAAAACTCAGAAATTCTTGAGATGCTAGGTTTACGATTGTGAAGTTGGCATCTCATTTTTAAAATATCCGGTATTTTTCGAAAATGAGCAGAACTATGGAAAATTACTATCAGGAACTGTAGAACTATTGGGGATGCAACGAGAACTGTCGAAAAAACTCAAAAACTCTTGAGATGCTAGGTTTACGATTGTGAAGTTGGCATCTCATTTTTAAAATTTCCGCTATTTTTCGAAAATGAGCAGAACTATGGAAAATAACTATCAGGAACTGTAGAACTAATGGGGGTGCAACGAGAACTGTAGAGAAAACTCGAAAATTCCTGAGATGCTAACTTTTGGTACGCGAAGTAAGCATCTGTTTTTTTAAAGTTCGTTATTTTTCGAAAATGAACAGAACTATGGAAAATAACTATCAGGAACTGTAGAACTATTGGGGATGCAACGAGAACTGTCGAAAAAACTCAGAAATTCTTGAGATGCTAGGTTTACGATTGTGAAGTTGGCATCTCATTTTTAAAATATCCGGTATTTTTCGAAAATGAGCAGAACTATGGAAAATTACTATCAGGAACTGTAGAACTATTGGGGATGCAACGAGAACTGTCGAAAAAACTCAAAAACTCTTGAGATGCTAGGTTTACGATTGTGAAGTTGGCATCTCATTTTTAAAATTTCCGCTATTTTTCGAAAATGAGCAGAACTATGGAAAATAACTATCAAGAACTGTAGAACTATTGGGGATGCTACTAGAACTGTCGAAAAAACTCAAAAACTCTTGAGATGCTAGGTTTCAGAGTGTGAAGTTAGCATCTCATTTTTTAAATTTCCGCTAATTTTCGAAAACGGGCAGAACTATTCAAGATAACTATCGAGGGCTGTAGAACTATTGGGGATGCTACTAGAACTGCAGAGAAAACTCGAAAATTCTTGAGATGCTAACTTTCGGTACGCGAAGTTAGCATCTCATTTTTTAAAGTTCCGTTATTTTTCGAAAATGAGCAGAACTATGAAAAATAACTATCAAGAACTGTAGAACTATTGGGGATGCTACTAGAACTGTCATCAGATTGTGAGATGCCCGAAATTGATATGCTAAGTTCACAGACATGAGCAGAGGTCGGTTTCCGCTCTCGGTCAACAATGTCAACATTCTGGACGAAGTTTAACAAACGCGGCAGCGCAAGTGCAACAAAGCTCCGGCCATCGTCTTATTGGGTTCACTCAACTTATTCTTTTCGCGCACTAATCCTATTTGGTTTCCATCAAAACTTGCTCGAAGGGGTAGCCCCCACCGCGCCGGCCTCCCCTTTGTTTGCAACCAAATCTGTTTTCGTCTGCCCCGCGAAACTTTCCGAAACTCGGGAAAACTCGGCGCTCCCCCCGCTCGGAATTACTTTCTCGTTTCGCTGTCGAACTTTCTCCCGGTTATAATAATAATTCTGCTTCGCTATGACGAAAGTTCAAATTATTAGTTTAATCGTACTGGCTTGCTTTAATTATTCGGGGGTGTTCGGTTCGGAGGCCGGGCGGGCCGTGATTAGCTAACTTGCCGCTCGCCACTCGGCTCATCCGACAACTTCACTGTATTTGCGTGCAAATTTCATTTACCACCCAATTTGGTCCTGTTGTCTCGATTCTCCCTTAAACTAATAGTCCGTTGTATATTGCGGCTTCTTCCTTCCGTTGCGATTAAACCAATTAAACTGGCATCAATTGAAATTCGTAGTACCTAAGTATTTCAACAGACCCGCGGCGTGGGCGGACCTCTTAATTGTGGATATTGTTCGGTTAAGCCGAACAATATCCACAATTAAGAGGAAGAGAGAGAGCAAGTTAGCATGGTAGTGTATAATATAATTGTAAACGGCGAAACCTTGACTCTGAAACGTGGTCGCCGACATTGAACGAATATACTTCCAAATTAATTGTAACCAAATTCTTGGACAGACACCGGTACACACAAGCGATTTTATGCACATATATTAAAGTGCCATGCTATTCGCAACGTATGGCCCCTGCTGAATCATAGGCTGTTTATAACTTTTCTAAATATAGATTATAACAAACATGTCGAGCCTTCACAAAAGTTTTTAACCCACTCATTACGTACTTAACGTAATAGCGGCCATTCTGTAGACGTATATTAGCTACCGTTGCCATCTCGGTTGCTATTAAATGATAATTGTATGAGTGTTCCTCGTTTGTGAGCATTTCTCACACCCTCCATTCGAGGCGGCTGTTAGAGGTGACTGACTTTTGACTCAACTATTGAATGACTACCTATGTTTGTATACACAATAAACCGTCCGATCTGTCTGCTACATGTTTCAAAACAAGATAATTAATGAGTTTTAGCTACACATGTCCCAGTCATAATTAATTCATTCAGCGTTTACGCTTGACTGTCCGCTTGCAACATTACCGGCCGTTTGCGAAGCTTTGAATCTAATCTGCTTCAGGTAATTGCCGAGGGAAACTTTGCCACCAAGTTTTTGTTAGAGTACTTTTAGCTTTAGCCCGTTTGAATTTATGATCAGGACGCCGCAGTCTCGCTCCGAATTATCGGTTTGTTATCATTTGAATTGAATTACGTCTACCATGATTAATGACTGGTTAAGTCGAATCGTAAATCTATTTTTGTTGGGGTCATGGCCTATCGCTGTATTGGATACCGTAGATATAAATTTTTTATGCATTAAGTGTACGACATTATTTTACTGTGTCGCCTCCAGTCCAGGCGAGCACCACCCTACAGCCCAACTGTGGGTTTGTTAGTCATGTCTTACGGTTAGGGCCCGCGGGAAAAAGTGTTATTTCTACAATCCCTTAAAGACCATAAAAACTTGCATTGCATAGAAAACTTATTAAATTTGAATAATATCCCGAACGTTGCTGACCACCACCACAACGCCGCCTGGGCAAATTTCTCCGCCCATCGTGAGAGGTTTTGGGTTAGTCGCAACGGAGGCCAATGGGGATTGGGGGACTTCAACTAAGCAAGCTTGTAAGTTGCCCGACAACAATGTAAATAACTATCTACATACATATGTAAATACTAAACGTCCATGACTCGAGCATCACATAAAGTTTGCCCCTAGCGGGATTAGAATGCGAACAGCTGGCAGGGTTACTACAAACTGAACATATCCGGTCGCCGCCTGTTTCATAAAAAAAACCGACTTCTAACTCTGACAGCCTACAAAGTCGGTGTCAAGTTCACTATAGGATTGCCACCAGCTTTGAGTCGGTTCGATCGACTTTGTAGGCTGTCGGAGTTTGAAGTCGGTTTTTATTTTTTATTGAAATATGTTTTCGGCTACAATTTCCAAACATGGGTATAGCATGACACAACTTAGAAGGCGCGCGGATTAAGCAATAATAGACTCTGCGTCAACGGCTTAAGTGCTTCGCCGCGCGCCTTCTAGGTTGTGTTCTGCTATACGATGGGACGTAAGTCTCACTGTAGTCTTTGAAATTGATGCCAAAATCATACACGTGCTAACAAATTTTGAGGAGTTCCCTCATTTTCTCATGGATCTCATCATCAGAACTGAACGAAATTAAAATGAGACCAATCCGGAGGTAACACCTTTCGACTAAAAAAATAATCGAAATCGGTTCACAATTGACGGAGTAATCACGGAACCCCCTTCCTTTTTCGAAGTCGGTTAAGAAAGGAGCACGAGGCTAAGAAGACATTGTATTGTTGCAGGCCGCTAGTGGCGCTATTAGACGGGCGGGACTGTACGGTGGAGATGCCGATCCTGAAGGACGTGGCGACGGTGGCGTTCTGCGACGCGCAGTCCACGTCCGAGATCCACGAGAAGGTGCTCAACGAGGCCGTGGGCGCGCTCATGTGGCACACCATCATCCTCACCAAGGAGGACCTCGAGAAGTTCAAGGCGCTGCGCATCATCGTGCGCATCGGCTCCGGCGTCGACAACATCGACGTCAAGGCGGCGGGGGAACTAGGTAACATTCTCGTATCATTATGATAAGAAAAAAAAACTGCCTGCAAACCCCGACAGACTGCGATGTCAATGTCAAGTTCATCATCATCATCATTTCAGCCGAAAGACGTCCACTGCTGGACCATAGACCTCCCCTAGGCTCGCAATTCACTCAGACCGGTCCTGTGCTACTTAATTATGTCAAGTTCGCTATATGAAAAATTAAAAAGATTCCGACGAATTGAGAACCTCCTCCTTTTTTTGGAGTCGGTTAAAAAGAGCCCTTACTGCCCGCCCATAGTAGTAAAACTGACAAGTGATATGGACTAACTACTGTGTGGCGAGGGTCACGACAACACCTCAACGGCCTATTCTCACGATGTTCTGCTTCACCGCTGGTGTCTCTTTCTTTCATGCTCGTTTAGTGAAGAAAGAGACACCAGCATAGTCCACAGCATCTGCCATCCTCCTTTATATTATCCTCCTTTATATCGCTCGCAGTCTGGTTCTTAAACAGAACCAATATAAATGAAATAAATAAATGGACGGTAAAGCCTGACTCGAGTTCACCAGTCCTAAACTAATCTTAGCAATACACAAATTGCTCCCAATATTAATTTACACTTGCCATTATACGATTCACGATTATGATTATTTTTGATATCACACTCACCGGTAGGAACTTCTCTGTGTAAAGTTGGAATGGCATACTAAGGATCGTTGTGTGATGTTTCCAGGAATAGCAGTATGTAATGTGCCCGGCTACGGCGTGGAGGAGGTGGCCGATACGACGCTGTGTCTCATACTTAATTTATACCGGCGGACGTACTGGCTCGCCAACATGGTGCGGGAAGGAAAGAAATTCACAGGTAACACATTTCTCACACAAGCATGTACATATATATGGAGGAAGTGACGTATGCTATATATAGAAGCAGGTGGCGTTCTGTGATCTCTGCCTACCCGAACAGTAAACAGGCGTGAGTGGATGTATGTATGACAGTAGGGGGTTTGCAGACTTGGTCGCCATAAGGCAAATACTCCAGTGGTTAGCAGAAAAAGTAGCATCAGAATGGGGGCTATCGCGTATGAATTTGCCACTAGAGGCGCTGTCGCGTGAGGTCCAATAAAATTCACTTTTCACTGGTTTTGGCGGCCTTCGTCATATAAATTATTAATTTCTTTAATTTACCTGTTGAAAAGTGATCTCCTTCGTGAAATTATCGCAAATATTGATTATTTGGCGATGAATGTGAACACTTTGAACCAAAAATAAAAATTCCAAACAAAACGGAACTGCACAACAATGCGACATAACTACTCGATATGATGATAGTTATTTATAATTAATAAACTTAATGAGATTCAAGATTTAAAACTTAGTTTCGGCGCCGATCTTATAGAGTCGCCTTTGACAGCTATACCTCTGGACCTTAGTCAACAGTGGCGCCAACTGGTGAGCAAAGAAACCATAGTCCCCATTACTTAAACACGCTCTTTTTCTCTAGCTAGATAGTAAAATATCGTGTATATTTGAGCTCTGACTAGTAACTTTTACTCTACTGCCGAGTGGTAGAATCACTCATATCAACTTTCGTGCTCACCACACTAGCACTTTATTTACCACCACTGGGATTCGGACCAGTAATAACCATGGAGGTAATAAGTACATCTGGAGCGATCAGAGTCAATTTAGAAACAATAAAAATTGAGCTTAAAGACGTGAGCCTGAAGGTTGCTTTCGTTCACATTACGACAACGTGCCCAAAATTTTATCTCTCGTTATAAGGTTAGATAAAGAGAGATAGATACAAGCTTATTACGCCCCTCAACCCCGCGCAGCTGTCACAAAATTGGCCGTAAAAGTAGTTCTAGATATTAGTTACTACTTCCATGGTAACATCAGGCAGGGTCATTGAAGGTCATGATACAATAATATACTTCGCCAGGTAATGAGAGTCCGGTATTTTGTAGTAGTGTGGGTATCACACTAACGTCATTCGCAGTGCTGTATGCAAGTGGTGTATTAAAATAATCCTTGACTCCCATGTATCCTGTGTGTTTCATTAAATTATTACGTTCATTCGTTGTTAACTTGTCCCATTTTGTGTGCTTAAACAAGTAAATGACAATTGTAATGCGCAAATAATTTTTTTTGCTTTATAACGGCAGCAAATATTTCCTTCATTTTTGTTTTATTGCAATAAAGTGGTGAACTTGTTTTCTTAGACCATGATTGAAGGTGGTGTGGTGTGGTGTCGTTCCAGGGCCGGAGCAGGTGCGCGAGGCGGCGGCGGGCTGCGCGCGCATCCGCGGCGACACGCTCGGCATCGTGGGGCTCGGCCGCATCGGCTCGGCCGTCGCGCTGCGCGCCAAGGCCTTCGGCTTCAACGTCATCTTCTACGACCCCTACCTGCCCGACGGCATCGAGAAGAGCCTCGGCCTCACGCGCGTCTACACGCTGCAGGTAGGTTTGGCATCTCCTAAAATGAAAAAGCCGGACGCTGCCCAGAAGAAAGCCGGACATTTTACCCTAAAAGCCTGACATAACCACGACTAAAAGCCAACATACCCATATAAAGCCCAGACGTAGCTTTTTTAAAATTAATAAACCACATTTTTTCCCGTTC